>VZTQ01007384.1:47355-105909 GCA_013400755.1 Pelecanoides urinatrix | reverse complement strand
TATTCTATTCTATTCTATTCTATTCTATTCTATTCTATTCCATTCCATTCCATCCTATCCTATCCTATCCTATCCTATCCTATCCTATCCTATCCTATCCTATCCTATTCTAAATTTCCCCCCCCTAAAATACACACCGAACCCATCCCACTTTTACACCAAGCACAAATCATTGCTCCCACCCCAGATTTCTCTCCACACCACTCGCAGTGCCCCCGGCGCCACGTGCTGCTCCTGCAGCCGGAGGACGGTGGTTTTCTGCCCTTGGCTTTGCCGGCGGGGATCTGCTCCTTGGCCTGAACGCCAGCGGGGTCAGCTTGAACCCGGAGAGCAGCCTTTGAAAAGCTGCTCAGCCAGCGGCAGGGTTAAACTCGACTTTGTGAGCTTTGTGTATTTATATTTTATAAAAATACATAAGATATTATTTATATTTTAAATTTTTATTATTTATAGTATTCATTATACATTACATATTGATATTATTACTGTTATATCTTTATTATTTATTATTTTATACTTTTTTTCTCTTTTTTTTTTTTTTTGGCTTGGAGCAAGTTTTTATTCCCAAAGTGGCTTCTGCAGTTCATCCCAATGGCTTTCCTCATCTCAAATCCGGCTTGAACTCAGGTCTGAGATCAAACTGGAATGCGTCTTGTTGCCTTTTTGGCTGCCATAGCCCAGCCCCAGCCCCTTCCCACTCCTGTACAAACCAACCAGACGATTTCAGCTGGTTCCCTTCCCTCAGCTGAAAAAATCATTATTAATTCCTGCTTTACTCCATGACAAGAACCAGCCCCATCGCAGCGGAGGGGACCGTCCCGGCGGGGACGGAGTGGCTCTGCCCACAGCATCCTTCCTGAATAGTGGCGACACCGAGGGGAAATTCAATCAATAAAGCCAAAAAAATAATTAAAAAAAAGGGTCCATCAACTTTTCCGTGCCGTCGTCAGAGAAACCCCATCTCCTGCCGTGATACCAGCGGCTGCCACCAAGTTTCGGGGTTTGGGGGGGGGTGTAAGTGGTGTGGGACATGCTGCTCCAATAAAAGCAGCACGGAGCGGATACGTGGATCCTTATTCCGCATCTCTCAGCGTCGCCCCGTGTCCTTCGCCCGCTGCGTCCCTCGTGTTCTCTTTGCAAACTGCAAAAGGCGAGCTGATGCCCGGAGCCGTTATCGCTGCGAGTGATACCGAGGCACTCGTTAGGGGTTTTAATCCTGTTTTAATGGTCCCCGTATCGCTGGGCAAACCCCGCTGAGAGGGGTCGGCGTGCTGCAGGGTCACCTTTCCCCCAACCTGTTTGCAGCCCACTGTACTAATTGGTTTTTGCAGATAATAGCGGGCACCGGAGGGTCAAAACGTGCGTATACCCCACGCGCCCACCTCCCCGGGGCGTCCAGGCACGTCGGCACCCAATGGGGCCCCCCTTCCCCATCCCAACTGGGGAGAGACCCCCGTAAATGGGAGGAGGGGGGGGATACACAAAGCTGGGGTCCCACTGCTGCTTGCAACAGCTTTGGAAGCCAAAACGATGCTCCCAAAGAGGCGGTGCCTGGTCGTGATGAAGGATTTGGGGTCCTAAAGGGTGGAGGGTTCAGGAGGGGAGCACGGGGTCCGTGGTAGGATGTCACGGTCACCACGCTGTGATTGCAGCCGTCCCCCCCTCCTTGCCAGGTGACGTATTGATGTTAGTTGATGTTTGCCGTGTCCTTCGGTCCCTGCGTGTCACCTGCCTTGGCCGGGTGCCCACCGGTGGGGACACGACGCAGAGGTGGTCCTGGACGCCCTTGGCACCGCAGGTGGGGTGCGCAGGGGCTATATAAACCGCCGGGCGTTTGCCCTGGCTGCCCCGGCACGATGCGGTTCCTCGTGCTGCTCTGCGCTGCCGCTGTCCTCTCCCAGGGTGTCACCAAGTAAGTCACCGCAGCATCGCTCCCACGGGCCACTCGCGTCAGGGTGAAGGGGGAAAATGAGCGATCGGAGCCTTTTAATGGCTTTGAGAAGAGGAGGTGAGGGCTGGGAAAGGTGCTGGAGGGGTGCAGAGGAGGTGGGGGTGCCTGACGGAGGGTCTGGTTTCTAGAGGTGCTTTGGGGTTTTGCAGAAATCCCCCTGACTCAGTGTTTTGGGGGGGTCCACGGCGCTTCTGCTGTTGGATCAGCACAAATATTGAAGGTGTCAAATGCTGCTTGCAGGAGCTGCAGGCAGCAAAATCCTGTCTAACTTATTTTTCCCGTGGTGCTTGTGCCAGGCTGCCCTTGGAAAGGGGGAAGAAGCTGAGAGAGGTCCTCCGGGAGAAGGGCTTGCTGCACCGCTTCTTCCAGCATCACCGCTACGACATCGGCACCAAATTCCCTCATGCTTTTCCCAACGGGACTGAAGTGGCCACCGAGCCCCTGCTGAACACCCTCGATGTAAGTGTTGGCTTCGTCCCCCCGCGCAGCCCTGGGGTGGTCTGTGGGACCCCCATCCTCATGTCTGTGCTGTGCGTGGACCAAACCCCAACCCTTTTACCCCAAAGTCTTCAGCTCGCAGCCTTTGCCCCTTCCTGCCCATGCTGGTGGCCCTGGACAGAGCCAGGACACTGAAATGTCCCCCCAGCCGCTCTGCTGGAAGCAGGGTGTCCCCGTGAAGAAGGGGACTGTGAAGGTTGAAAGTCAGGGGAAGCTGCAGGTTTGGTTTCATCCCTTAAAAGCAACCTTTGGTCCCGCTGCCCCGCAGATGGAGTACTACGGGACCATCTCCATCGGCACCCCGCCGCAGGACTTCACCGTGGTCTTCGACACCGGCTCCTCCAACCTCTGGGTTCCCTCCGTCTCCTGCACCAGCCTGGCTTGCCGTAAGTAGGGGCAGGCAGGGCTCCCCGTTTCAGCAGAGCTGAGTCCAGCAGCACGTCCTGGGCTTATAACAGCACGATCGAGCCCAAAGATTGGGGTGACATTGCCAGGGGGCCGGGGGCCACCTAGCCAGTGGAATGAGCAGACCCCGTGGTGCTGGGTCCATAGCATCTGTGAAACGCACTGGGGAGTATTTGGGGTGTAGGACCTACTCAGTGTTGTAGTCCCCAGGGTGATGTCCTTAGTGCTCCGTGCCTCGGTTTCCCCATCTGTCCAAAGGGGGTGATGGGATTTCCTGCAGATCCCTGGTTGCTGGAGGAGGGGCAGGGACATACAACAAATGCTCACAGCTAAATTGTTCCTGAAAGCAGGATAATAAATGGCAGGTCTAAACAGCAATTCAGCAGGGTTCCTCCTCCCACGCTTCCCTTACAGCTCAGTCTTGCTGAAAGGCTTCGTTTCTGATTTTCCCACTTACCTTCTAGAAAACCATCAGACGTTTAACCCATCGCAGTCCTCCACCTACAAAAGCACAGGGCAGAACTTGTCTATTCAGTACGGCACTGGCGACATGGAGGGCATCGTGGGCTCCGACACCGTCACCGTGAGTGTCACGATGGCATTTCCAGTGGGGGTCCTTTGTGCCTTCTCCATCCGATTCACATCAATATTGCAGATCCAGATCTTACGGCATCCTCCCTGTCCCTAGGTTGCATCTCTGGTGGACACCAACCAGCTCTTTGGCTTGAGCACCGCCGAGCCCGGCCAATTCTTTGTCCATGTCAAATTTGATGGGATCCTGGGCTTGGGCTACCCAAATCTGGCTGCTGATGGGATCATGCCAGTGTTTGATAACTTGGTGAATGAAAGCTTGCTGGAGGAGAACCTCTTTTCGGTCTATCTGTCCTGGTAAGCCATGGGGGTCTCAAGGGCTGGGGAAGGTAGCAGATGCATCTCACGCAGATTGTTGCATTTGCTGGTGGCTCCAGCTCCTCCACTGTCACCGCTGCCATCGGCTGTTGTGTCTGTGACGTGACATGCAAAGGCTGGGGGGCTCGTAGCAAGTGGCCACCAGACTCACTGGGGAGCTTACAGCTTGCGGGGAAACTTCTCCAGTTTCCAGCTATGTTTCCACCACCGCTCCCTTTTTTCCCTTTTTCTGGGTCCAATGACCTGGCACACACCGCTCTTGCACCACTGCCTCGCTGATGCTCCTTAATGAGGGGGGGAGCGGGTGCGACCATGGCACCGCAAGCAGCATCTCGCCCCGTGGGACACACAGCTCTGCTGTTTTAAGCTACCTGTGCTGAAGCCGTGTGGCAAACCCTCCACTCTTTTTTCTTTTCTGCATCGTCCAGCGAGACAACAGGGAGTGTCGTCATCTTTGGGGGAATCGATGAGTCTTATTTCACTGGCTCCATCAACTGGATCTCCGTCTCTTACCAAGATTACTGGCAGATCTCCATGGACAGGTAACAAAACAACTCTGCTGGTCTGTGTTCATTTCTAACCATCTTTTCTAAGGAGACCTTGGGCCCATCAACATCAGAGGCTTTCCACTGGCATCTAACACCCCAGGGCTGTGGGATGCAGAAAGTTAAGGGGCCAAAACCCACAGTACTTTGGTAATTACCACCCAAAATGGGGATGCTTTGTGCCTGGGACACAGCCTAGTTCTTCTCTGCACAAAGCCTGTGCTCTCGGGGATGTCTCTGGTGAGGAGTAGAACAAAATTGTGGTCCAAAAACTACTTTGTTGAGCTCGGTTGGGTCCCAACTGCTGGGTTGTGTTCAGTGCTTCAGTGCCCATGTGTGCACTAGGGGCTGTGATACCAGCTGGCATTGCGAACTCCAAGAAGCAAAAGGCTCAAGGGAAGCACTTTGGGTTACCCAGCTTTAACTCTTAGAAAAGAAGTTTGAAAACATCACTAAGATCCAGCTGGTTATTTAACGGCCTCGTGGTTTGTCTGTTCCCCCCAGCATCATTGTGAACAGCCAGGAGATTGCATGCAGTGGTGGCTGCCAAGCCATCGTCGACACCGGCACTTCCCTCCTGGCTGGGCCACCCTCCAGCATCAGTAACATCCAGAGCGCAGTCGGGGCCAGGCAGGACACGTACGGAGAGGTAAGAGCACCCATGGTTTGCTCTGCTTGCCCTGGAGGCAGCCCGGCACTGCCGAGCCCAGCGCCCAGCCTGCTTCCACACACAGGGAAAACTCATCTCTGCTCTTGGCAAACCAGCCCTGCTCCTCTGATACCAAAACCCTTCACTGCTCACCCTGTGAACATGTTGTTTCCCACCTAAAAGCCTCTTTCCTCTGCTCTCTGCAGTACAACGTGAACTGCAGCTCCATTTCTGCCATGCCCGATGTCATCTTTGTCATCGATGGAGTTCAGTATCCTGTGCCCGCCTTTGCTTACATTGAGCAGGTAAGGGGGAGCCAGGAGGTCCTGGTTTCAGGAGCCTCTCTCAAGGTCCTTCTACTTTCTCCAATGGCTCTGGTCACCTTGGCTTCCCCCATTCCCATGGGAGACAGGGGATGGATGGCCACGGGCCTCCAGAGCAATGCAAGAAAAGATACTAGCCCACCTTCCCCCCATTTGCCTTTTCTTGCTCAAAAGCAGAATGACCAAGGACCTTGCATCAGCAGCTTCCAGAACACCTCTGGGGAGCTCTGGATCTTGGGAGATGTCTTCATCAGGGTGTACTACAGCATCTTTGACCGGGCCAACAACCGCGTTGGACTGGCCAAGGCTATTTAGATCCACCACGATGCCAGCAGTGCTGTGGTTTCATCACACAACCAGACCACAACCATGTTTGTTTGCATAGCTCACAAGTGAATAAAGTGTTAATGGTTCAGAGTTGGTGGCTGCACATTTATTTGTGATAAAACGGCAGGAATTAGGAAGGAGCTGTCATACACTTGCTTCTTTGTGGAGGCTAAGGAGCATTTGGTCAACACAGTCTTGACTAAGGCCTTTGGGGTCATAGCCTGCAGGGGCTGAGGCGTGGGTCCCTAGGAAGTCACAATTGGCTTTTTTGTTGGGGCTACATCAAGTGAGTAATTCTGGAAAACCCAAATTTCCATCCAGGGAGGATGAACTCACCATCCCAGACACAGCCCGTCTCAGAGCAGATCCCTGCAGACCCACAATCATGTCCCACCAGTGGCTCACCCGGTAGCTCCCCATCCCTGGGCTCAAGGTTTATTCCTGTGTCCCCTGCATGGTGTCCAATAGCCCAAAGACATCTCAGGGCAGCGACTGCCCCAGAAGAATGTGGCTTGGCTGGAGATTTCCCTTGGACCGCCCAAGAGAGCAGGGCAGGAGGTGGCTCTCACCCAATGCGTGCCTCCCATCGTGAGGCTTTTACATCCACTGCTGCGCATGTGTAGAGGCGATGTCTTATTTCAGTTTCCATAGCTTAGAACAATCCAGTTACACTTAGTTGTTTCCCTATAAAGAATCTCAGTTAAATGCCCCTTTCCCAATAATGAACCAGCCTCTGCTATGAGATGGTCACCAAGACCCTGGAAACACCAGCTGGTCCTCAGTTATAGTCTTTACTACTGTGCAAAAAACCCCACCAAAACCTAATATATTTATTTAATGATCATTTTCCCTTGCAATGATCAGGACGATTCCTTCTCTAATTGTGTTTCATTCCTTTAAAGTAGCAATTCCCATTTTTGAAAAGGAAATTACCTCTATCCTTATAAAATCCTATTAAAAATGGAGGCTGCCTCTTTCCTCCCGAGCAGGTGCAGTGAAAGCGCTCAGCAGGCGGCCGGGAGAGGGATCCAAGAGTCCCTGCTGCTTCTTCATTCCTCCTGTGCTGAGGGATAAGGGGCTATTTGCATTATTTATTGATAAATGAGGTTCCATTGGGTCCCCGAGATTGCCTACCCGATGGGAAGAGGGATGCAGAAGGAGAGATCCAGGCAAATAGGACTGGAAGTGGATTTTTCTCTCCTCTCACCATGCAAAAGTTGCCCTCTCTTTGAGCCAACTAGAAAGGAGTATATGACATGGGATGGGGGAAATGTGATTTATCCCCCCCAGCTCCCTAAGCCCACACAGCCCTGGGCCACTGAGCCCCAGCGGGTGGGAATCCCTTGTGCCCAAGAGGGACCCAAGCCCGGGTTTTGGGCAGACGGGGCTTTACCTCGGCTCCATCCGTTCCACAGGAGTTTTCTCATTATCAGCAACAAGAAATGAACCCAACGCAGTGGGAACCATGGCTCTGAGGATCAGCAACCCATGGACCAGCCCCTGCCAGGGCGGACAAGACCCAACAGGAGAACCCGAGGGCTGTAGCTGTGCTCCTGGTGAGTGGGACAGCAGAGGGAATCCATGTCCTTGTCCCAGGCAGGACCAACAACCCTAAACCCTCCTGGCATGGCTATACTGGTGCCAAGAGTCCCCAGCAAACACTGCCCTGCAGTGGGGTTCTTCCACGAGAGCATCCCCTATGGCCAAAGCATCCCTTCCCACATCCACGCTCGCACAGCCGATAAAGAAATAAACCAGCTAAAAGCTTCCAGGCATGAATTAGAGAGGGGGAAACACATGTCGGGACTATCTACATCCAGGGAAATGTCTATCCTGGAGTGCCATCTCGTGGCTGCGGTGCCAAAACTGTACTCCTGCGCACGGCGGGGGGAAGCACAGGAATATCTGCCTGGTGGCAAAAGGATGCTCCAGGGCTTGCTTGGAAATTTCAGCTCAAAGGAGGAGGGAGATGCTGACAAATATTTCACACGTGGCCACAAGTTCCGACTTGGTCCGGGGATAAAAAGCAGCCAGGACATCTTTCTGTTAAAGCCAAGAGGTTTCTTGTCTTCTTTTTAGCTTTTTCTGCGACAGTACAAAATTTCAAGTGGGAATTTAGCCTGCATGCTAGAGGACATGACAGATTGGCTCATTAAGGCTTGACTCAAGAATAGTACAGTTAATAAGGGCCTTTCGTGGATTTCATTGAGCTTTGGGCTGTTTTTGGGAAGGTACTAAGCTGCAAATTGTACAGGATAATGGGTTTTCTGGCAGGTTTTTATCAAGCACCAGCTGAGTGTTGACACTGGGTATTCATAGCCTGGTTTTCTTCCTCCTCACTTTAGGATAAATCAGAAATAAGCTATTGTGTCTGGAGAGGTTTAATGCCTCTGACCCTGTCCTCATAGCACAAATCAGGGATTCCCCTCGGACCTGGCCTCCCACAACGGACGGTGTAAGCCCAAGTGCTGGGGAAACTCCTGCAGAGTTTGTCCTCAGCTGAAAGACAATGTCCCGTGTCTCAACACCCACAAACTATTCCCAGCTGGGGACCAGCTCCCTTGGAGCAGCACAAAGCCAAGAACGAAAAGTTGAGTCCAAATAAACACTATTTTCTGCATGGCAGACTTCGAAGCATCTATTCTTTTATTTGTGAATAAAGTTTACAAGTTAATAAGAATCAGGTTGTTCATCCTTCCATACAACCATCCATCCATCCATCCACCCACCCACCCACCCATCCATCCCAGCACCATTTCAGTCCCTGTTTGCTAAGGGAGCAGGAGCAGTGAAGATATGCTCATAGCTGATAAGGCTGAATATTTCTCACCCCAAACCTTTTCACCAGGTGATTTCCCAAAGGAATAAACACCAAAAGTGCTTCAGTTTTGACAGGCTGGGAGTGAAGTTTGGGGAGGGGAGTGCTAAAAAAATGTAAAATGTTCAAGCTTTCTAGAGGAAAAGGAGAAAGAACCTGCTATGAAATAAATACAGTGACATGGCAAAGGTGCTGGAGAGAATTGAGGGGTGAATGGCGAGGAGCTGGGGATGTCTCAGAGTGCTGCTCTCCAGCTGTGGCCAGCTGTGTCTCCTCCAGCCATTCCCACAGATGATGAGAACTTGAACGCAGCGGGAAGGAGATTACATAGCGCTCACAGCTCATCCTCCTGTCCGGGATGACGGTCTGGGGGTTGCAAGGGATGGGGTGAGGAAGAGGATGGTGGAGGGATGGGAAGAAACCAGGGAGAGCAGGCGAAAAGGGAGATTTGTCCTAAAGGGAGAAATTTGTCCTGAAGGAGCTGTGCTGGTCATGTCGCAGATCCATCTCCCTGGGGTGCAAAAGACCTCACTGCAGAAAGACAGTCCACAAAAAGACCCCAAAACCGAAATAACAACCCTCCAGACCAGAGCCAGCACAAGCTCTGCAGCAGGATGCAGGATTTCTGCCACAGGGAAAATCCCAGCATGCCCAAAACTCACATTTTCTATCAGATCAGTAATTAAAAAAAAAAAAAAAAAATCCATCTTTCATGGCTCCTTTCTGAATGAAATTGCAAACCAGAGATGCTGGCACGTTGCATAATGATTGTGTCGAACCTTTAGGAGATGAGACATCAAGTATAACAGATGTGGGATATAAAAGCGGATGTGTAGACACTGCATGAGAAACTGTGATTTTAATGTAGGCAGAAACATCAAAAAAAGCCAAGTGAAACAGTGAAGTTGGAACAAAATGTTTTTGTCGGAAGAAAACCTGCTGGCATTAGAGAGAACGGCAAAATGATCTGCTGCTGGTTTCTCCCATCAGAAGTGCCGATGGAAATTTGCATCTTTTAGAAAACCAGAAGTGCCTTTTTACAATGGGAAGCCGAGCTGTCAGGAAACGTCAGCCCTCATTACTCTGTGCCCCATTTGCAGCAACGTAAGTGACAATAAAAGCTACAAGGCCATGGTGGCTGGTCCCCAAGGGCATTTGTACACCAGATAACCCCTCAGTCAAGCATCTGTGGCAGGAGAAATCCCCTTTCCTCTCTCAGAGCTCAGTTTTCTGTTAGAACCCCCAGTTGGTGTTGAGCCACGGTGCCCAAGGACCTTCCTTGGTGGCCGTGCCACCATGACTGGTCATCATCCCTCTCTTCCTAAGCCCCCCCATCCATCACTGCCCACCCTGCTGTGCCAACAACATTATTTAGGCAGGCAGACCAGGGAACTCATCCAGCTAAAAATAGAATTTTTAATTTTTTTTTGCCAGCTTATTTTTCAGTCCCAGATCTGGGAATTGTTGAGACCCCCAGATCCTGCTTGATGGGTGGGGAGGAATTATTTTAAATGGGTTAAGAAAACCTTCTTCATCCCTGGACAGCTGGGTGCCACTGAGCAAAGCATTTTATGTCATTTTGCCCTTTTTTCCCCTCCAGTAAATGGGGGAAATTGCTGTATATGGGAAACTCCGTTCTGACGCCATGGACAGAGAAGCTAAATGTCAAGCAGATGAGCATCAAATAATAAAAACCAGACTGATGGGCAGGGAAGAGAGATAAGAAAGATGGTATTTATTTGAACAACCACAGGAAATCAGAGATTGAAAAATGTCTAGAAAACAAAAAAAAGCAGCAGCACATTTGGTTTAAAAAAAATAATCAGAGCGTGCAGATGTTTTATATGTTATCCAACCAATCCCACCGGACAGTGCCTAGTCCTGTCATGGCCTCGACCATCATTTTTTGGCCTTGTCTCGAGGGTAACCCCCATTGGTCTTATTGAGTGACTCCATGCTGCCATTTCCCGTCACCACGCTGGTGAGTATTCGCTCCACCTCCCCAGGCAGAATTTGCTTCTCTTCGTTTTCTGTCTCCCTGTGGTAGAAATAGTTGAAGTTCGAGACGATGACGGGGACGGGCAGCGCAATGGTCAATACCCCTGCGATGGCGCACAGAGTCCCCACGATCTTCCCACCCAAGGTGGTGGGACACATGTCTCCATAGCCAACGGTAGTCATCGTGACCACGGCCCACCAGAAGCCGTCGGGGATGCTGGAGAAATGGGACTGTGGCTCATCCACTTCTGCGAAGTAGACGGCACTGGAGAAGAGGATAACACCGATGAAGAGGAAGAAGATGAGCAAACCCAGCTCCCGCATGCTGGCCTTGAGGGTCTGCCCCAGGATCTGCAGCCCCTTGGAGTGCCGGGAGAGCTTGAAGATGCGGAAGACCCTGACCAGCCGGATGATCCGCAGGATGGCCAACGACATGTTCTGCTGCCCGTTGAGTTCGCTCTGCTGGATTAGCTCGGTGGTGAGCGTCACAAAGTAGGGGATGATGGACACAATGTCGATAATGTTCATGATGTTCCTGAAGAACTCAGTCTTGCTGGGGCACACGATGAACCGGACGAACAGCTCAAAGGAGAACCAGATGATGCAGGCTGTCTCTATGACGAAGAAAGGGTCTGTGAAGGTGCTGTGGACCAACAAGGTGTCTGTCAGATTCTTAGAAAGCTCCTGGGTGGACTTAAATTCCCTTTCCTCCCTGAACTCCGGCAGGGTCTCCATGCAGAAGATAATGATAGAGATGACAATGACCAGGACGGAGACCAAAGCTACACCCCTGGCCGCACTGGAGCTTTCGGGGTACTCAAAGAGCAGCCAGAATTGCCTATGAAAGTCATTGGTTGGTAAGAGGGTCTCAGGGTCCTTGATGAACCCTTCATCCTCCCTGAACTGGTCCATGGCTTCATCACCCAGCTCATAGAAGGTGATTTCATCAGCAAAGACATCGATGGGGACGTTGGCCGGGCGCCGTATTTTCCCACCAGACTGGTAATAATACAGGATCCCATCAAAACTGGGCCTGTTCCTATCGAAGAAATATTCATTCCTCATGGAGTCAAAGTAACGCATCCTCTTTTCTGGGTCCCCAAGCAAGGTCTCAGGGAACTGGTTGAGGGTCTTGAGCCGCGTCTCAAACCTCAGCCCCGCAATGTTGATAATGACTCGTTGGTCCCCCTCATCCATGCCCACCCTCTCCCCCACCAGGTGCTCACTGAACTCGGCAGAGAACCTGGAGAAAATGGTCTCATTGTTGGCATTTTCACTGTTGATGAGGATTCTCAAGTTGGAGAGGAGGTTGGCGCAGCTGGGATGGCCTTTCCGTGACTGGCCGGCGGGGCTGAGGTCGTTTGAATAACAGGGATCCTCCACGATCTGATCAGCGTTGTCAAAACTGACTAGTGCCACCTCCATCTCCTTCCAACCGGACACGTCCATCATACACTAATCAGATTAGCAGCATAAATCCCCGGGTCGGACGCCGGCAGCTTGTGTCTTTCCCACGCTATGAGGATCTGCAAGTGAACGGACAGAGAGAGAGAGCTGAATTGTGCATGTGTATCGTTTGGCTCAACTGAAAAAAATAAAACAAACCTGAGGTCAGAAAAACCTGTATTTTTTTAATGCAAACATTAATTTCATTGACTGGCAAAAGCCTTATACTTCCAGCAAGTTGTTCATCTCTGGATCCTGCAAGCCCTTTTGGCGTGGCTTCATTAGCGTCATTAAACCTCCCAATACCATTTACAGCACCCGAGGATGAAAGGTCAGGCAGTAGCCGAGGATGGGGGTGAACCCAGGTGTCCCACCCAGCCTTTCCCCAGCAATCCCAGCCCTGCAGAGCAAGGGGTCATTTCAGACACTTCCAGCTGTGGGTCCAGAGTTTGGAGCAGGATTTGGAGGTATTAAACACAGGTGTCCTGGTTAGCAGCAGCCCTTGCTCCAGCCGGGAGAGGCATTGGGTCAAACCCCAAGAGGTCCTGGGTAAGTTGCAGCTGGGTCAACCGGTGTTTGGAAAGCAATTCCCAAACTAGGGGCCACACTGGGATTTGGGGAGTGCAGTCCATGAGGAAGGCAGGTCAGGAGGAGAAGGACATTTCCACCAGCCTTGGAGAACCCCTTTGCTCTGTGTGAAGACGGGTACGAACTGAGACCCCTTGTCTTGATCCAGACGTTGGGGTGGGCAGTGGGCGAGGTGATGTCCTCCAAAGCTCTCCTAGGCCTCCTTCATGGTAGACCTGATATTCCCAGCCATAGGAAGAAGACGAGGACTAAACACTCAGGTCACTTGGAGAGCATCTTTCAGGCCATGGGTGGATTTTTTCCCAGACCAGCTCTGGCAGGCACTCAGCAATGGAGACCATGTCCCCAAAACACTCCTGGGTGCACGTCTCCCCAACACACCGCTGCTGTTGTACTGAACTCGGAGGCAAAGTCAAAGAGGAGCCGAGGGACCAGGCCAAGTTATGGAGCTGGGAAGTTACCTGTCCTGCCTCAGGGAGAAGCATGAACAGAAAATAGAGGTTAACGGGGAATGGTTCTAGGGAGATTTGCCCAAAAATGCACTTTCCAATTTAACTCCCTGATTTATTTCCTCTCCAGCTCTTTTCCCCACAGATATATTTTCCAGGCACGAGAAACCACAGGAGGACATGTAAAGCTGCTCTGCATGACCGCTAATCACCAAGGGCATGCTGGCTTTCTTAGCCAGCGAAGTTCAGAGAGAGGGAGTGAAAAAACCCAAATGCCCTCAACTGCCAAGAATAGCAAGGCAATGTAGGCCACGTCTGCACGGAGCAGCAGCGGCGCTGGGGCTGGTCCTGCGATGAGGATGCTCTCCACCGCAGGCTTTGCTTTGTGCAACCAGGTGCTGGGAAGGGACCCATCCTGTCCATGGGGACCCGAGCCTCAACCTCCCTGTTTAACCAAAGTCATTTGGGGCTCTGAAGCTTTTCCTTCCCCTTTTGCCACAAGTGGACTCATCCGTCCATGCTGATGCACTGCTGGTGAAGTTGGGTAGGACAAGCTAGAAACCCAAATCCATTGCAGAGGTAGGTGTTAACATCCCGGCTTGCTACAAGTCTTCCCTCTTCTGCTCTCAACATTACAACCCCGAAAGCAGAACTTCATACAGGAGCCAGCATCCATAGCCCAGATGAGGGCTCAACCTCGCTCTTTCCTCAGCAGTCATGAGATTCTAGATTTGGGGACAAATCCCACAGTTTGTCATAAGCTATTTAAAGATCATGTTTCTTTGCTTAAAAAAAGCCATGGAGCATGGTTGTTCTTACGCATCCATCTCTTTGGAGCTGCTTCTGGCTGGTTTTGTGCCAATTTTCTCACATGGGGACACGTAGGGAGGAATATTTGGGGCAACGGGGCAGAAATGATGCCTGGAGGAAGCGGCGGCAGCAGCTCGCTTTTGCCCCCCAAAGCAACCTGCTGCAAAGCTGAGGAACCCCAATGACTCCAAACCCAAGTCCTCCAGTGATGGACACGTGGGGCCGGATTCAGCTCAGGCTTGATGTTTCGGTGGCTCTGTTGAAAAGCTGTTGCGGGCAGAGCGAGATGTCACATCGGAGCAATAGGGGGGTGCAGAAAGTGCAACACAACCTCTGTGGGGAGACGGCAACCGAGAGCTGCAGATACCCCACGCTTGAGTGCCCACGTAGCATCAGGAGGCAGGCAAAGAGACACTGCGATAATCCCAGCCCAAACAAAGCTCTTTTGAATCTTTCAAGGGAAAAACCAGTGTTAAAGAAATAAGGAAAACTTAATACAAAACACCAGAGATTATTTTTTAAATCAGGAAAAAAATAAAGAAAATCAGTTTGAATCAGGAGAGCGGGAGTGTTTGGTGTTCAGCTGGATGGGTGAGCTGACCTGACCCACCACACGCCCCAGGACCTCGGTCCTGGTGGGAGAGCCCAGAGGGGACCACGTGCCCAGGAGCCTCTCTGGACAGTGGAGCGAAGTTAGAGAAGCTAAAGCTGACCGTGAAATTGCATCCTAAGTCAGCGCTGGGAGATGATCTTGGTATTTTAAGCATTAAGTGTGCTTAACTCTTAATACTGCACGTTAGCACCGCGGGCAAGAAAATTCCCCAGCCCTTGCTTGGTAGGACAGCTTCAACCTGAGACTTTTGGTCGCAGAAGAAATCGAGATATCTTGAAACCTGGCTTTGCTCTGGAGCCTCCGTGCACATCAAACTGAGTCCCCCCCAGCATCATCCCTCATGGGGAAACTGAGGCACAGAACTGCGAAGGGACAATTTGCATGTCATGGTCACGACTGAGAGTGGAAAGTTGTGCTCATCCTCCCTGTTGGGACATGGAAAGGTGCTTTTTAGCTCCGTCAAGCCCTCGGGGCAGGTGCCCAAGGGATGCAGGGCTCTGACTTTCCTTTTCTTGCCTTCAAAGCCTCAAAACGCACTGACATTTGCCTGTCCCCATCACCAGAGATAGATGCCCCACCTGTCCCCCAACCCCCAGAGCACCTATCACCTGTCTCATTTTTAGTTTAGACTAAAATTAATGGCGCTGCCCGAAGCCTCAAAGCATCCTCCCAAAGCAAGAAGGGAGCCGCTCGCTTTGCAATGCGTGCTCCGGGCTCCAGCGGAGGCTTGAACTAGAAAGTTGCCTCATTTTTTCCTCCTAAATCACCTAACATCTGCTTCTCAGAATCTGATTAACTAATACCCTTCAGATGAAATCCCTGGCTGGGGAAAATAATAAAAAAAAGCAAGCGAGGGAGAGAGACGGCGAAAGAGAAAGGTCATTTTGAGGGAGAGAGTTTGCGTTTTGCCCATCGCACCCCAGTGAATCGGGGCCGTGGTTTCCACCAGCCCCTCCGCAACCATCGAGACCTCCCCGTCTGCAACGCCCTCCTGCTCCCCACCCGTCGCCCTTTCATCCCCAGCGACCCCTCGTACTCCTGGGGTGAACAACTGCTGTTTCCAAGGTTTTTCCAGAAAATCGGAGATGCTGAGCCTCTCTCTCCCCCCCATCCCCTCCCCCCCACCCCTGTGCTGGGATGAGAAAGGAGATGATTCCTCCCACAGCCCCCCCACACCATCACCTATGGGGACTTACCCGCACAGGGCATGGAGGTACCAACGCTCTCTGCATCTGGGAAGAGAGTTATTAAACACACATAGGGATGTGTAGGGAAAGCGGAGGAAAAAAAAAAAGTCCAGCCATACCCTTGAAAGGTCCCTTTGGGATAACGCAGGCAATGTCATTTAAAAGGCTCTTCTCTATTTGGTTCACTGTATAATTGGCAGCCCAGCACGCCGGGGATGGGCTTTGGCAGGCACGGCGGCAGGATCCGGCGTGGTTCGGAGCCTCGGCCCCACCATCGCTCCGGGAACCCTAAAATGAGCTGGGGATCCATCGGGAAAGGGGGCTGGTGGGGTGCAGGGGACACCCTGTCCCCATGCCCTGCTTGCCTGGGGAGGGGAGACCCGGCCACCCACCTCCTGCCCCCGGCGAGCGAGACCGGGGAGGACGTGCCCTTCTGGCGGATGCCACCTTTAATCCCCAATAATGCTCTGGATGGTCCAGTGGGGACAAGTCTTGTCCCTGACGTGGCGAGGTCTGAGCTGGTCCTCGGGAGGGAGGCGGAGAGGGGGGACGGGGACCCGCACGCCGCTGACACCGGGAGAGAGATTTACAGCAGGCAATAGGACTCTTTCTATTTTTAATATATAATAAGGAAATTAAAAAGAGGAGGGGAGGGGAAAGCCCAAGGGTTGGAGCATCCCCTGTTGCCCACCTACCTCTCGCCTGTGGCCATGGGTACAGCGGGCTCCTTTCCAGGAGGGGACGGCCACGGTGCCACCGCCACGTGGGACATCTCCGTCCCCCCCCGGGGTGGCTGGGACCTGTTGCAGCAGCAGGTAGGGCCGGCATCGCCCCGCGAGGGCATCGGCGGGGGACGAGGGAGAGAGGGGACGTGCCCCTTCCTCACGCCTGGCTACTGGCCGGCCTCTGGCTCGGACCCCAGCGCCGCCAGGCTTATAACCTCCGGTAATAAATAAATAAATGCCCCGGGCAGATGGGACTGGGCAGGTTAGCACGATTCACTAAAATAACTGGGATTTATATATATTTTTTTTTTCTTTCCACAGTTTTTCTTTCTTTCCTTTCCAGAGCTTGCTACGCTCATGGGCATCCTCGCCACGCTGCTCCAGGGTAGTTTCATCTGTGTCGGGCGGTCTCACACGGGGCTGGGTCCCACCTCTACCTTCACCCAGGTGACCTCCCCACCCTCCTCCTCCTCTTCCTCCTCCATCTCCTCCCAGACCTCTTCATTTGGGGAAAGCAGAGGAGGAGGGTGGCACGTTTCTACCTGAATGCTTCAGCCTGAATTCCTCCACGGTGACGTTCCTTTGCTCTTGAGGGACCCGGTCACCTCGATTTCCCTCCCTCCAGCATCCTTTTCTGTCCTCTGAGCTATTTCTCCTCCCCGTGATGTTTAATGAGCACATTAAACCACCCCATCCCGGAGGAGAGCCTGGGAGCTCTTGGCTTGGAGTATCTTATACTCATCTCCAGCCATCTGCGATGGAAACAGGACACAACATTATCCAGACCTTTGATAGCTCCTTCAGGGTTGGTTTATCATTTTATATACACCCTTCTGCACCCCTATAGACTACGGTGTTTATATTGACCCACCCGGGTGAGGAAGCTGGAGATCTACTAACAAAAAGGCATTAAATCAATATTCCTGGCACCGAAATTCAGCCTCAGCCTGTGCCCATCTCCCCTCCAAACCCAGCTTCAGGAGGGCTTTGACCACAGGGTGATGGTGTTTGTGGGCAAAACCTGACCTCTTTTTTTCCCCCAAAAATCTCCCTGGCACTAACCAGGGTCACATCCTGCACCCGGGCAAAGAGCATCTGTGGCAGAGGGAAACCTGGAGCGTGAAAACCATCCACAGGAGCCGATGATTTGGCTTGTGCTGGGGCTAAGTCAGCTCTAGCAAAAACCTGCTGTTAACAGGAACATCCCTGAGATCAAAGCAGGGTTATGGTCCAGGGGAGACGGGTACGGGGGGGAGATGCCCGGAATAACATCATTGCCTTCAAGAAACAGGACGGTTACACAACTCACTCATCTCTGGAGATTTCGGCTACACCCTGGATACCCTCGGGACGGTTCTGCCTTTGCATTCAACCAAGGTGACTTTAAACACCCTTTGGGCCCTAAGGCTTTAAACAGTCCCCCCCAGGCCGGGCTGCCCCAGGCACCCCGTCCTCCTCCCGTGCTTCTTTCTCTCTAATCCTCTGCTCCATGCTTCTGGCATCGCCGGCTCTGCCAGGATTTATCCCACGGACAAATTTGGTCCCCAAGGGTGTCCGGGACGGACAGGCATCCAGTAAGCGCTGGTACGGGATCGCTGCCCAGCTCCACACAGCTCGGCCGCGGGAGGGGAGATAAAACACACCCCACAGCCTGACCCGCTGCACAGGATGGGTTGGGAAAGGGTTATTCTTGCAGCAGGACCCTGAATTACTGCTTGGACCCGTGTTTGCACAGGGAGCTTAATTTTCCCTGTGGGGAAAGGGGCAGAGGACTGACCAGCTCATCACACCCGCTTCCCCTGTGATCTGACATGGGATGAACTGGAGCAGGGTGGGAACAAGGAGGAGAAGGTCCTGCAGACCCCGTTGCCGCTCCCGTGCAACGAGGCAATGACACTTAATTTGATTTTTCCCTAATTCTCAAGCAAAATGATGCCTGCGGAGACTTCTGCAAAGCAGCGCGTGTGCCGGGCTCTGCTCTGCGCCAGGCACGCGCTTCAGTCCACAGAGCAATTTACTGCAGTAATGAGCCCCTGCTAATTTTCCTCTTTCTTAGCAGAACTAATTACCTGGGGCTCAGCACTACTATTTCAGCTACGCGACTCTTGGATGGAGCTGGCTTGGCTCCCCGGCTCCTCTGCGGTTGTTTGAAATACTGGGGTGAATTTTTCTTATTTCGCAGCACTGCATGAAATGCCCTTAAATTAGCAAAACCCCCCAGCATTAGGGGAGGGCTGGATTTTGGGGGGACACACAAAGACTGCAATATGTAAAAGCACAACCCAAACCCTTCAACCCCCTCGGTTTAGGGTTGGGTTTATGGACTGACTCCAGCTGGCCGGGCTGTTCTGGCACTGAGGGTAATAAAACGAGGGATGTTGATAATTAAGGAAGTATTTGAGCTCTGGATCAGGCATGGAGCATCCTTGTGGGACATCTGCTGCTGCTGGGAATGGGGTATCCCTGGAAGAAAACCAAGGAGCTCTGAGGTTTGCTGCCAGGGAAGATCCTGCAAAAGTTTGTGGCTCATCCCCCTCCTTGGGAGAGACATTTGCAAATTGAGATTTTTAAATTCAAGGCAAATGTGTGCAGCTGTGAGGGAATAAGCAGGAGGGGAGACGCTGGTAGTTTATGAATGATAAAAAAATAGGAAAGAATAATTCAAACCTTTGAGGGGATGTTAAGGGTCTGGCAAAAGCTGCCTCTGCTTTCAAGTCCTTGGTGCAAGAACAGAGGAGAAATGGAAAAGGGGACAAAATATGCTGAAATAACACAGTGGCTCAGAGCGAGCCCAGCGTTTCTCCTGCCCCACGGCACCCAAGGAGCCCAGAGCTCGGGAGCAGCCCGGTCCGAGACCCTTACTCAAGACCTTTGCTTTTAAAAGGAGAGGTTAAAGTGTGTCTTAGGCAAGGGGGGGGGGACGACAGGATTAGCCCCAACATTTAAACCCACAAATCGCACCAGCAAAGAATTGATCAGCCTGAACCAGTGGCCACCGACTCCTACAGGCTAATTCTCTCTCCATGCCTCAGTTTCCCCAGAGCTGGTGATGTGCTATACAGCCAAGCAGGAGCCCTGCGGGAAAAGATGCACATAAGGAAGATCCCAAACTGGATTCCTGGTGCTGGGATGGAGGGATCCCTCATTGCCAACTCCCGCAGCAGGCAGAGGCGTGCCCAGCCGGACCCCTTTAATCCTCCCCAGTTTGCATACCTCATTCTGATTTTTCCACCCATATTTTTTTATATTTAAAAAAAAAAAAAAAATCAGATTAACAGAGAGCCCAGTACATACAGTACACGCCATGAGACAGATGAAACCTTTCTGATACCCAGCCATAGAGCCCAAAATTAATCAGCTGTGGATTAACCGGGTCAGGACGTAATTTAATAACAAGCGAGGGCGAGTCCCTACTAGGAGGGAGCCGACGTGGTCCCGCACCGGGTGCCCCATAAAAGCTGCCGCAGAACAAGGCAAGTAGCAGGAAAAGCCAGATGGGGTGAAATGAGCTCTGGGGCGGCGCGGGCTGCTCGCTGAAGGGAGCTGGTGATAGCCTGGGTCTGGGCCAGGCTTTGCTGCAGCTGAGCCCCCCTCATCTTCCCCGTGCTCAGAATCAGGGTTTTAGCCTGCATCAGGAAAAGATTTAAATGGGTTTTTGACTTGGAGGGTGCTGTGGGGGCTTTTAGGGATGCTTTTGGAGGCTGGTGGTCTGCTCTCTGCTGGGATTCGTGAAGCAATTATCGCTGCAAAGTGTTTGGCACGCTTTAGGAAGCGGCTGGGGAGGGACAGACGGACACAAAGGACTTGTGAAGTGCAAGAATGTGCGGGTGCACGGAGTGACCCCTTTCCCCTCCAGCATCCCGGCTCCGGCAGGGCGCCTGGATGGGGACGGGGGGAGGCAGCCACCCTCCCCGCTTACCGCGGCTGTAACGCGATAAAGACAATTTGATCCCCAAATCGATGGGAAACTTTCCCAGTCTGTCCAAAAGTGCTGGGATAGAGGCAGAGCCCCCCCTTACCCGACCCAGCATCCAGAGCTCAGTGCTGTAACCTCAGTCTGCTCCTCGGGACAAATAAATGACTTTGTCCCCCCCAGAATCCGCACTGGCAGCAAACCCTGCTAGGACATTGTTGGCCAGAGTGAAAAATGGATATATGGTATAAATGGAAAGCAATAGGAAGGCACTAATCGGGTCAGACGGATACCTGCATTGATTCTGATTTTTGCAACAACAGCATTTAAAAAGAGCCGGTGGCAGGTCTGGGGTCCTGGTGTCACTTGGAGCTTGTGGCATCGTGTGCTGAGCCAGAGCCGCTGCAGAGATCAGGGCAGCTCTTCCAAGCACATCACGGCAGCCCGTGACCCCACAGTCGCGTCCAGGGGACGTTATAATTTGGACCCGGCAGCAAAAAGAAATTAAGACTTAAAGTGATTGAGATGATGCCAGTGGGACCCTCCAGCTCCTGGCAAAGCCGGGGTTACTCGCACCACACACCTGGTGATCAGGAGCGCTTCGCCCTCCCTTTTCCTCCAAGGACAAACGAAACTTCTCCCCTGGTCACCACCACCCAAAAAATACCCAACAAAGAAGGAATGCAGCACCCAACTGCCCCAACCCCCCTGCCAAACCCTTCTCTCCTCCACCCCCAACTTCACCCCGCCGCAAAGGCTGCTGCAAAGAAGAAGGGAGCAACAAACCCGGCTTTTGCAGCATCTTCATCCTCCCCCAGCGTGTGGGGCGCCCGGTCCCCTTGCCTCCTTCTTCCTCTTCCTCCTCCTCCTCCTTCAGCTCCGCTGCCCGGGGGCTGCCCGGCCGTGCTGCCCCTCCGCCTCTCGCGGGCGCATGGCCGTGGCAGCGCGGGGATGCTCGTACCTCTCCTGCGCTGGGCGGAAAGGCGATGCCGGTACCCACGTGAGCCCGGTGGGATTCCTTGCCCTCATTCTCCTTGTGCCTGAAATGGGTTTTTTTGCTCCCTCGCTGGGTCCTGCCCGCCAGCAGCAGGGACCCCAACTCACCACCTTCATGTCTGCAAATGCGTGCACGGCCTTTGCTTTCCAAACGAGGGTGAGGAAGGAGCGGCCCGGAGCGGAGGAAGAGGAGGTGATGCTCAAACGTGGCCCTTTCTGTCCCCCCTGCACAGGGTTGCTCTGCCACGTTCAGCCGGGACGGTGCTGATTTCACAGGGACCCCGTTCGTTTGCACCCGCTGGAAAGGAAGGAGAAGCCGGAGAATCGGGACCCTCCGTTGCACCCATGGCTGCATGCCGAGGTGCCAGCCGGGTGGATGCATCCAGGGCTCCTCCGGCCAGGCGTCCCCTCGGCCGGGCACTTCTTTGGCTGCTGCCAACATCTGGGCCTGGCTTTGCTCCGGTGTACGGGTAAATCCTCCGTTCCCGGGGGTCTGTGATTGCCGATAGGAGAGTTTCCAAACTGCTGAAGCTTTGGGAGCAGGAACTGCACCCCTGGGTGCTTTTTCCATCCCATTTTTATATGGCCAGAGGTGCCTGTTTGTCCATGAACCTCTGCAGGGGGGGTCACAGCTTGCCTGTACAGCCCAGGGTCCTGGACACAGCCAGGAGCAGCCCCAGCCAGGTCAGAGCAGAGGTTGGTGGGTTTGGCCATAACCCCTCAGTTAGTCCAAAGAGCCATCGGGGCTGTGAGCATCACCTACTGCCTTCAGTGATGGCATCGGAGCCGCCTTTTCAAGCCCCTGCCCGCTTTGCCGACAGGATTTGATGAAACTCCAACTATTTCCCTTTCCATTTCTTCCCCCAGCCCCCACAGAGAGCACTGCCTTCCTTCCCTGCCCCAAAACTTCACAAGCAAAGGCAAAAATGAGAGCATCACCCTGGAAAGGGTCCCAGCACGCGGGAACGGGGCGAGTACCAGCCAGGACATTTCCTGGTTGACCTTCAAAAACCACCCCCAGCCCTCGCCTGCATCCCGAATCCTCCTGCCAGCAGCTTGGGATGCTGAGCCTTTCCCTCGAGCTTCATTCCAGCCTGTGTAATTGGGGCAGGTTTCCATGCTGTGCCGTTGAATTGGGAAAGGAAAATATTAAGATCAGCCTGCTCTGAGCCCTTTCAGCGGCATCCCGGCAGCGGGGTGTGCAAAATCGGGGTCTCTTAGAGGTGCTGCTCAAAAAAAACCCAAACCAACCAAGGAAATAAAAACAAATAAAACCAACCTTCTTTTCACATCCTGGAAAATCAGACCTGGAAAATCTTCCCCCAGCTGTGGGGAAAAGGAGATCTCAAAGCTCAGAGACAGCAAAAAGCTGCCCCTTGGGGTCATCTTCCCCCAACAGCCTGGGGCTCCTGCTGTGAAGTCGGAGATGATTTTGCCTCGGAGCAATTTCCCAATCTCCTTCCCATGACCTTTGAAAACGGATACGGCCGAGCCCCGCGGCAGCCGAGCCCGGGATGGGGTGCCCTGGTCCCCCCTTCCCCGCCCAAGGCAGCTCTTCAGTGATCACGGCAAAGCCGTGGATTTCCCAACTGCGTGCCACAAGCTGAATTTCATCTTGGGATGCAACGGGAAACCATTCACAGGGGCACAGACGCACAATCTCGGCTGTAAAACTGCAGTTTTAAGCCACTTTGGGCTTGAGGGAGATGCAAAGGGAACGGCTCAGCTGGGGAAACCAGAGTGTATCGCTCTGGGAATTGGCAATACAATCATTTTTTTCCCCATTAAAAATTGGGCTTTATTGGGTTTGATGCTTCACTTGTATGGAAATTTCTACAACCTCTACATGGATTACCTCCCCCGAGACCGTGCGACTCATCACACATCAAACATGAAACAACCCTGAAGGTGCTTAGGGAATAACTCTGGGTTGATACTTGCTTGAACCTGAACCCAATACTAACCAAGGGAAGTCTCTTTGGCCCCTTCCGAGTCCTTCCACCCAACCTTTACCCCCAGTGCCTGGCTTTCTATGGGCTTTTTCATTAGTGCTTGGAGAATGGAAGTGTTCGTTAGTGCGAGAGCCGCAGTGTGCATTGAGGCAGTGCCAGGACCAGCTCCATCTGTGCTCCTGCACCAACCCACAAGACCAGGGAAGACAACCTAAACCAAAATCTCTGAAAATCACATTATTCTTCACCACTAAATGCAAACTGTACTGAACCCACTGGAACTAGAAGCCGTTTTGACCCAATATTCCCATTAACCCTCCTCACACCCTGCTCTGCGTCACCGGGATAAGCGTTGCGCAGCTTCGTGCAGTGGGGATTCCCACGCTCAGTCCCCCAGGATCACCTAAAACATCCCTTTTATTTCCAGGCAAGACCAAGCCAACCTAAAAAGAAAGATCCCATTAACTATTATTATTGCAGCCTGAAATCTGATGTCATCCGCTTCTGCATCTCATCCCTTCCCTATTTAATTCATCCCGATAGAATGGATGCTCCCGCCGCTGTTTCAGGTTTTAAGTGACTACTTGGCAGCCACAGATTTCAGTCTGTCAGAAATATTGATGAATTATTTCACTCCAGGTCCTTACGGTTTAATTTGAGCAGGCTGAAGGCAACTAATATTTCCTTGCGTGTGTTTCAATGTCTTCAATGTTTCTTGCATATGCTCCAATAAAGCAGATTGCAACGGCTGATGATTTTCTAATGGAAGACTTGCAAAGCATTCAAAACCATCAAAAAGATCACAGCCAAGAGTAACTACTTTATTTAAGTCTTGGAAGAGAAACAAAGGCTGTAAATGCTCAAAGCACAGAGCGTATCTGTCTGGGTTCAGGCGCAAACCCAAGAGCATCCAAAAATTCTGTATCAGCACAACCCGGCACAAAACCACGAGCCAAGCACCATTTTAGCTGGAGATAAATGGAAACATTTTCAACTGGGTGATTCTTCCACATCTTAGCAATAATAAAGTAAAAGTGGCTTAATATAGGTGGGAACATGGGTGTTGGGCCCAGTGACATTTCCATTATATCATCAATGCTGTGCAGATTTTTATAAGCACAGTAAATAAAATTAAAACCAGTCACTCACCTGCAGCCCCGTTCAGCCAGCCTAAATTACTCTTATTGCTTGAGGAAGGGCTGTATCTTGGGTGGTTATGGATCTGGCCGGTGCCTGCACGTCTCTGACACGCAGGTAAGGATTAGAAAGAGTTTGTCTCAGGAAAGACTCAGATTCGGAAATCCTATACCCTGGTGAAACCCTACCTTGTCTTGCTGTCCTTGGCTTTAAAGGAAACACGGGGAAGAAACGCGGTGCTGCAAGCGGGGCTGTGGCGCATCTTCACACGTGGGGGAAACAATCACCCTGAACAAACCCAAACTCTTCAGCAACCAGCCCCAAGAGAGGGGTTGTACCCCCAAGAGCTCAGCTCCTGAGCTGAACCCCCCCAAGTGATAGCTTCATTACTTGGGAGCAGATTTGTCCCCATCATTGCTCCATGGGCAATGTACACATGGGTGAGGGATTCCTCTTGACATTAAGAGCTTCCCACCCAGCAGCAACACCTGTTTTAAGAAGCAATATTCACATTTTAAAACCAAAAGGCACCAAAGAGTCCAGCAGCTCTTACCTGCCCAGACGTGGGCTGTAGTCCAGTCTCTTGGTCCCACCAAGGCACGTTGCAGCCTCAACGGGAGCTGCCTGGCTTCGGGCTTGGGTCCTGGCCTCACCGCTCTTCCCTATGCAATGCCTAAGGGACACAAGGGCAATACTTTGGGGACTGGTTGACTTGTGGCCCTTCCATGTCCCATGGAGGTCCTGGGAGCCTTCCAAGGGGTGTGCCAGGAGGCACCGAGCATCCCACACTGTGGGCAAACTGAAAAAGCGGCCCTGCATTCGGCTCTGAGCAGCAGCATCAGGCAATGCTGGGGAAGAGGTGACGTACCCCAAGGTCGCAGAAGGGTCTTCCCGTTAGCAAAGACCCACCTTGTTCCCTGAGCCACCAAGAACAAGTTGTAGGAGAATTTGGCTGCTCTGATGGGTCCTTCCAAGCCTCTGGGATGGTGTCCTGGCCATCTTTATGCCAAGAATACATGGGACGGGTTAAGCCCGTCTATCTTCTGCTTGGTGAGGAGGATGAAAGGCAGGTACACTCTGGAGGCTGCAGGGTAGCCATGAGTTTGTTAACCAGGATGGATGGGTCTTCTCCACCTCTCCTTGGTATCAGGTATCACATCCAATCCTGCAGTAATCATGGACAGCAGGTGGTGGAAGGGAAGGTCCATGGCTTGCCCAAGTCATCAGCTTGGCCATTCTGCTTTAACCCAACTCACAAGGAAGCCCCAAAGACTTACCTTATCCTTTAAGCACCACCCAAAGCCATGCACGCCCAGTATCGCTGGGAGATGGTGCTGCCTCATGGGTATTTCCCGGAGTTTACCGTTACACTGCAGTAATGGGGAAATCTCATTCATTACTCGTTCAGCTGACTGGTGGTAACGAAGGCACAGGACATATCAAGAATCATGTTAGCATGGCAAGTGGCACAGGAACACCCAGAAAGGGTGATGCTCCGCAGAAAGGCCTGAAGTTGTTACAAGGACGTCAGGAGACTTGATACAAAAGGCCAGCTTATTAATAGCTAATGGGCAAATAAATTATGTACCCACTTGGGTGGATTGTGTTTCTCCCTCCTTGCTGCACCCTGACGTCTCCATCACCTCCTTTCTCCCTGGTTTCTGTCCCACTTGGTTCTTTCTTCTCCTTTATTTTCCTGCTTTGCGGGACTTACCTGTGTTTTGCTCATCAATGAAAGCTTCAAAGCTGTAGTGCTGAATCCAGCCTCCCCCCAGGGGCTCGGCCGCCCACATCCATCCAGAGCAGGACGGGACCGCTGCCCACGCCGAGCCCTCTCCGAGGAGGGTGGGACACCTCCCCCATCACACCAGGGCTGCTCCCGCTTCCAGAGACCCATCGATGCCCTGGAAACACCGAACCTGAAAGAGAAGCTCCAGGCAGCAAAACAAAAGCTTCTCACGGTGGCTTTCTCTGTGCAGCTTTGCAGGATGCGACCTGCCCTGCCTGCCATCTGCCCGGCCCCGGCCGGAGCCGGCCCAGCTGCCGGTGGTGCAGGCAGCCAAGCGCCAGCAGCTCAGCACCGGCCACGCTCCGGCAGGTCCCTGGCAGGCAGAGAGGGAAGGGGAAGGCTGGGCAACAGCACGGGGCGGGGGGGAGAAAAAGGGGGGTTGCTCCATGCACTTGGGATCCCCAGCACCCCAAAAAACCCAGACCAGGAGAAGGGAAAGCTGAGATTAACTTCGTAAAAGGAGGTTTGGGGATCTCCCTGTTCCCTACACAACTCGGCTGCTGCTCCCAGCTCTGCGAAGCCCCGGCAGGGCACGGATCTGCCTTGTCGGTGCATCCCCGGCTGGGATAACGCGGCAGCGGGTTGTGGGCAGGCAGGAGCTGCCACCCGCTCCTATTTCCACAGGGGCAGCGGTTTCCCCTCTCGCCTTCCCCAGCCCCATTTCCCTTCGGGTTTGCGGGCACCGCACTGGTATCTGCCTGATGCCGCAGCCAGGAGGGTCCTTCCCATCAGATGCTCCCTCCCCCAGCTCTAAATGCTTTAGTGAGCCCACACGCAATATTTTTGAGGCCACAATCTGCTGGCACAGGGTGCTCAGCCTGCTCTGAACCCACCTGGGGCACAACAGTGTGTTTTATTAAGCATCTTGGAGCCCTCCACCCCCCTCCCCGGGGCTTTGGGGCTGGTTCCTGGAGCACAGAAAATAAGGGATGCTCACAGGGGTTAACCCTCCGTTATTGCTTTGAGTTGGGGGTCTCGGGCAGGTCTGTGGCACAACCCCATCCCCAATAAACAGAGGGGTGAAGAGCATTTAGGACAGAGCCAGGAGCAGCATCCCGGTCCCCGAACCAGCTCTTTAACCGGAGGACGATGGCCCCACCATCGCTGTCCCTGTGCCCTGAGGCCCCATTTCCCCAACGCTCCCCAGCTTCTCTAATCTTTCACGATCACTTTCTCTGCCCACTCTGATTTCACCGAGTCGAGCTATGCTATCCCTCGTGCTGGGGCAGAATTGGGCAATGTGATCCCCAGCCCCTCATCAGGCTGCCTATAAACACTGTCACTAATCACCCCGGACCCTACGCTGACCCCAAAGAAGTTCCACCCTGTGGGTCTTCATTGCCCAACTCGATGCTGCCCCATCAACGGGCAGGCTCCTGTTCCATGCCTGTCACCTTCTCGGCGGGTTTGCATAACCCTAACCCACGTCACGGCAGCTCCTGGTCACCGAAATCAGGCTATTCTGTATCAGTAATAAGAAACTCTCACCACCACCTCTGACCGGAGCACGTATCTGCTCGCACTGTTGCTTCCTCCCCGGGGAGAGCAGCATCTCACCCCAACATCCATGAAGGATGACGTCAAAGCATCCATCTCCAGCCCTTATTTAACCCCCACAACAGCTGCCTCCATGAAGGGGCCATTGCTTGTCCATTTTCTATCAGCCAAAGGATGAGGAATCATAGAACAGTTTAGGTAGGAAGGGACCTTTCAAGGTCACCTAGTCCAACCCCGCTGCCGTGGGCAGGGACATCTTCAACTAGATCAGGTTGCTCAGAGCCCCGTCCAACCTGACCTGGGATGTTTTGGCTGCCCACATCCACCCAGAGCGGGACAGGGGACCGCTGCCCGCCCCGAGCCCTCTCCGAGGAGGGTGGGACACCTCCCCCATCACACCAGGGCCGCCCCCGCTTCCAGAGACCCATCGATGCCCTGGGAACACCGAACCTGAAAGAGAAGCTCCAAGGCAGCAAAACATGCTGATGGGGCATCTACCACCTCTCTGGGCAACCTGTGCCAGTGTTCACCACCCTCAGCATAAATCATTTCTTCCTTATATCTAGTCTGAATCTCCCCTCTTTTAGTTTAAAACCATTCCCCCTTGTCCTCTCGCAACAGGCCCTGCTAAAAGGTCTGTCCCCATCTTTCTTATAAGCCCCTTTAAGTACTGAATGGCCGCAATAAGGTCTCCCCACAGCCTTCTCTTCTCCAGGCTGAACCCCAGCTCTCTCAGCCTGTCTTTATAGCAGGGATGTCCCGTGTCTTTCCTGGGCTGAGGACCCCCCCCATGCCGCAGTGCGGGTCTCACCAGAGCAGAGGGGGAGAATCCCCTCCCTCGAATCAAGAACAAAGGGAGGAGGAGATGCCCTCACCCACCTCGCCAGACCGGTGCAGGGATGTAGATGTGGCCGTGTCACATTTTGGAGCGAGCAGTGAGGCAAAGGAGAGGAAGATGGTTTCTTTTCAGACAGTCAGGGAAGAAAAGAGACACAAATGGAAGATAAAAGGCCGCAGCAGAGAAGAAAGGGTGGTAATACCCCTCCTTTGGTGCCCCTGCAAACTAGGGAAGGAAAGATAGAGGAGTCAGGGGGAAAGTCTGAAATTAGGACCTCTGCTAGGTCCGTTCTTCTCCCTGCACACGATGGGGACAGCCAGGAGGAAGGTGAGATGGTGGCTCTGGTGCCCTGGTTGTAATCGGCTTCATTAGAGCCGTGGCAGAGGGGAGGGCTCCCTCCTGCGTGGTGCAGGAGATGAGCATAAGGCACCATCCAGGTATTCCTGCTTTACAGAGTCATAAGGTCAAGTGTGGGATCACTTCATTGCCTCAAAACTCTGTCCAAGGTGAGGTTATAGGTGGGGAAACTGAGGCACAGAGCACGCAAGACGTCTGAGCTGCCAAAACATCCCTTTGCCCTGGGTGAGGAAGGTGCAGGTCTGCTCCCTTCATTCCTCCTTCAATACACGGCAGCAGCTCAAGGGAGCAGCTCTGTCTGTCCAGGTTACTCCGTCTGAGCCTCCCCATCAAGCCCCTGCAGCAGCTACAGCCTGGTAACGTCAGAAAGTACTTGCTGGTGTCTCCAAAGCAGCAGTTTCTGTCTGCTCTGTGATTACTGGGTCTTACTGGCTAAGGGTGGCTCTGAAAAAATGACCAAGAAAATTAAAGTTACTGTCAGTAATCTTAAATTCACCTCGCAGGGGAATTTGTGCCCCCCCCAGAGAAGCTTTAGTGGACCGTGAAGCAAAAAAGATCAAAATATCTCGTACCAGGAATTAAATCCAACAGTGCCCCTGTCTGGGAGATGGAAATATAGCAGCTTGTATTTTTTACAGCATGCCACAACATTTATTTAAATCTCATCAGGATGGGGGGCAACCCACCGTAGCACCCCGGGGTCCCCAGGACCCGGCAGCTGCATCCAGACCCCCTCGCTGCCCAAACCAGGGCTGTGCTGCTGAAGTCGGGCCCCCAAGTCCATGTGCTGCAGCGGGGAGGGATGGCACATGGCAAAATTACCACCCCCCCGCCCAAAAAAGAAAAAGAAGGGTCCTGCAGGTCTTTGCAAGTGGCTGCCCAGCTCCAGCCAGGACTGTGGTGCATATGGTTTATATAGCGATGCACTACCTATGGGCACACACGCACCAAGAGGGATTTGAAGGGCTCTAGTTCCCCTCTTCACTATTAAAATCACCCATTTTGACACACACAGCAGGGTATGACGGGGTCGAGGTTATTCCCAGGGACAAAAACCCATCCAGCCGTGGGTATGAACGAAGCCGCTGCACTAAGAGATGCTTAACGGGACATTGGCTGCCGCAGGTCTCAGCTCCGACAGCCTCTCGGGCTGCTGGGGGGGAGCAGGGGTGGATTGCAACAAAGGTGGAGCCTGGGGACAAAAAGAATTGGTCTTTCGGGGGAAAAGTTTCACCTCAAATGAAAATAGGACTTACTGGGCTGATTAGGAAGGTGTAGAAGAAGCTGCTTCAGCTGGTGCCATTGCTCTCTAGGGAAGGAGATGAAGTGTGTGCATGTACGTATATATATTCCTCTACCTGCACACGTATAGAGAGGCAAAAGAGAATGCAAACACATACATATTAATACACATACAGATATAACTACAGAGGAACAGGTATTCACGCTGTTTTCTGTGTCTCAACATATATTCCTAACCCCAAGCTGTGGTGATCTGACCCTGAAGGTGAGACCTGCCCACCGCGGAGGGGCTGGCACAGGCTGCTGGGGTAATTTCTTGCTTGTAATTAAAAAGCTGAGGATTTGGGGCGAAAGAGCTGGAAACCTGCCAGGCCCCAGTCATGCACCAGGCTCCTGCCGATGCTCCTCGCTCCGGGGAGGAAGGCAAGGGTGGGAATACAGGGAGGGACCCTTCTGCTACCAAACGCCACTAGATTTAGGGATCTAGGATCAAACTGTCCCAGGGATTTAGGCAGCAGCTCTCAGGAGCTGCCCTAAGAGGTTGGTTCGCAGCTGTTTCATATTCTGGACTTCAGGTCTGTATATATTCCCCTAAAAATCATTCGCCCCTGGCATGAAAAGCCAGGTTTTTCCTTAACAAGTGTTTTCTCAGCCCCCCTCCCCGAGGGCAGGGGGGAGAGGGGGCTCTTGGTGACGGGTACCAATGTTTGCATCAGCCAGGATGCTGCAGGCACTGGAAAGGTCCCATTTCCTCTCTCGAAGTCTCCTCAGCTCACTCACCTGCTGCAAAACCCCTCACTTTTCTGCTGGTTTAGAGCTCAAATGGGCTCATGCCAGAGCTGGGGAAAAGGCAATTACTTTTCTTGGTGGGAACGAAGTGTTAGATCACAAAACTTCACTGCCGCGACGGAGGCAGAGATGCTGGGTGCAAAGGGCAAAGATACGGTTCAGGAACGGTCTTGGTAGAGATGAGGTTTTCCAGCATTCTCCCTACGTGCTGTTTTCTTCCCCCAAGTTCAGCTCTTGCAATCCAAAACCCGGTTTCCAGAGAACTCCCAAAGCTTGGCAAATGGCCGTGACGCCCTGTCACAACCCGCTCCATCAGTCTGTGCACAACCGGGCAGAAGTGATGGGAAGAGACCTGGCAGAAGGGAGCCCCTTCGCCCTCCTTTATCCATTCACTCCTTTTTTCATCCCCAATGCGATGTTTAAAAACCTGCCGTGGGTCCTCAGCTGGTGTAAACCTGCCTCGATGCAGTGATGCCCCTGGAAGTCAAAGTGTCATCTGCAAAATTTACCCTCTTTGGGGTAAAAAAGGGAAAAAACCCACCCACTCAGCACCATCTCCTTGGGCAGGGAGAGGTTACACTTAGACCCTCTTAAACACCGATATATTCATCGGGAGCTCTTAGACACTGATATATTTGTCAGCCCAATGGCCGTTGCACCCCACAGCCTTCCTGGGGTGAAATATTAAAAATAGGCATTTGAAAAAAACGTGGTGTTTGCTCTTAACTCCAGGTGGCTCCTGGGGGACTGGTTTCTCATTGCTGCCCCCAAAAGTTCCCCTCCAGCCCCCCAGCCCTGCTCCTGCCAGCTCAGCAGGCAGCACCGCAGCCCCGCTCCAACCCCCTGAAACAAGGCAGCAAAATTCACTGGTGTAAAACAAAACAACCCACAGAAACCCACCTCTGCTCATCCTTTCCATTAACAAACCCTCTTCCCCCCTCCCCGGATCCCGCATGGGAGGACGATGCAGACAGGAGCTGCCAGAAAGCTGTCACAACATCCCCAGCGCTGCTGCGTGGGAAACACGGCTCCTCACCCTCGAGTAGTCGCGTCTGGGGTTTTATTGCTGTCTAATGATCTAAACACAACCCCTGCTTCCCTCTAACCTCCGCCCGGCCTTCCTCACCTGCTTTAACCCAAGAGCGGAGCATAGCTGGCTGTCCCAGTAGGACCAGCAGCTCCAGGCATGGTCCCAAACTGGTTTGCCTTTGCCAAAGGTCCTTTTCTAACCTCAGGCAGGTGGAGCTGCTCACCAGATTATCAGCCTCATTCCTCAGGTGCCCGACTAGCCCCCAGCTTTGGAAGGCTGCAGCTCCCCTGCTGATGCTGATGAGCAGGTTTTCCTGCTGGTCAGGACCAGATGTGCTTGGTTGGGCTGAAAATCTGGGTGAAAAATCTAGGAATTGGGCAGGGAATAGGAAGGAAAAGAATCGTGGTGGTGACCAGCACCCATGATGTTGGGCACCCTGTTTGACCCCAGATCCAGTGCTGGTCGCAGCATCCTCCCTCCCCACTCCCAGCTGCTTTACTAAGAAGGTGAAAAGGAGCGATGAAGACGCTAGACCATCACTGGAAGATCCTGGACCGTAGCTGAGGGTTGGCCCATCTTCCCAACCCCACAGATCACACGCAGGGACAAATTCATGCAGAACCAGGCGGGGCTCTGCAGCACCGTCCCCAAGACACACGTCCCTGGAGACGTGACATGGGAAAGGTCTGGAGACACTGTCCCCATCCCTATCCTCCTCCACGGGCAGCTGATGTTGATCGCTCCTGGAGGATCCTGGGGCAGACGAGCCTCTGTTTGCACCCATAAAACTGCAAGAAGTGCTGCATCCCTCGGAGAGCTAAACCTTGGGGAGCCTCCAGAAGCAATTCCCAAGTGGGAAATAGCTCCCTGGACTGTCCCCTTTCCAGCTCTGGCTTTCTTTGCAGGGATTAGGGAGAAACGCTCCTTTTCACCCCAACCTTACCTGCCCCGATGGCAGCCCACGACCCCGCTCAGCCCTGCAACCTGCCACCATCCCCTCCAGCTCCGGGGGCTTCTTCGAAAAAACTTTAAGCAAAATATTAAAGCTATCCCCCCAGCAAATCCCGGCTGGGACAGAGCTTTTTTGCTGCAGAGCACTGAAAGCCCGAGGACGGGTTGAAGTTTGGAGAGGCAGAGGTTAGCTTTTGGGGGTGGGGGTTGTACTGGGGGAGCCCCTTGAAATCCCACATCAAACTGGAGCTGCCTCTGGTTTGGACACAGGGACAGGGACACCCTCACTCAGCTGCCCGGGCACCCCCCGTCCTCGCTGGCGATGAGAAGGACAAAATAAGAAATATCTTTTTTGGGGCCAGCAATGACTGATTCTCCTCCAGGAGCAAGGAAATAATTACGGGTCTTTCCCAGGGAAGGGATAGCCCTTAATTATGAGGCTGGGCAAACCCTCGGTGTAACCTTCTGAATTTCTCTCCTCCTCAGATGAGCTCCTCGTGCGTCATTTCTCCATCCGCTAAGTAGGAATGATCCCTCTCTCCCACCCCACCGGCATGACGCAGCCCTCGCTGGGATACCTCCATGGGATTAATTACACAGAATTATTTAATGCTTTTTTTTTTTATTATGGCTGAATAACCTCTTAGGGAAGCCCCGGTGATGGTACGTGCCCACTCACTCACAAACAAGGAAAAGCAGCTTTTCCCATCTGCAAAAACCCTGGGCATCCTCCGTTTGCAGGCTGATGATGCTGAGTCTCTAACCGTGCATGCAAGCGGTGCTGCTCCCTAAGAGCACCCAGGTTTCGGGGTGCAGGCATCCAAATGCTCCCTTCTCCAGCCTTTAATTTCCCCCTTGGGGGGCTACGCAAGGAAATACCCAGGAAAAGCTAAAAAATGTATTGCCATCAGTTACAAACCTAATCCCCCCGAACGTCGTATGGTGGCTCTTGCAGGCATGGGGAAACTGAGGCACGGAGGGATCGTTCTGCCGGTGCAGGAGTCCAGCGGGGCTGTGGGAGCTGAGTCCGGGGCCAAAAGGGTGCCAACCCCCCCCAACCGCAGCTATGGAGGGGCCAAATCCCCACCTAGGGTGACACGGGGTATCCCCAGCAAGTCAGGCTGGCCCCCATACCGGCGATGACTTGGGAGGAGAGTTTTTAGGCTGAATAAAGCTTTAGAAAAAGCCTCTGGCGCTTGGCACGGGCCAGGCTGGCAGCAGAGACCGGCTGCTCCACTGCCCCGGCAGCCCCACGGGGCCCGATCCTGCTCCGAGCTGCATCGCTGCCTTTTGGCTGCCCGCTCCCCTCCTGCTGCTCCACGAAGGATTCGCAGCCTCCTTTATAGGCAGGAGCTATAAAACTCCATTTTAATTTTGCTCTCGCCGGGGCTGGCGAAGGAAACAGAGCTGCAAATCCAACAGCCTCGCTCCGCGTCTCCCGCTGCAGGCAAAGCAAATGCAGCCTGCAAAGCCAGAGAGGGCCGGATCCTGCCGCGGTGGGGATCAGCGGAGTCAGGGGGCAGGGACGTCCTGCCATTGCAAACCACGGCAGTGCCGCAGCCGGCGCGGTGGGACCGGTGCTGGCTTTGCCCCCTCTGCACCGGGCGTTTCGCAGGGCTGGGCTGTAGGGCCGGACTCTGCCATCGCAGGCAGGATGCTCCCGGTTCTTCCACATGGCCATACTGGTGAGACTGGTCCGGCACCAGGCTCAGGCTTTTTTGGATGCAAACAAGATGCCACCGTCTTGAGAACAAGGGAGAGGAGACACAGGATTGTGGGGTTTCTTCCCCAGCGTGTTTCTCCCCCACTTCTCCCCAAAACCTGACTCCGATTGACATCACCCGCTCCCCTTTAGATCAAAAACGGTGTCAAAATCCATCCGCAGGCTGGTGGGAGTCAATCCTGATGGGGAGAAGCTGCCAGGAACAGAAAGACAAAGAGGATTTTCCATCCCCCTTTTGCAGTTGGAGGTTTCGAACATTTACTTTTGCCTCAAGGGCGTGATCAAAGCCCTTGAATCCCCAGAAAAAGTGTCTCACGGGGGGGTTGAGTTATGCTTCCTGGGGTAAATTGCTCGGGGGCGAGCAGGAGTAGGGAGGGATTTGCAACAAATTCCCCAATCGCTGGAAACCAGTTGCGTCAACAGCGTTGCCTGCGGGAAATCGCTCCCTCTCGAGCTGCGCAGGCTGGCTTACGAGACCGCCGGTGCCAGGGATGCCCGAAGCGACGGCAGTGGGACACAGAGCCTTTGGAAATCATCACCCTGCTCAGGCACAGGGACACACCGGCTCGGGGACAAGCCTGGAGCCAGGACTTGCACCCCCACACACGGCCACGCAGGCACCGCAGCATCTCCTGCACCCGCAGCCCTGCGATGTGCCCAGGAGCATCGGCGGGGTACCAAGGCGTCCTCCCGCCGCACCAGCCCTGTGCCGCTTAGAAAGAGGTGCGAGGAGGAAAAAAAAATACACCTGGCATTGGTGCCAGGTTCATCTCGCCATACCCCGTACGTGCCCGCTCGGTTGCCCCCCGGCCACCCCGAGACCCTCCCTCGCTCCCCACTTTCTCGACCACTTTGCCCAGCCCGAAATGGCCCATCCCTCCGCCGGAGGAATCCTCCCTGCTAAATACAACGGCCCTTGCCAAGATAAAAGCGAAGCTGTGAATAATTCATGTTTCAATCTTTTTTACCACCGTCTGCTGTAAATATTTAAATAGGACCAAGATGTCTAGAGCTGAACTTGGGGAGGGTGAACCTGAGCAGAGCCTCCGGCTGGGGGGGGCGGCCCCGTGGAGGGGACGAGCTGGGGACGGTGCATGGGGAGGGTGACAGATGCCGTGGGGACAGGATGGGACATTTCCTTGGCTGTGTATGCGCTGGGGCAGGGACAAGGGAGCCCCAGGGGAAAAAATGATTTATGTCTCAGTAAGGAGCAAACGTCCAAACCTTTCTGCCCTTCTGAAAAAGGGCAGTTCAGAAAGCGATGTATTTCCACCATAGGGAAGAGGTGAACATTTTATTGAAAGGAGTATCCAAACAATACAGTTCGACTTCTAGCACTCTCCTCCCCTCTCCTCCGCTGCCTTCCCCCAGCTCAAAACCTTGGTGGAATTTTACCCGAATTTATGATTGCCAGAAAACCGATCAGCAAACCCCTTCTGCTCCGATCTGCAGCTCCCCGAGCTCTGCTCTACACCTGGAAAACAAGAAAACAACGTCTGACATTAAAATAACATGCGGCTCCATGCCATCTCCCAGCTCCTGGTGCAGCATCCAGCCTGGACACGAGGGGCAGCTATTGGGGATATTGACCCAATCCCAATGGATTGGGAACATCTGGGAGCTCATTGCAGGAACTAGGGATCCCCTCCAGGGACAAGCCCCATCCCGACACTGGTTTTATTTTATTTTCATTCACAGCGCGTAGGAGAACAGCACGTCCCCGGGAAGCTGTTGTGTGCCCGAGTGTCTCCTCGTGCTTCAGCATCACTTCGGTATTTTGCAACCCTTCCCGTAGGTAATGGCTCAGAGCAATTACTGCCATCGTGTCTGCAGAGATGTGGTGCTCAGAGATCCTCAGCTGACGTGTCCCTTGTCCACCTCATCCCCCCACGCATGGCGAGCCTGCGTCTCCCCAAGGCTCTCTTCAAGTCCTCTTTGGGGATGCACCCAGCTGCTGAAACTCTGAGCATTTTCTTCCTGGAGTTCTAAGTGCTTTTTTGCCAGGATTGGGAGTTCTCCAGCTTTGCAAGAGCGGTTTTAAACACTCCGAGTGCCCTTTGCTCTTGTATTTCTCCCTGCACCAGACGCTCTTGTGGTGCTGTGGGTCCTCCTCCCCTGGTTGCAAATCCCTTCATCATCCTCCAGTGAAAAGGCAAAAAAAAAAAAATCCAGGAGGGGTTTTGCCGCTGGCTCCAGCCCTTGCCCCACACGCCGGTGTGATGTCCCAGCCACCGAGCTGTCACCCGGGGAGGGGGGACCAGCCAGCACCGGCAGCTCCCGCTCGTGCCATGACTTAGATCTACAGCTCCATCACCGCAGCAGCTTTGGGGCCATCCTTGGACAAAAAAGCAGGTCCAAGGTACCTCCACAGAGCCTGACCCTATAATCCTTCTTTTAAAGGTAATTTCTGGGCTGGACACAACTTTCCCACCTCTGGAGGCTCTTCGGGGGGGCAAAGGGGGTGTTAGCTGTTTTTCCTCCCTAGAACTAGAGTAAATGTAGAGTTTGGGACATCAAAAAATTTTGCAGTTTGAAAATTTGTGTGAGTGTTGCTCTTAAGCCAAGCTTTTAACTCAGTTTTAACCTTTTAAAAGCTTTTTCCCAACCAACTTAACATTTGAAACAAAAGAGATGCTGTTTTCCCAATGGAATGCTTTGAAAACTTCAAATCTTTTTCCTCATCTACATTCCCAAGCCAAGATATTAATCAAAACAATATGTTTCCCACAACAACAACAACAACAAAAGGCATTCAATCCATGAGTCATCATTTTTCTGTGAAAAAAAATAATCATTTCCCCAGCTCCCTGTTCAGGAGTGGCTCTAATCTCTGCACCAGCCCCTGCGGCCAAAGCGGTTGTGCTGGGTCCTGGCCAGATCTGGGGGTTTTCTGGGTGGAGGTGCAGGTTCAGGTTATCTGGGCAGGGTTTACTCCTTCCTCTGAGGTTGATGGCAAGATCTGCAACCTTTTTGGCATTGTGGGTTTTGTCTGGTTGGCTTAGTTCACCCATTCCCAGGGATTTTGGAGCCTGCAAAGGGCAAGGAGAGCCTGCAGATGAGTTAAGCACCAACATGCAGGTCGGCTGGGGATGGTTTTCCAGCTCTTGGTTGCTCTCCCCACCTCTGGAAATGAAGAGAGAAGGAAATGTCCGTGTACCTGGGAGATTTTACCACTCTGAATGGATTGAAGCACCCCATGGGGGGTGTCACCCCCTTTCAGCCCAGGGACCGCATCAAGTGCAGCAGAGCCCACAGGCAGCTCAGATACCCACTCCATGGGACCCTGGATGCTGGCCAGGCTCAAACTGTCCCCAAAACCCCAGGGCTGATGTGCGGAGCCCGCTGGGCACAGGGGCATCGGCTGTGGGGCTTCGTACCGCTGCACGAGAGGTGGGAGCAGGATGGAGCCTGTCGGGTGCTGGGTGCTCTCGCTGCGGGTGGCCTAGGTGGCTTCAGAACAACAGAGAAAAAGAAAGAAGGGGGCCAAAAAAAAAAGAAAATGCCAAGTTTAAACCCTTGGCTGATCAATTTTCCGCAGAAGGCCGCTGGAAGGCTGGCGGGTTCGCTCTGTACTAAGTGGTTTATAGATTTCCTCTAAATAGGAGGACGCCGCTGCCGGCGTGCCACATCGAGGAGGGCACAAACCTGGTGGGGGGCACAGGGGACAGAGGTGGGGACTGCTGGCTTGGCCCCTTCCTCCTTTCTCCCCCAGCAAGAACATTTAGCAGCAGGCGAGGGGTTAATGGGGGGAGACACCCCAGTAAACGCTCTTTCCCACCCAGGATAAATCCACCTTGTGCGTAACCACGGGAAGTGCCTCGTTGCAGGGGGATGAGGTTTTTAAAGCACCCCCAGGACACCAAGATCTTTTTTTTTGAGGGTTTGTGCTAAAGGGACTTGCCCAAGGCCTTGTAGGAAGGAGAAAAGAGGCAAAGCATCCTTCCCTGCGGTGCATGGGGCCAGGCTGGCTTGCGGGCATGATCCTGCCTTAATGTACCCCCCACCTTGGCCAAATCCCAGCAGTGAGGATCCCAGAGGGGGCGCATCCATCCCGCTAACTCCTCCTCTTCATCCTTGCTCACCCCCTTACTCATGGGGTCCCACTCCAGGGGTCTGTAGTGGGACCCCATGGGGAAGTAAGAATAAAACCAACCCTATGTCTAAACAAGGTGGGAAAAAAGGTGAAGGAGAGATTTTTCTGATGCTTAAATACTCCCACCTCATCCCAAGGGGAATCGCACTCCGGTACCATCTAGAAGAGTTTAGAGAAGTTTCCATTTAAGCCAACAAACGGTTGGGGGTGAGAGGCCTGGAGTCGGAGGGAAGTGACTAATCAATCCACTCATCATTTATTTATAAAAACGGCAGATATGAGCGTGAGCTGAACCGCTGAAGACAGCAGTCAGCTACAGTCATTGCAGAAGGATTTTGGAGGAAAAACGGACAACTGAGGCAATAGCTTTCAGAGGAAGGTCTTATCTGGAGGGTGCGATCAATAGGGACAAGAGCCATATGAGACTTCTTGTCTCTCCCAAGGCCACCAAAAATCTCCCCGTCCTTCCCAATGCTTTTATGAACTAAGCAGGAAGTCACTAAAAAGGAGCGGCTTTGCTCCAAGGTGGAAACATCACCAGGACATGCTGAGAAGGACGTTCTTCACTCCTGAGACACTTGGGTTCAGCCCAATCTCCCTGAGGATGCCTCATCATGTCCCTTGCAGTGTCTTTTGCTCCTCTGTTGGCCATGGAAATCCAGACAGATCTGGTGGAGAGGACACATCTGCTGGGTGTGGGAACGTGTAGCCATAAGGCAGTTCCCATGGACATAGCCCTCACCCAATATTAAGAGAGCATGGAATAGAGGATACCCTTAGGAATAACATCTTCTAGCTCCTACTGCATGGAAAGACATGCAAAATATTCACCTCTAGGCAGAATCTGGGCCCTCCCATGGGACCCGAAGGGATGAGCCTCCCCGCTCCCATGGGACTTGGGCACCTACACCCTCACCATCACCCTCCCTGCAGCAAAATTTCACGCTCGATGAAGCCAGGGAAGCAGGACCAGGATCTCCAGGTATTTTAAGGTCCATTAACTGGCAACGTAAGGCCTGAGAACCTCATCAGGCATAAAACTGGAGTAAATCCAAGGACATGTGGAGGCTCAAGGCACCGGAGCGGTGGCAGAGGGGTGCTGGGGCTCTGGCAACCAAAGGCGCTCTGAGCTGTGCAGTTGGGGCTGAACCAGCTCAGTAGCACAGAAAATGAGCTGCCACGAAGCCCTGTTGACCCTTGCATTCCCATGGGACCTTGGAGCTCCTCTGGGTTCCTCTGGCAGCACCAGAAACCACTGCTACGAGCAGTGATGACTCGAGGATACAAGAAGGTGACTTGTATTTGGTGTGGGGAAAGACTGCACCTATGGGAACCCGGAGCCCTTTGACTCATCTCCTCATCTCTCACACATCTGGAGGCATCCCCAGGAGGACTTCATGGGGTCTTGTTGCAAAGAGCATCGTCATGGTCAGCAGAGTGAAAAAGGACCTCCTCCACATCAATCATCCAGCTTAATTTAGAGATCTGTCTTCAGGCCAGAAGAGTAATGCCTTAAAAGCACCCATTTTTCTGCATTCGTGATGAAAGGAGTCAAGGAAACAAGCCCAGATGGACCATAGATGCCCACTGCTGGTGCAAGGGATGCACTCAGTAGAGCCACATGAGGACCCCGCGGTTCTCTATTGCCCCCCAGACTCCTTCCCCCATGCCATCGCCAAGGCTCGTGGCACCCACGGCGTTGTGCTGCCTGGCCATTCAACCCATCTTCACTTGGCAAGAGCTTGCCTTGGGAAACCATCCGGCCAAGGCGTGAGCGGGCGTCATGCCACCGCAGCAGACGGCAGGAGCACAGGCAGCCGGGAAAGCACATCCCCAGCTGGCCAAAGGCACGCGTCCCAGAAAAGAGCATCCAGAGGGGTCTTCTCTCTTCTCTGTAGGCATGAAAGGCACCAGCTGAGAGAGCGGGGGCATGTCCTTATGGCTTCACTGTGAAAATATGGATCCAGGCATGGAGCTGGTGATGGGAAGCAGTTACAGCCATGCGAACCCCACATCTCAGCACTGCTCTGCCTGGGCAGGTATCAAAGCCATCCCATCCCACACGGCTCCTAACAGTTAGGTCTTAATAAGTGTCTTTCAGGCATCAGTGCCCTGGAAATCCGAGTGGCATCCCTTGCACCAACGGTGGGCGTCTATGGTCCGTCTTGTTTCCCTGACTCCTTTCACCACGAATGCAGAAAAATGGGTTCTTTTAAGGTGTGCCTCTTCTGGCCCTGAGGCAAATGGCTAAATTAATCTGGATGAATCATGCGGAGGATTTTCTCTCTGCTGACCGTAACGGGGCTCCCAAGACTGAGACTGAATGAAAAGGTCCTCCTGGGGATGCCTCCATAAGCATGAGACATCTCCCAGGAGACCAGCCCGATGGAGAGCCCAGCTCTAGGGCTCTTCGCTCCCAAAGAGCCCCACCACGGTGACAAATCCTCAGCTCCTGGCCACAGGGTCAGGCCCTGGGGTCAGCACAGAGCGAGAGGGTCATCTCTGCCCAGAGAGAGGTGGGGAGCGGGACGAGGACAGGGATCGATAGGACAGTCATCTTCCTGCGCATCAGCAGCCTCTCAGAATATATTTAATACACTAAAACACATTCCTCCAATTTTCTATTTATGGCAAATGAATGTCTAATCCTTGAGCCGCGATGTTGCAGCTTTGTGCTGCGCTGGCGGTTCTGCTGATGCTGGTGGGGAGGGAGAGGACGAGCTCACGGAGCCGGAGAGCACAGCAGAGCCGAATCGAGCCACCCCCGGGCCCCTGCCAGGGAGAAGCCACCTGAGCAAACCCTCTCCCTCCGGCAGAGCATCCCAGTGCCATCCCATTTATCCTGCACAGCACCAAAGGAATGCCTGCGTTGTGGTCAAAGGTGCCTTTGCTTCTCTTTCTGGAGCTGCCAGGGGCTGTTTTCTTCCAGCGACAACTCCCACCATGGTCAAGGTGCCACCACCCCACCGGGGAACTGCTTGAGCTAAACCCATGAGCTATTTTCCCCTACAGCACCATCAGTAAGGCTGAACTAGGGCACGGAGGGGAAGGGGTCTGAAACCAGTGCTGACTGGGATTTAATAGATGTATTTGCATGTCCACACATAAGGGAGTGTGTCCACGCACATGTCCCATGGTTGTGGACCAGTCTGGGTGGGCACACGCTGGGGTACACCCCTGCCAACCAATGCAGAGATTTTCCAGTGCTAAAGGAGCCAAACGCAGGGCACCCAAGGGCCCCAAAAATGAGGCAGAGGCACCACCTGCCTTTGGGCTGGGTTTTTGCTGTTTTCAAAGCACTATTTTCACCGAGCTGGTGCATGAGGCCAGCTCACCTTCACCCGCCCCTCCCTGCCCACGGATGCTGCAGGCAGCGTGAAGGCAAGGACGGACCTTCCCGGAGGAGGCTGCTCTGCCCGATGCCGTTGGGACGGAGCTACTGCTGCTTCGGGGACGGTCCCAGGAGCCTGAGCTCGCACCTACATCCGCAGGGCTATGGCGGAGGGCAGCTAATGATACCCGCCTGGCCCCCAGCCAGAGCGGGGAGGAAGAGTGGAGGGGAATTTGTACCGCAGAGCCGTGCCAGGGAGCTCGTGCGATGCCTTTTCTCTCAGTCCTTGCACAGCCTGCGCGGAGCAAAACCCTGCGGGGCGGCAGAGCGAACCCGTGGGGGTGCTCCCCCTCCCCGAGACCTCGCACCCCTCCCCACTGTGGGAAGGTTCGCGCTCACCTAAATGCGCAAATGGGTAAAACCGCTGAGATTTTCGCATCGGTCTGCGGCATTTATTGCGGGTGGAATGGGAATGTCGGGGGGGTTGTAGGGGAGGGGGTTGTTCATGGAAAGGGGTGTCCCCCCGGCCTCGGCACTGGTTTGTCAGGATCACATCCCTGGGCTGTGCAGCGCAGGGAGACTTACTTCTAGAAGCTGAATAATAAAAAAAATGCCATTAGTGTGGCTGGGAGCTGAGCAGAGGAGGCCCTTGCCCTGCAACGAGTAAAGCTGCAGTGAGAGCTTCCCCTGCGCTCCTCCGCTGAAATCGCTGCAAACGGTCAAGACATCTGAAGCTCTTCTTTCCTAAAGCACTTTAGAGCTACTAATGAAAAGCACTGTGTAAGAGCCACGTAACGTCATCATCAGAATAATAATAGTTACTATCAATGCCTGCTTCTTGCCAGCCTTATTGGATGCCACAACCTTCTTTTTTTTTTGTGTCTGTCTTCATAAAATTATCCCCTGCTATACCAAATGCTCCTCTGGTTTTTTTCATCCTTAAGGGTTTCAGGGCATTACAGTAACCCAAAACCTTTAAAAACATTTGTGAGTAAAGTGCTTTGGGCCGCCTGGCTAAGAGATGTTATACAAGTGCGGAGCATTCTTCTTATTTGATGGAGGTCCTTCAGGGTTAAATTCTCCTTCTGCCTTTTAAAGAGTGGAAATAACCAGCACGTGAATGCTCAAGAGCGTGGATCGGACTAGTCTGGAAGTGGAAGAAGTTGCAACCATCTGGACCGCCTGTGCAGCTGCTGGAGGGGGGCCAACAGCCAAGGGGAGCCTCATCCCTCCATCCCTCGGGGGTGCCAGTCTCTCCATTGAGCGCATCGAGCCCCGGGTGACCCCAGCAGACCAGACTGCTTGGTTTTAGACAGCTGAAGCTGGAGAAACAGCTTCCAGCCCTGCTCCTTTCCCCTGCACCTGCCCAGCCCTCCCACGGGGATAAAACATGAGGTTTGGAGCAAAGCCCCTCCACTGTGCAGGGGGCAGAGAGTGGCCGCAGCAAAATGGGAAGGCAAGCACTGTGGTCCATCTTCTCTCCTCCCTTTCCACCTTCCCAGCCTGGTTTTGGGCTCCTCAGGTCCCATCTCAAAGTTCTCACCCGTCAGGGAGCAGGGACCAACCTCCCCCACCTTCCTCTCCAGCAGCTACAACGAGGTGATGCCCTTTCCAGATGGGATTCAGCTGCCTGTAGGCATCTCCTTGGGGATGAGAGGAATTGCCTGCCTAGAGATCAGCAAACACCTTTGTTTGCTCAGATGGGGCTCACCCAAGCTGGTCCCCACAGCAGCCCCGGGGACCCAGGCGATCGGTGGGACCTCACCATGGCCACTTCATCTCCAAGGTCCTCCCCAGGGATGACTTGGGAGTTTAGTTGGTCCATCCAGCTGATCCTTTTGTAAACTCGGACAACACGGGGCTGTATCTGCTGTTGCCTCCTTCTACAACTCAGAAATTTGTTATCCCCGGAGCCAAAGCTGGTGAGCTGCGAGATAAAAATGCTATTTCTGCCCAGGATTTCTGCAGCTGCCTCTGAGCATTTGCAACCACTTTCTAGGCTCAACTATGAAGAACTGTTCCTTTGGCAGAGATTTGCCTTTAATTAGCCAAGGATAAAAGGACAGTGGAAGACAACCCCGTGTCTAAGCGGAAAAGGCTACGCTCTCAAACGATGCGCCGTCGGCATTTTTTTGCGAGGCAGGGAGCAGGTGCCTGGCAGAACAGATTTGTTCTGCTTCCCTTGCCTGCCCCCCACCTTCACCTCTCACTGGGTAAAAACCGTGTCCTTGGGGTCTGATCCTGCTCGGTGCCTGCGGAGCCGAGAGGCGACCGCGGGAGGGAGGTTGCGGCGGATGCGGGGGCAGCTGGTGGATTGTGCCCAGCTGATCTCCGTGCGGATGCGAGGAGCAGGATGACCTTGGCATCTCCATCTCCCCAAACCCCAGCGCTGCTCTTGCCATGAGCTGATTTTGGCTGCATTAAAGCAGCAGCAAAACAAACTCCCCGGGTTCTCGCCAGCCCTGGGGTTTCTCTGCTAAACCTGAGGCTGCGGTGCCCGATCCTCTTGGGTCCCTACAAACTCATCCAACCATCCTTCCCACCAATAATCTCCCAAAGACTCGACTGTGGAGCATCGTACAGTTGGGGCTTGGATCAATGCCCCCATCTCCTGTGCCCTCCCGGGGCGGTGAGCAAGCTTTGCCCTGACGGCAGCGAGCCACAGAGAGCAGGAGGGGGGCAAACCTTCCGCTGAGCCTTTGGTAAATCTGCCAGGCACCCTGGACCCAGCTTCTCCCACCATTTTTAAGGAGAAAAAGCTGCGGCAGTCTCACCATGGCTCTTTCTGCGTCTCCCCAGCGCAGCGAGGCACAGGGCAACGCGACGTCTGAGCAGGACCTCGGTGTGCCGGGCTGAGAAAGGCAGCTGGGTGCCTGCCTTCCCCGTGAAATAGGGGCAACGTTGGAGCAAGGCTCCTAAATATTTGGGTAGAGCTGGCTTTAATCCTTGGATCACACCTCATTATTTTGTTTTCCCTAATGCTTCATAGATCCAGGGCCCCAGCAGACTCAATTCTGCATCTGTAAAAGCACAGATTTAGGTTTCTTTAATACACCCAGATATTGCTCTCATTTGCCCGAAGCTCCCCTTCTCCTGCCGGGGTGCAGATGAGAGCACTGCTGCCAGGAACAGGTTTGTGAACACCCAGCACAAATGCAAAGGAAGGAGAAGGAGGAATAAGGAGAAAGTGGAACCTGGCCTGATTTCCAGAGCTGCGGGATAAATGTGCATCTCGGCGAGAGCTGTGCAAGCGCCGAACCTTTGCCTAGAGGTTACCTAAAGATAGGCTGCGGGGGCCCCACTTCACACGCCCACCCTTGCAAATTTTTTGCAGTTAGACGCTTGGTTAAGGCTATTTGGACTCAGCGGTGCTGCAGCAGCGATGGTTTGACTCTATATCAGCTCCCACCCAAGCCCCACCTCCCCGGGCATCCGCAGAGCATCACCGGGAGAGCGGCAGCATCCCGGGTGCAGGATCATTTTCTCTTCCCCATTCTCAGCATCTTACTTAATGGCCTCTTCGCAGCTCCGGTCCAGGAGGTGCTTTCAGGATCCAAGTGCCCATTTTACCAAATGGAAGCGGACTCGCTAACAGGCAGCCACACGCTAAAAATTCCCGCTTGTCCCTGGGGCACACGCGATGGGCTGTAATGGGGTTTGAGCATCCTGAGCTTTCCAGGACAAGTAACAGAGGTAGTGCTTTCTTGGCACTTGAATCTTTCCCTTTCTCAATGTAAACGAGCAGGATTTTGAGGGCTCGAACCCCTCAGCAGGGAGAGGAGCTTTTGCAAAGACGTGCGGCGCGGTCCTCCCCGCGCTGAAGAGCATCACTGTGCCACCTTGGAGATCTCTTTAATTTATGAGCCAAGCGGATCTGCGAGAGGTTTCGTGGGGTTTTGCCTGGCAGAGAGGCAACACTCAGCAAAGAAAAGTGGAGGAAAGTAGGTCATTTAGCACAGGCGAAACCAGCCAGGCTGCGCTCAGCGGGGATCAGCCGATCGCCGCAGTCGGGATCACAGGCTGGGAGCCGCTGATCGCGGGGCCGAAAGGGCTGCCCAAGCACGGGGAGGTCTCCACGTTGGACGGTGTAATTCATCCATCCCTCTCCTTTTCTCTTTGAACGGTGTAAAAGCACAAGCAGCTCAGCTGGCAGGAGGATGCAACACCCCGACGGCACCTCCCGCATCCTCCAAGCACGGCTGGGATGGTGCAGCGTGCTGACAGATCGGCAATTTAAAATAATTACTGTATCTGCCTCGCAGCCTTCTTCTGCCATCTCTTTGGAGAGCCTGTGCAGAGCAGACTCTATTCTGCAAACTCCTTGTACCACTTTGTGTTTAGATATTTATGAGCCCACAAGCCAACAGGACACAGATAAAGGAAGCGTTTGGCATCTGCCGAAGCTGGCTGGAGCTTCTCCTGGGCTTGGAAATGGGGCTGAGGAACACAAACTGGCCCAGTTTGGGGATTGCTTCCACTCAGGGTTATAGCAAATACTGTGACATTTCACTCGGGATGCATTGCTCATAAATACATATGTTACTTTTTGTGCACTCAAATGGTTTTCCATACTTAAACGTTCAGAATTGGCTGCTCTTACATACCTCCTCTCCTCCCAACAACATCCATCCACGGGTTCAGCCACCCATTTAAGCATTTTCACTGTCCCAATATTGAGCTAAGCTTTGCAGTTTGCTAGGTCCTTGGAGACAGCTTAGCAGACTGTGTTACACATGGGGAAACTGAGGCACGGAATGGGACATGACGTCCTCTGGATCACACAGTGACCTTACTGGCACAAGAGACACTTGAGCCCAATGACCCTGACTTTGAGCCCACCCCAGGGGCTCCTCCATGGCCAATACGAGGGGAATGGGGGGTGGTTGAGATGGAGGTTTAGCACTGCTGTGCTAACCCTTGGGTTACAAGATGGTGCCACGTCCCAGAGCCGAGCAAGACCAACCCACGCCAGGGGAGAAGAAGGATCACTTCTCCTTATGGTTTACTCTCCATCCTATGAGCGCAGGGTAGGTGGCCACCTCGGCTCTACCCTGCAAGAAGGCAAGTCCAGAGCAGCAGCCTGGCCTGTGAAAGCCACCAAGCAAATGACCAAACCTCGAAACACAAGTACCGAGTGCCCCCAACGCCTTCCCTCCCCTTTGCTGCCCCAAGACACTCATGGGAGAGGAGAAGACAAAACCGCAGGAGAAAATACCACTACAGTTGCTCCCTGGGGATGGAGCAAACAAACCATTCCTCTGCAAGAGGAGCCAAAGCCATCCCGGGGGGGTCCATCCCCATTCCCTGCCGGAGATCCTACCAGGAGACGTCTCTGGGGACATGAGGTTTGTAACCCCACCAAGGACATGCTACTAGCACCGTCCCTGCCTGGTTGCTTCTCCCTCTTCCAAGAGGGATCGCCAGCTTAAAAAAAACACCCGTTGGGTGCCCACGAGGTTTCCTGAGAACAGGTTTATCCCCCAGCACCATCCGTTCCCCGTTACCTGCACGGATGTGGCCGATATCCAAGCTGGTGGAGTGGGGAATGATGGGGAATGTGGGCTTGACCCCGGCTCCAGCCCCTTCCCCTCCGCCTGCGTTGCTGCTGGAGCTTTTTTGGAGCAAATCCCATGGGGGATCCCGTACACACCATGTGGGGGATCCTGTACACACCATGTGGGGGATCCCGTACATGCCATGCAGCGTGTCCGCCCTCGTCGGTGCCCATCACCGAGACCCATCAGCTCCTCCCAGGGGGTTTCCCCATCCAACAGCCCCTGCAGACCGGCCGATGGTGGAGCATAAACTGATTTTTCCACGGTTCAGGCTGTTTCTTTTCTCACAGAAGGTTTTGACGTACAGAAAAAAATACCCAGTCTACCAAAAATACAGTCGCTTCTTTTTCTCCCCCACCCGCCACAGAACTGATATGAAAATAACTCCTCAATAATATACATATTTATTTTCTCTTAATTAGTGCCGATATTTACAAAAATTGTGATACTCTGTGAAGAATAAATTATATACACTCATGATAAACCAGACAGCAAATGCTCATTTGGAATACGTATGTACACAGATCTGTATACCTATATACAACGGTCAGCCTTATTGACAGGGGTGCCTCAGCCCATAGATCCACCCGACCCCCAGGACACCCCCACGGCGTCAATAAGAGCAGTAACGTCTATACACACTGTGCAATTCGGATACAGCTGGTGTCTAAATTTTTGTCTAGCAAACGCATGGTTAAATGACTTGAAATTCCCACGAGTCCTCCTTTAACAGTTTATAGGCCTCTCTCCATTCCTGGTCCCATTTCTCCCGTAACCATGGAAACAAAAGGTTCAGCTCCAGCATCCTTAGGATGAGTCCTTCTTGGATTTCCTCTTCCTATCGATTCGTTCAAATTAGGCACCACATGCAGGGTTGATCCAATACCCATTTTTTTTTCCCCTTGCGCTTCGGCCTATGACATTGGAGGACAAAGCGCAGTCTCAAGCAATGAGGGAGCAAGTGCAAACGGCTAATTACAGTCTTATAGGCAGCAGAAAAATTAAAAAAAAAAACCAAAACAGAAAAAACCAAACGCCAAAAGACCAAGCCCAAGCTCAGGGCAGCCAGGCAGGTCTGGGAGGGGGATGAGGTCCCCACGAGGGTTCACGTGCGTGGACCTTGCGTGGTTACATGATGTCCAGCAGCTCCTACAAGCCAAACCATCCCCTCCCGGAGTTAAAACACAGATAAGGAATTTATCTCTCATCACATGCAACCGGGCTCGGGGATCTCATCCCCAGGTGTAAATCAGCGCTGTGCTCTCAGGGATGATTTACACCGCCGGAGGCTGGTCCCTCTCCCCCACAATGGGATGCGGCAGGATCAGAGCAGCCGTTTCTGAGAAGGGGGGATGAAATTTGGGCGGCCAAATGCAGTAACGTCATGGGGAGATGAGGCCACGGGGGTTCACACGGGGCTGGGGAAGGGCAGTGCTTTGGCCGGAGGCAGGACAGTGGCTGGTGCATGGGGGGGGACCTTGTCCCCCCTCGGGGCTCCTGGTGAGGGGCAGCAGCTGGTGCCCAATGGGTTGAAGAGGGGATTCAACCCCAAGAGGTTGAATGCTGCCAGGGGTGCGAGGAGGGAGCCACAGCCGTTTTTTGGGTGCAAAACGAAATGGGCTGACTCCTCCTCCCCTCGTCTCGCAGCTCCTTTCGCCCTGGTAGCACCAGCTCCCACTGGCAGAAGAAACCGCTGGGACCCCCCCCATGGATGTAGACCCCAAGATAAACCCACCTCGGCTCCAAAGCAGGGAGATGTTTCTTCCCACTACCCTGGGACCCAAAGCTAGCACAGTTCAAGGAACTTAAAATCCATCCATTACAAAAAACCCCTGAAAAAGCCCCGCCCAGTGCAGCCCAGCGCTTGCACCACAAACAAATCCCTTTGACTTCTGCTGGGCTTCACCTGCAGAGTCACAGAAATGGTCACGACGGGCCCAAGTCAGGGATTCGGGATCCCAAGCAGAGATGCTGCAAAGCTACCGGTTTGCAGAGGGATGCGCGGAGCCGGATGCCACCGAACCCTCGGGATGCTCCGACTTCCAAGGCCAGATCCGGATCTCCTTCTTCTCTTGGGCCCATCCCTAAGTGCACTGCAAGCTCTGGAAAAGCTACAAGACTTTGGCAGCAATTTCAAGGGCTGACCCAGGAATTATCTGATAACAAAGCAAGGCCTTTCCTGAAATACCTCCTCCTCCTCTGTCTTTTTCTCTCCTTCTGTGTATTTATGCACAAATATGCCCATATTTATACACCCACATGCTACGCTCTCATAACACCAGTCTGGAGATCCGTTATTTCGTATAGCTCAGTATTCAAGTCCGTAGGACTTTGACACAAAATATCGCTGCAGAGATTAGTTTTCCCAATGAAACACATTGCCTCATGCAGATGGTTTTTTCCCTCGCAGCCTTTGGTGGTGGAGTCCAGCCGCTGTATGAGCTTCGCCCCCTTGCCCTTAGCAGAGATTTCGGAAGATATTAAAAAGCTGATGGGTTGCTTACAGGTTCAGGCACGTGGTTGGGTGTTAGAAGACAACCCGCGCTGCAATCGCCACTTTCCATCTCTCCAAAACCACGGCACAAAGGATTAAACTAAAATACAGGCGCTGTCTCCTCTGGGTGCCAACCCAGGAGCACCTCCACAGACCCAAAAGCTTCAGTCCTCCATCCCAGCCCTGGCAAACATCTCCACGGGAGGAGGAAAGGAACCAGACCACCTACGTTAGGTGGCCCGATGCTAACGTAGATGGTGGGACTCTCCCCCTCCCCGGTCCCTAATTTAGCATCCTCAGTCTGAGCCACTTTGCAGCTCCTTTTTGCACCTTTTCAGAGTCAAGGGGAGTTTGGGATGCTCAGCATCTCTGCAGAAATGGGCCCAGAGTCTCTCAAAAACTCCTCAAGAAAAAAAAAATAAAAAATGAAAAAAAAAAATCACAGTCTCCTCCTGAAAAACTGGTTCAAGATCACATCAGTGAGTCAGAAGCAAAGCTAGAAATAGCACTAGAGCTCCGACCTGCAGGCACAAATCCCATTAAAAGCTATAGGGGAACCATTTCTCTGTGCGGGGGAGAAACCTGGACCCTTCTGCTTCGTGCAGCCTGACGGATCACTTCCAGCCACAGCCCCCGTGGACCTTTTTTGCCCTGAACCAAACATCCAAGCGCTTATCTGGGTGTTTTCCCTATTTCCCAAACATGGTGCCAAGGGCAGCCCAGAGACGCTCTCCCACCAGGGCTCGTTTTCCCCAGGAACATCTGCCCGGCTCAATGCCAGAGGTGCAGGATCTGTCCTAAGGAAGGGACCGGCCGTGCTGGCTCCTGCCCTGGGGACAGATGCCAGCTCACCTTGGTGACAACAGGAGGAACGTGGCCTCTTGCTCTTTGGCCCTGTTCATCCCTGCGGAGCAGCTCTGGGGCTTCCAAAGCAGCCGGGACCCCCCAGCTTGGTGAGTGGGTTGGGATGTGCCTGATCCTGCTCACGGACCCGCTTTCCCCTCCTGTCCGGCCTCGGAAAGCCCACAGGGACACCGTGCCCAAAACAACACCTCTCCCAAAAAACCCATGATCATCCTCCTTCCCAAACCACAACGGTGTTCACGCTCCCAGGAGGCACCCAGTACTTTGGCAAACACTCCCCCCAAATCAACCGAAGCCCACGTGCATTAAACAGCCGGGCACTTTGCAAAGTCTCGTTGAGTGCCAGCATCCTCCCAAAAAACCTGCAGCAACCTGCCCTCGGCCTCGGCACTTGACCACACACTAGGATCGGGATCGGGATCACCCGGTGCTAGGGGCACCCATGGGTGGGCGGGCAGAATCCCAGCGCATCAGGCAGCTTCCCCACGCAAGCTCACATCCCCACGGACCCGCCACGAGCCAGATCGATGGAAGCTGGCTGACCGCCCTGGGAATGGCGCCCGAGTCCCATCCCGTTCAACGGGATGAGCTTCAGAAGCGGAGATTTATTGCTTTGGGTTGCGTTGCTTCTTTTTGTGTGTTTTTAAGATGTTAACGGGCTTCAGGGGCTCCCATTTCAGAGCTGCAGCAGCAGAGAGAGAGGAGAGGGCTCCTAATATAACGAGATGTAATTAAAGACAGGCCGGGGTCCCATGCTGCGTGGTGCTGAGCACCTTTGAGACCCAACGCATTGACGTTGCTGGTCCTCTGCACCAAGCAGAAGCCAGAACTCTCGTGCACTAATCATGGACACTTGGTATTAATTATAATCAATCAATCAATCAAATAAAAATGAGGAGTGATCCCACCTGGCCGAGTGGAGCCACATCAGCACAAGAGATGGATCCGGCCCTAAAGCAGCATTTTGAACCATTGCTGTAGAATACGCTAGCACCGTTTGTTTTATTGTTATTTGTATGGTTTTCCTCTCTGAGCTCAGGAAGGGTTTGATTGACCTCCCTCGCACACTCTGCAATGGGGTTCCCTCCTTGTGCCCACACTTCACCGCAGCGGTACAGCACCGATCATGCCCCAATTCAGCCCAAATTCACCCCGACTCAACAGGCTGCTAAACCCCATCCCGCACCCTGGGGATGCTTTGCTTGACCATGATCTTGGAAGAGGTTTGCATCCCTCTCCCCTGAGCTCCAGAAGAACGGGGCACCCATCCCCAGGGATTGTCGGCAAGGGGGGAAAACACAAGGAAATCCAGATGGGGATGAGGAAAGCAGATGAGATCCCCCTGGACTGACAGCTCCCACCTATCCCTGAATAACAGCGGGGGTAAAGAAGAAGCAGAGACAACCCTGAGGTCTCCACCTTGACTCACCCCTCCTAAAAACCCTGGAAGAAGGCAAAGCAAAGGCTCAGAGGCGCGAGCTCAGACCCATCCCAGCCTCAGCACGTGCCCTCTCCACCATAAGGAAACAAACCCCCAGCCCTGAGGCTCTACATGGTTGAAAAAGTGTTTTCCAGCCCAAAACGCACCCTGCCCTGGTGATCCCATAGGTGCCTGGGGGCAGGTCATGTCCCACCATCCTGACACCCCTGAGCTGGGAAGCCCCCAGTGCCCCGAGCGCTCACGTTTGCTGAGGATTTGGCCCTATAGTCGCTCTCTAAATATCTATATACACACACACGATAATTGTTCAGGAAACGGCTGAGAATTGCTGAACAGACAAGTCAGGAGAGCCGGTACCTGCTATTCCACCTGCTCCTCGTGCCCTCTCTGATCCACCGTGGTTTCTGCTCATGACACCAAGATTAATGACTAATTACTCGCCCCATAATGAGTGCAGGTGTTTAACTTTCAGCTCACCTTCCCTCGCTTGCATTAGTCGGCTCTCATGTCTGGATGCTCGGACACTCAGGCTTTGCCTTGTTATCTATCAAACTGTTGTCAGCACATACCTTCCCCATCCGGTTTTTAAATATAATGGAGATTTTTTAACTCCCATGAATCTCCTTCGAGCCACCGGAGAATCTATAAACACTATAAACATGAATACTGTATAGTCTACTAAGAAAATATATATTTGTGTGTGTATTAAATATTCAGATTCATGCAACAAATATCCATGCAGCTGTACTGTATTACTGGTTAAATTTCACTGCAGTATAAATATATTATAGGCCACAGCATAGTTGCTCCAGTTTTATATATAGATATAAAAAAAGATGCTTTTTCCAACTCATTTTCAATGTGTCAGTGGAGGTGTCTTTGGTGATCCTGGAAATATTGGTGATGGAAGTGTCATCTAAATAAATAAATAAAATCCAAGCGCTTGATTTATTTACTCGTCCCTCCCGATGCCTAGCATAGAAAATTTAAGACTTAATAAATAATGTGCCGTCATACTAATTATCCCTCCCCTGGGCCTCACACTGGCATACTGCAGTGGCTGAAACTATTGCAGCATGCAGCATTTTCAGTTATGAAACATGAGCCTGGGCGATGCGTTCGCACTTGGCATTCCCAGGGCGGAAACCCGAGCCTCCAAGCAATTCGGACACACGACTGCATCTTCCCTTCGTTAAGCTCTGCCTGACCTTTCCCAGCCGTTCCCCACGCCTGGAAGCTGGCTGTCACCCAGCTCCGCGGGACAGGGACCGGCATTCGTGGTACCCCAGGATGGCCCGGAGCTGCCCCTGCATCCCCATCCCGATGCTCGAAACGCCCAACAGCTCCGTATCTTGGGAAACCCACAAGCCTGGGATGGGAGAAGGGAAACAAAATGGTTTGTTGGGTGTTTTTTTTGCATGGACGCTTATTCGGTGTGGAAATCAAAGGTTAAAAGTCACTTACACAGCTATTGCTTCCCATGCAGAACCAAATATACACCGTAGAAAATACTGTATTAACTACAATGCAGAGCAGCACTCAATATCTGCAATTGTTCCACTTCAGCTTTAAATACGTTACTAGATTTTAGCGACTAGACATCGGTTAGCATTTTGGTGATATTCACATAGTTTGTGTTAGCTAGGGTGCAATTGGCTGTCTTCAAGTTCTCCTCCCTAAAATCCTCATTGCTATTGTTTACGCCTTCCTGAATCTCCATATAATCAGACTTACTAATAGTAGAGGCACTTCTGCTTTTCTTTAGGTCAGGGGAAGAGGGGATCTTTGGGCAGCTGGTTACTTGCAAATATTGAGCCTGCTCCTCTCCCTCCGTCTCCCGGTGGTAGAAGTAATTGAAGTTAGACACTATGACGGGCACTGGTAAGGCAATCGTTAATACGCCAGCGATGGCACACAAGGAACCCACTATTTTCCCCCCGATGGTCGTGGGGACCATGTCTCCGTAGCCAACAGTCGTCATGGAAACCACGGCCCACCAGAAGGCATCGGGGATGCTCGGGAACTGGGACTCGCTCTCGTCGGCCTCGGCAAAGTAGACGGCGCTGGAGAAGAGGATGACGCCGATGAAGAGGAAAAATATCAAGAGGCCCAGCTCCCGCATGCTGGCCTTGAGGGTCTGCCCCAGGATCTGCAGCCCCTTGGAGTGTCGGGAGAGCTTGAAGATCCTGAAGACCCTGACCAGGCGGATAACTCTGAGGATGGCCAAGGACATGGCTTGCTGGCCTTGCTGACCATCCTCTGGCTTCTCGGCCAGCTCCGTCCCTAAGGTGATGAAATAGGGAATGATGGCTACGATGTCTATAATGTTCATGATGTTGGTAAAAAACCCAGCCTTGCTGGGGCAGGCGAAAAACCTCACCAAGAACTCAAAGGAGAACCAGATGATGCAAAGTGTCTCCACGATGAAGAAGGGGTCTGTGAAAGAGGTGGACTGCTGGTACCCCATGCTGCTGTTGGAGTAGGGGGGATGGCTCAGCCCGCTGCCGTGCATGTCTTCGTTCTCATCCCGAAAAATGGGCAACGTTTCCAGGCAAAAGCTGACGATGGAGATTAAAATCACCATGACGGAGACAATAGCTATAATCCTGGCAGGGCCTGAGCTCTCAGGGTACTCAAAGAGCAACCACACTTGTCTCTGAAACTCGTTCTCAGGCAACGGTCTTTCCTCTTCTTTGATGTAGCCTTCATCCTCCCGAAACATCTCCATCGCTTCTTCCCCCAGTTCATAGAAACGAATTTCTTCTGAGAAGATATCTAAGGGCACGTTAACTGGCCTCCGCAACCTCCCACCAGACTGGTAATAGTACAAAATCGCATCGAAGCTGGGTCTGTTCCGGTCAAAGAAATACTCGTTCCGGAGCGGATCGAAATATCTCATTCTCTTTTTAGGATCCCCTAGTAAGGTCTCTGGAAACTGGGCTAGTGTCTTGAGCTGCGTCTCAAAGCGCAGACCTGAAATATTAATGACCACCCTCTCACAGCATTCATGGTCGGTCTCAGGGTTATACGTGTCCTGCGGGTGACCGGGAAGAGCTGCAGCTTCGTCTGCAGGATCTCCAGTAGCAACTGTCATATTGGGGTTTAAAAGAAATCCTTATGCTAAACTCTTCCCAGTGCCCGGTGGTGGGATCGGATTCAGGGCAGGGCTACTATCCTGCAGAAGGACAGGTACGTAGGTTTGGAAGTGTCTCATGAAAAGGCGAAGGGATGATATAAAAAAAAAAAAAGAGAAAATAAAAAAAAAAAAAAGGAAAGAAAATCGCCCCTGCTGAGAAAGAGAGAGATGAAATAAAGTTGGGGGGAGGAGAGCAGCTCTCTTCACTAGCATGTCTATCCCCTTCCTTGCGGGGGGTAATTTGCCTTCTTTGGGACAGAGTTCCAAAACTCCCATCTAAACCCATGAGGTGGAAGAGAGAAAACACCTGAGGAACCGTCACCGATTCAAAACTGGCATTGGCAAACGAGAACTTTTTTTTTGGCTAAAAATAAAAATTCCAATCAAAAAAAAAGGGGGGGGGGGAAGGAAGGGAAGAGAAAGGAAGGAAGAAAAATAACCCCGTCCAGCCCTAAAGGGGCGAGGGGACCCCGCGGGGCGCCGGGGAGAGGCAGACCAGGCTCAGCTCATTTCCAGACATGCAGCTAAGGGTTAACATTTAACCGTGCAATCTCAGGCAATCTACCCTCTAGGAAAGCTCTAACTCCGGTTTTTAAGTTCGACACCTTCCCAATCCTCCTGCCCTGGCCATAAAGCGACGAAGCGACATGCTGCCCTCCCTGCCGGCAGCCGAGCGGGCAAGCTTTGCGGCTGCTTGGATTTGCAGCCGCCGACGCGAGCTGCCCCGCGGACCACTGCAGTCCCCCTCCTCGACCGCTGGTGTCCCGGCTCCTGTCATTCTCTGCAAACCACCATGGCACACAGAAAACAAATCACATTACCTGGAGAAGCCAAATCTTAGTGTCTCTTAGTAACACCGATTATCTGACCCTGGGGAAATCCTAGAGAGAAATACAGGCTTCCAAGATCCCCATAATTTCCTCTCTCTTCAAAGTTAAAAATAATGGTGAGTCATCGTAGAAAAAGGAGAAGGGACATAAAAGGGGTTAGATTCCCAGATGGTGGAAGTCAGGTCTTGTAATGGTTTGGACTGGAGAGAGAGAGAAAGAGAGACAGAGAGACAGAGAGACAGAGTCTTCTCGGTAGCTGTTGCAGATCTGCACTTCAGGGCAGATGAGCGTCTGCCTGATGCCTTCGGTACGACGGTGAAAAGATGCTAAGCTCAGCAAAACCCGATGTCCCCAGTGTCCTCGGGAGGTGTGGCATCGCCTGGAAAAAACACCAAGAAGGTAACAAGCTGCTGGGGGCTTGAAAGGAGCATCTGCAAAGCCCCGGCTCCTCCAGGCACCCCCTTTTTCCTCCCCGCCAGCTCTTTGCCCGCTGCCTGGCCAACCTGCACTGCAACACGAGAGGAGGACGAGAGCGCGCTAGCGGCAAGGCGGAAAAAACCAGAGCCCCATCTCCCTCCGCTCTCGCTCAACGCCACGGCGTGCAGCGGGGCCGGGCTGCCCCTGGGAGCCGGTGCCAGGCGGAGGGGAGGGGGGGAACGGTGCAGCCCCCGCCTCAGCCCCGGCCGCTGAGGCTCTGCAAAGCCTCGGTGGGTTCCCTCCAGCGCCGAGCACCCGGGAGCCGGTGGTACCCACCGGGTGCAGCGCCCACGCCATCGCGTCGCATTCCCGGGTGATTCAGGAGGCTCCGGCTTCATCCGCGAGACTGAACCTCCCACTGGTCCCTGTCTGCGCCCCCCCCCCAAAAGCCACCTGCCCCCCCCAAATGGCTCCCAGGAGCCCCTGAGCATCCTGGGCCCGACCGTGGGACCCACGCGACCTCCATCCGCCCTCCCCATCCTCCCAAAAGCCAACCCCCCGGCCGACCCACCCCCCGTGGGAATTCGACTCCCGTGGGCAAAATTTCTCATGGGGATGTTGAGGCTCTGGTCCCCGGTGGGTGCCGGGTCATCAGCATCCTGGCTCCTAACGAGCGCTCATTTAGATCATCCTGCATTGCCTCACACCACGGAGATGCTCAACCCAGAGAGGTCCAACCGACCTCTCGTTTTTTCTTTTTTTTTTTTTTTTTCCCCTCCCAAAGAAAAAAAAAAAACCTCTAACCTCCCTTCTTCAGCTCCAACTCGACTTGTCTACTTTGAGCCAGGATTACAGAACCGGGTAGGGGAGGCAGGTGGAAAATAACCCCACAGTCCCAATCTCCTGGGCAAAGATTCCAGCCGTCTCCAGGCCATTTATGCCTGTTGGTTCCTCTCTTCCTCACCCGAGGTGCAGATATTGCCGCAGATCCCTCTTTTCTTGGAAATTTCCCCTTTCCGTGCAACCCTCCTCTCCCTTCTCCTTATGCACTAGAAAAAATAGTACAACCCTGACAAGGCTTGCAGCATTCAACCGCTTCGCTTAACCCTTTTCTGCCAGGCCCAGAGGAGAGGAGGCTGCATTTGTCCCAGTTTTTCTCCTTTTCCTGCATTTTCTCCCCACCGCTCGCTCCCCCACGGCTGGCTCAGGAGTTTGGCTGGATTTGACCTTCCCTGGCTCCTCCGAGTATCAGGCTAAAACACCACAAACATCATCTTTCTCCTGCTGCAAAAAACATCCACCAGCCACAAACCCCCATTTCACCAAAAAATCAACCAACCTTGAATTTTTTTTTTTCTAAATACAGTTTTTCTCCTGCCTGTAAACTCTCTCCTCCCCTTTCTCCCTTCCCAAAACACCCCAGGTTTGTTTAACAGCACGGAGATTTACTTATTTTTTTTTAACATGTTGATTTTTATTTGGCATGAGGTCTGGGCTGCTTCCTCCGAGTCCAAACCCAAGCGGTGATGCTGGGTGCTCATCGGAGACCGTTACAGCATCATCTGAGTTGACATCACACATCCCAACACTCAGTTTCTCCTACTTTCTCCCCATCGCATACTTTCCTGACAAACACCCCTCCCTCCAAGCATCTTTGGGGTTAATTCATGCAAATTTGGGGTTTGAGGGGGGGGAGCATGGAGGAGATGAAGAAGATTTACCCAGAGACCCTCAATTTTCTCTCCCTGCCTGCACAGACCGCTGCAGGCGGAGCCATGCCTGTATTTCAGAGGGGTGAGAAGATTTCGGGTCCACGCCTCGAGGACAAGGTCGTGTTTGCAACTAAAACACAAATCCCTCCATTTGCAGAGTTTATGGCCAGGCTGTATTTAAGCAGGGCAGCGGCGGGGAGCGTGTGGGGGGGGAAGGATGCAAGGG
>VZTQ01007384.1:0-47282 GCA_013400755.1 Pelecanoides urinatrix | reverse complement strand
CACCCCCCGCCTCCCTCCTCCCAAGCAAGAGACCTACATTTCAACCACTGGGAAATAATCATATCCCTGGATACGTGATGCTGCTTTACCGTGCGGCTCCGATCCATACCATATTCTTGGTAATAGCTTGGATCTGCTCAGGGAGATCCGGGGGATGGAGACCCACCAGCTCCACACAGCTTTGGGGACGAGATGGGGCACGATCAGACTCGCAGGGACCACGCTGTCCTGCTTTTGGCTGGGGTGAGGATGTAAAAAGCAATAATTTTATATCACTTTGCATTTACAGACCTCCCTTCACATGGAGGCACCTCCCACCCCCAAAAGAAGGGAGATGGCCAAGCTCACACCAACTTGGCCTCTAAGAGCTCTAACCCCTGCCTTAGGGCACGAGGGAGATGCATCTGCTTGGACCGCTCTGCCATTACCCCACGGCCCCCAGGAGGGCATCGGGGCAGCAACAAGTCCTGCAAAGCGCCTGGCTCCCAGCAAAGACGAGCGCTGGAGGAGGGGATGGAAATATTTCTATTCTCGTATGCAGCCATCAAATTCGCAAGAGGCTGCCAGTGCCGGCGACTATCGCCCCAGGGACAACAGCCCGAGGTGGCAAAGGAGGGCATGGACCAAGAAAATCAGTGCCAAGTGTAATGCCCAGCCAGCCGGGGGCACATGGGGACGTGGTAGGGCTAAAGCATATTATTTTAGGTCCCCGAGGTGCCAGGAGCAGCGGGTGACACAGAGACTGGGTGCAGCACCGGGGAGTGCGAGGGGGATGCTCCTCCCAACACCCCTCTTGATCTGGAACCAAAAATGTATTTCCCCAAGCCCCAGCCAGATCCCAATATTGAAAATGAATTTCTAATCCTAGGGCAAAATTGGGAATCCTTCGCTCCCCGCCACGAACAGCCCTTGCACGTACGGGTTTTCTTACTGCGCGCATCCAAGTGGACATGAGGCATTTTTAATGTCATCTGCATCGGTTTAGCCTTTTCTGAAGGCAGATCTGCCATAGCAGGGTAGGCTGAATCCAGGAAATTATTTGCCCGAGGCTAATCCTTATGCAATATGCAGAAACTGAGGCCGGGCAGAGAACAATTCAAGTGAAGCTGAATTTCTAACTTGTTATTCCTGCTGCCGCCTTGCGAAGGTTTTGCAAATCCAGGGGGATTTTTCATATAAACAGCACCAGCTTCTTACAAAGAGCCAAAATCCCATCTCTAGCACATCAGGGGAATTTCTCTGAATTGAGTGACGCTCTCCTGATTTACTATCCTAATTGTGGAGCTATTATTATAGTCTGTGTGTCTGCACCCGCCTCCCTCAGCCACGCTGACAACTCCAGGCGTAACCCAGCCTTTCAGAGAACTAGACGAGCTGATGCACTGCACCCACTTGTCTGGTTTACATGGATTTAACCAGCTGATGTCTTTGCATTAATATTATCATTAAAAAATAAGTCCCTTCTAGTTTATTTCTCTTAACTAAATGGACTTTATAGCCACCTAAACTGGAAACCTTTCCCCATCTGCGTGTGTGGCCCTGGGAAAGTCACTTGGCGTGGGGATGTCCCAGGGACCAGGCGATCTGGTGTCCAGGTCCCATCAGGAAGCAGATGAGCTCCCCTTGCTTTACTGCCTGTATTCCCAGGGAAGCCCCCAAAGGCTGTTCAGACCTTGTCTTCGTGGGCTTGCAGCCAGCCCGCATCCTACAAACAAAAAGCAAAAATGTGCTTTTTTTTCCCCCTTTTTTCCCCCCTATCCTGTTGGCTGTGGGTTTGGGGGATGCTTCGTGATGTGGTGCTGTGGGGGCATGAAAGAAACCCCCAGGGCAGGGCGTCCCCAGGACTGGCCTCATCCAGAACTCCTCAACTCAAGCCCCAGCACCACACTGCAAAGCACGACCCACACCCAGCCCCATGCCACGTCACCTGGGACGGGCACCCGCATTTCCCCGTGCTGCCATAAGCCGAGCTGCTCCCTCCCGGGGAGGGGTGGGAGAAGCTCTCCGGAGAGGACAGACCCTGTCCCACCACCTTCATGTGTCCTGCACAGCCTCAGACACTGGCGTCTCCCCGTGGTGTCCCTCCTGGGGACCCCTGATGTAAGGGCAGAGGGGCTTTGAGGGATGGGGTGGGCACCAGCAGCTGTGCCAGGAGGAAAAGCCCAGCTGGACCAAGGCTTGGCTGCGGTGCTGAGCAGAGTGGGCTTGGATGCGGCAGGGTGCTGAGCCCCTGTCCCCATCCAAGCCGTGGCTTTCCAGCTGTAGGGGTTGACGTAACTGGGTCCTGTGTCATTTTAGGAGCTGTGAAAGCTGTAAGCGAGTTCCCGGGGCTGTGAGTCACGTCCGGGGAAAGCATCCGACCTCCCACCACTGCCTACGTCAGAGGACCCAGCTCCCGGCCCCCCGGCCCCCCGGCCCCCCAGCACCCCAGCACCCCAGCACCCGGCACCCCAGCACCCCAGCACCCGCGCCTCTGTGCGTGGTGGCAAGAGGAGGGCACGCCAAGAGGCTTCGGTGACCCCGATGCGGTGGCACGGCATCTAAAAACGAAGGGAACAAAGTGACCCTGCTCTTCCATAGCAGATGTTGCTGGTGGATCCCAAAATATCGTGGTGAGATAGGTCAGAGCGGCTCCCCCCATCTGGGCTCTGCAGGACCTGGGCAAGTCTCCTGGTCCTGCAAACAAAAAGCAAAAATGTGCTTTTTTTTCCCCCCCTGGGAGGATCTCCTGGCCCCTGGGAAGGCACATCATAGCCAAAGGGAAAACAGCAAACATCACCTGGCTGCAAAGTTAATGTTAAATACATTCTCCCTCTGTATTTCTCCAAGGTGGTTTTCATAATAAAAAATCCAATTACTTTAAAAATAACTCCTTTAGGTACCGCTCTGAATTCTCGTTTGGTCGAGATCACTGAGTTGCAACGTCTTTTCCTCCAAAGATGCTCCACCAGCTTGGACGGTCGGTCTTGAGAGGAGCCGGGCACTGTTCATTGAAAATAAAAGTCATTTAGCTCAACTGAAACACGGTAAAGAACTTCAGTTCTTGAGGGCTTTGGAGCTCGTCGAGATGATTGTGAATATTTCATGCCAGGCTGCCACTCGCTCCAGGAGAGCTAATGGACCCACTGCCGGGCTGGCGCAGGGCGAGCATCAGCCCTGGGCAGGTGCCTCCCGCTTGGGCTGCTCCAGCCACTCCGGTTAAAGGCTCTCAAAGCCACTTTATTTCACTTGCACAAACGAAAAGGACAGGACAAGCCAAATTAGGGAACGGAAAAAAAATCAATAGCCTCCTTCCAGCCCAGGGTGAGTGCTTTCAGCTCTGGAAACGAAGCCCATCGGCTCACAAGCCGGCACATCGCCCGTGGAGAAAGTCCCCCCCTCCCTCCCTGGGGCTGGGGTTTTATTTAAGGTGTCGGCGGAGCCCCCGCGTCCCCGCAGGCTGGCTGTGGGCCACCGCCTCCGCACCATGGTGACAGCCATGTCCCTCCGTCCTTCCAGACCTCCCGCTCCAAAGGGACCAAGAAAGCAGAGTTGCTTCAGGGCTCCACAAGTGCCTTTATCTGAGACACCAACCAAACGCCTGCTTTGCCGAGCCGAGGCATCTCGTGTGACCCCGAGACAGAGGAGAGGTGATGAACATCTCATTTTCTCCCCGATGGTTCATTTTCCCCAGGTCTGAACCAGCCCATGCCCATCTGCCCGACAGAGCATCCCTCCTCCTCCAGCTTCAGGGGGGTGACGCTCACCAAGAAGCAGGGAGATAGGGCCAAAAGTTGAAACCTTCTGGTTGTTGAGCTTAGGGAGGAGAAGACTAAGGGGAGAGTGGAGAAACCTCCAGTGGAGATGGCCAGTACCAGACTGCCTTTGCCTTGGGGGAGCGGTTAGGTGACCTCAGGGTCCCCTCTGCACTGCCATGATGGGGCACAACTGCTTTTAGCCACCGGCCCTGGGACTGGTTCCCCGTGCAGGTGATGACCAGGGTGACAGCGTCTCCCATCACAGCACAAATGGGACAAGCACCCGCACCGAGGCTATTTTTAGACCCCGTGGGTCTCAGGCCAAGTGTCTGCTGGTGCTGGGTGGGGGCCAAGAGCTGCTGAAGGTCAGATCTGAGCCCCGGAGCGGGGTGAGATGTCCCCGTCACCCCAGACGTTCATCCCTCCCCGGGGAGCAGCGGGACTGCAAACAAGCCGGGAGGAAAAGTGGTTTGAGAGGACGATTTGCCTTTTCTCTTTCTCCCGCGTGGAGATGCTGCAGGTGGGGATGCTCGGGCTGGGGAGCGCCTTCCCCACGGCTTGGTGGGCACGATGGCAGCTTGGGCACGAGGGCACCGTGGGCACAGTGGCCCGTGGCAGCTTCACCCACGAGATGGCACAGCGTGGCACGGCACAAAGCACCCAGCCCACCGGTGCCCAAATTCTGGGCTGGGCCACGTAACGGACCGTGCCAGCCCCATGGCCGTGCCAGATGGTGAGCCGTGCCAAACCAGGGGTCATGCCAAACCAGGAGCTGTGCCAGATGGTGAGCCGTGCCAAATCATGAGCTGTGCCAAACTGTGGGCCACACCAGGTCATGAGCTGTGCCAAATTGTGGATTGTGCCAGACTGGGAGCTGTACCAAATCGCATGCCGTGCCACCCCGCTCTGGTTTGGTCCCCAATCTCACCGTAAGCCCCCGGCTGCCCTCACCCTCTGACCAAGACCCGTGTCTCTGCCACCCGGTGCAGCTCCCTTCCCTGTGGAGGCTCTCCTGGAAATAGCTGTGCCACGTTGGAAAATTGCTAGAAGAAAAAACCAAGATTTGGTGCACTTTCTCAAACAGTGAGAGGAAATTCATTATTTTATCGCCGCTGCCCAGCTGCCAGGGGGGGTTGGAGATGCCCCATCGTGGTGACACTGACCTGGCCCTGCAAGCGTGTCCCCAGCAGCTCTGGGCTCGCCGTTCTTACGGTGACTCGGGCAGGTGACAGCCGCAGGGCTGCAGGTGACACGGGGAGGACACGAGGTGACATGCCCAAGGCTACCTGGGCGGGCAGTGTCAGAGCCCAGTCTGCTCCCCCAGGATCCAGGTATGTCGGACCCCACAGCCCCCTCCCCTCGATCCATGGGGAACACCAGCGAGTCGCAGCATCCTCTTCCTCGTCATTTCTCTGCCGTATTTACTATTTCTTCATCTCCCACCCCCTCTTTTGGGAAGAGACAGACTTCCCCATTTCCATGGAAACCCTCCCCCTCTCCCCTCACTTCTTCAAAGAGGTTTTCATCCGTTTCTTTCAAAAATAGCTATTTTTAGCCGCGGCTTCCCCTTCTCCCCCTCCCCACCCTTCACTCTCAGCTCACGCTTTCCCAGACGAGCAGCACCCATGGGGCTGCTGCCACCGAGCACCCATGGGAGCCACGGGACCACCCACGTGGCTGGTGACTCGGCCAGGGCGAGAACAGCTTCGGTCCCCGCTCAGGTCCGTGGTCCAGATCCTGGAGCTTCTCTTAATTTGTTTTTAATTCTCCTGGGGTTGTGGAAATGTTGGTGTATAAAGGAAACGCTTGTGTTCTGCAGGAGGGTCCTGGGAGCATCCGAAATACCCACCGCTCCGGGGGCTGGGACCTCGGGAACGACCATCCTTGCAGAACCCTCTGAGATTCCACGACCCCCTGAAGCTGGGGGAATATTTCCTTTCCTGCAATCGCAGAGGGGACAGAGCCCCAGGTAGACCCAGGTAGCCCTGACGTGAAGGTCAGGAGCTCTGTGCACATCGGCTCCTGTTCGGCCCCATGCTGCATGAAGGCAGGTTGCCCAAAAGGAGCCGAGAAAGCCACACGTGGTGGCGGTCACCACCTGGGACAGAGAAGGAAAGCGCGGTCCCCTCTGTCATTCCCCACTTTGCAAAGCCAAGCATCTGCCACCTCCGTAACAACATTCGGTGGCTGGTGTCTTCATCCCATCTACACTCGTTGGTGCACGTCTCGTTCACACCGATGGATAAATCAAGAGGCGAATCGCATGCTAACACCTGGAAGAGCAGGAGATGAAGTCTGCTTCCCCCTTCACAAATGCAGGCTGGGCAGAAACTGCCTAAATCCTTGGTATTGGTGCTGCCTGCGGACGAGCACAGTGAGGTCCTAAAACTGAGGCCCTGGTAGAAGAAATTCAAGAGTATATCAATAAAATAAGTAGTAGCAAATGGCCAGAAGCAGGTGGTGTTAAGTGAAGGAGATTTCCAAGGGGGAAACGATAACCTTAGCCATCCCATGGGTAAATTCGACGGCAGAGGGATGGCCAACGACCCTTGCAGAAGGATGTCATGCCTTACTGGTTGGAATAGAAAGGAAGAGCCTTTCAGGTACCAACATCTGTTTGAAAGATAGGAAGGAAAGTATCTAATACGAGGCCTCCTTAGCAAGGCGTGGTCTGGGGAGAGAGGAAATATCCGGCAGGAGCCTGACTCCGAGATGGAAGAGCCCCTCTGCAGCATCCTGGAAAAGTCACGGTTGGAAGAGCTGGATGCTCCGTCTTGGAAAGAGGAATATGACACAGGTCATTAAAATCCTGCATGGTGGTGAGATGGTGAGTAGGGAATCATGAATCGATATTTCTTCATAATGCAAGAAGGAAATGGCACCTAAGGAAATTTCCAAGCAGCAAATTTCCAGGCAGCGAGTGAAGGATTTATTGCACGCACTGCATCAGTGTGCAGAGCCGCGCTGCTGGAAGCTGCCGTCACCAAGCAGTCCCCATGTGGGGATGCCCACGCTCGGGTAAGGAGGTGAGCCAAACCTCAGCCAAAAGGACAGCAGAAACCAGCCCTTCAGCAGGCAGGCGCCTCCAGACCCTTATTTTAAGATGAATTTGTACATCACAAACCCAGGCAGCACCAGTGTTTGCTCCATGTGCGGCTCCAAACCCTCTCCACCGTGTCACTGCCACGGTGGCATTTACCCGCTGCTGTTTATAACCTCCGGAGATGAAGCATGAGACATCCATCCTCTTGTCACACCGTGCCACCCCCAGGCTGACCTACATCCCGCAGCCTCTGCGCTCCTCTCAGCCCCTCTCAGCCAAAAGCCAACAAGTTGGTAAATAAAATCTGACTCGGGGGCCATGAGCTGCCAGCACTGACCACGTCCAGTCCCTCTGCAGCTCTTTGGTGCAATGTCTTCTCCATGCGTTTATCACCCCAGGTATGGGCTGGAAACCCTGCAAAGCCCATGAGGTCTGGGTGTGTGCCTCAAATCAAGGTTCACCCCTGGGTGCCGGTGATGGGTTGGGTGTGGGAACATCACCCTCCACTCATCAGTGGTGCCGTGGAAGGTGTCTCCTGCTGCAAGCAAACCCAGGTGACATGTGCCAGATGTGGCCCCGGCGCCCGTCCTTCCCGGCTGGTTTCGGTTGATGATATTCATTTCATGCCCGTCATCTGCATCTCAAACTTTGCAACATCCTGTTTTTCACGGATGCTTAAACACCTCCCCAGTTAACCGCACATCAACCGAAACCTGCAGCTGGAGGCACCACAGCCCTGAGGGGAGCTGATGCAGGAATCAAGGTCACGGCAGAGGGAGAAGCACCAAGAATTGCTAAAACCCACTGCTCCGGCTCTGAGCACCCCTGAAGCAGAGAGGTTCCCTCCTCCCAGCCTTAAATCTGCCTCTGCCCACCAACACTGGCCGGGATCTAGTTTGGTCCCATCCAGTACAGCCACTCTGAGATAATTTGGAAATAACTGCGCTGAAGCTGATTTTGCTCATCATGGGTCGTCCACCAGCCAGCTCGTCCTCCCCAGTAACGATGAGCAAACCTAGAGAGCAAAGAGAGACGAAACCACACAAACCAGTCCCAGCACTCAACGCTGCTCTTCTAGGAACCTGTTTGACCCTATCAGCCTTCTTGAGGCCAACAGGGTCAAACAAGATGTTTTGTAAAATTCAAAAATATGAGGTTGTCCATCATTGCTGAATTCCCCTGGTTTGATCCTGCCCGGGGTGGCCGCGGGCACACTTGGCTGGTGCTGTGCTCCCAGTCCTGAGCCCTCCAGCTCAGCACCTGGAGCCTCTCACAAGATTCCTCCCCGGATTTCAGTCCTAGGAATGGGATTTGCAAAAATACCCAAGTCACTTGGGATAATAGTCTGTGCTCCTGGCTCAGTGACCGCTAAAATAAAACCCCCCTTCCAGGCCCTCCAGCCACGGGACACAGCACAGCAGCACTTACATTTGCAGTTCAAGCCATTTTCGCACCACCTCTAATAATTTGTCACTTCGGGGTCCCCTTCAAGCAATTCAGATCCTGAACCAGACCCAGCCCTCCCCACACTTCCCTGGGCTCAGGCGGCTCATCCCGAATCTCAGCCGGGGTTCAGGCTGAGCCATCTCCAGCTGTTTTCCCCAAACCAAGAATGTGCATCTTGCTTTTTAAATTAAATCTGCAAATACCAGAAACAGGTGATTTAAAAGCAAAAGGAATCAGGAAAGTCTCCCATTTTCAGTTGCTCTTGGAAATCCTCTCCTCGTAGGTTATGGGAGTGGAAGAGTGAGACCGGTCACAGCTGCTGCCGATTAAATGTGGCTTGTAAAATCTTAACTTCTTTTTCCGTTCTCATTATTCGATATTTTTAAGACAACCGGTAACAACAAAAAAAAGCTCTGACATTACGTGGCCACATTCGCTTTTGGGTGAAGCTTAAAGCCATGGTACAAAGCCAAGAGCAAGGTTTTCAAATGAGCTTCGAACCTCGTTTTGCAAGATCAGGACGAGCGGGTCAGCCCCGGAGCGGCACCTCCACTTGCGTTTGCTTTGCCAAAGCATCGCCAGTGACATGCCTTTTTGTGACACATCATCAAAATTTCAAGGGTTTGCCTGGAGCTTCTTCAGTCCATAAAGAGAGCGCAGCTCTCCAGATGGCTGGTTGGGATGCTGGAAACATGTAGATTTTACCCCAAGATTTTATTTCTCTAAAGGAGTAAATTTTACTCCTGAGAATGGTGTTAAATTTCAGATTATTTCATCCTGAAAAATTAGTTCAGCCAGAGGATGCATCTCAAACCTCATCCTTGCACCACCCTTTGCATCCCCCACATCTCCCCTCTGCCCCATTTCAGTTTCAAACCACCACGCACTGCGTGTTTCAGCCATTTTATTGAACTTTGCGTATGAAATAACAGTTTCAAGTTCCAATGAAAAAAAACATTAAAAAAATAAATTCAACATCAGGTAAAAAAATCACGCAACCAAAAAAAAAACCAAACCAAAAATCACTTTTTTTACCGTTAACTGAACACAAGGCCCACATCGCGGTGGAGGTCACCAGGACGACGGGATGCAGCGGCTTGTTTTAGCATCAGACTGGTATCAAAAGAACAAGTTTAAACAATTGCGACACAGCTCACTGGCAAAACCAGAGTTTAAAACGAACTCAGAGTAACAAGACTGCGCTTTACATCTCCAGTCCAAAATTGCATCATTTCTGTGGCACCTAATTAGTCAAGATTTAGCCTTCTTGCAGAGAAGGCTTTAGTTTCTCAGTCAGATACACTGAATTTCACAAGGCAATATTTCACTGTTCAAATATACCCAACGTGTGTTCCAGTTGAGACGGTCATGGAAACTTTTCAGCATCACCCAGCTGCACACGCAAATGAGGGAAAGCAAAGTCAAAATTATATCCAGCTGTCTCAGTCCCAGGAAGATACCGTGAAAATAAGTTGCATAGTAAAGGATGGGAAATTAAAAAACACGAGCTGCTCCTGTGTTGGAGGTCGATGGTCGATGCAACGTCCCCCATCTGCAACGTTTTGGGACCTTAAGTGATGAATTAAGAGCCTGTTCTCCTTGAAAGATGCTAAAATCAGCCGTGGGAATATCTCATTTTCAGCAACGAAGGCGATATTCCTGCAAGACCTGAACAATTTGAATAACCAAGTCCGATTTCCAATATACTAATGGCAGCACAAGGGACATGGCAGCAAACACATCGTTTCGCATTAAAACTGCCCTATTTCAGGCACCGGTTCTCAAGTTCCTGGCTACGTTTCCCCTTAATACCATTCAACTTGCAAGTCCAGCTCTATCAATGACTTCTGTGTTGCCAGATAAATTCTCCTGCTCCGAAATCATCCTCAGGAATTGGAGTGACGTGTTGAAAACATCATCAGTGGCCTGGGCTGGCAACGGTTGGAGGGATGATGGGTTATGGAAAACACCAGTCAGTGACAGCGGTATCTCAGACCATTCGTTTTAAAGATGCACTGATGATGTCATCTTGGAGAACGCAGAAAAAAATGTGGAAAAGAAATGTCATTTACCTGTATCAGAGGCTGGCGGATGAAAACATGGGGATTACAGAGCTGGGTAAGTTAATTCACCCAGGGCTGTTACTTGGCTTTAGTCTCAGCTCAAGGGACAACTTTCTCGCTGGCTCTGTGCAACGGAAAGAAAAGCAAAAGAGTGGGGAGCATGTCGGCTCCCAAAGGTTTTTAGGGGAGAAAAACACTATCCCATGAATTTCTTAATTTTAAAGAATTCAGTAGGAATAACAGCATTTGAACTACTATCTCAGGAAATGTCCAAGTGTGTGCATAATTAAAGCCACCTGCACCCTCTGGGGTGCTCAAAGCTGGTTTCTGAGACATTAATATTGCAAGTTTTTTCGCCAGCACCTGTGGAAAGAGGCTGGAGGTCAGGATGGAACCGCAGGAATCCTGACTTTTCCCCCAAATCTAGTGGGGCGAGCAAAGCAGCCTGTTGTACCTTGTCTCTGAAAGCCTTCTCCAGCCAAGCCCCATCCCATCTGCTGAGCCTTCGTTAGTGCCCTTAAACACTTCATGAGTTATTTTGCTTTCTAATTTTGCTGCCTTCTTAAAACATCTTAAAACTTGTTCTTAAAGCAAGTGGCTTTATATGATTCTATACCAGCCCAGCTCCCTCAATCTGATTTTCCTGCCTATCCACCAGGAGGGACCCAACGGCAGAGCTCTCATCGCTTTAATAGCACCCTAAAATTAAAAGGGGGAAGGGATGGGCTACAGCATTTGCTGGAGACGGCAGCTGTGCTGGGTGCAGAGGAGAAACATCTACGTGTTCAGCGTCTAAAGAGCACGTCTAATGCACGGCATCTCGGAGATGCTCTCGGCATCTCAGAGCGCGGCTTTGAAGGGTTATGAATAAAGATGAGCAGCCTGTGTTCGGATGATTATGGGAATCAATGCATGCTATTTTTTGGATCTTCTCTTGATGTCAGCCATCATTAAATCGTTCCCTTTTTTGTTTTTTCTTTAATCGACTGGATACATTTTTAATTTGTCTTCCCTTGCCAAATCCAGCCCTCTGCTCCAAATGACATCTCAACGTGGCTGTCCTGATACGATGGTTATCTTTAAAACGCACAAGGCTAGAGTCAGAGTCGTGGCAACACAGATTAATATACTGGACTGACAGTTAAAGACTATCAAACTCTCGATTATTTTGAAAAAGCACATTAACAATTAGCTGGCTCAGCGTCCAAGCAAAAGAAACCCAACAGCACGGAGCAACATCATCAACGCCAGTATGTACAATATCGAGAAGAGGTTGAAATTTGGCAAGATTGTCATCAGTCTGAGATGTCCGTGGGGTGGGTTCGGTGCTGGACGGGAGGAGCGGAGCGGTCGGCGGCCACGGGCTGAGCTCTGCTCCGGGAACGAGGCGTTTCTGCTGCTGGGAGCGGGACCCCTGGGACCCACCAACCCAAATGGGTGAAGGGATCTGGTTTTTCCCATCACTTTGCTCGTCAAAATACGCACTTTGAACCGTAACAGAGAGACGCTTTAACAAAGTGGCTATTGAAAACAGATGAGGTATCATTATGTTACATACACACATGCCATAAAAAAGCTCTCCGTAATACCGGTGAAAAATAAAAATAACTTTAGTACTGATACATTCTATCCCCCATTTTAAGGGCTACTAGATCATGTTCCAAAAGAAACTAAATTTAACACCTTTGGGACCAGGGCTTCCCAAGATCCGGGTCTATGTTGCAATCCAGAGGATGAATTCTCCTCCTGTTAACGTGCCGTTACCCCTGCGGGCGAGCCGGGGCTGTCTGCAGGGGTGTGGGGGGATGCTGGGTCAGACCTTCAGTGGGTGCTTTGGCTGTTTGCAGCCCAAAACCACCAGCGTGGTAGAAAAGTGCTTTCTGGGTCAGTCCCTCAAGATTTCAGAGCTGCTAAAGCTTTTGTTCAATCTCCTTTGCAGCCTCAAGAGCATGCTGCGAACCCGTCACGCTACAGGGAAGGCTGCGAACAAATGTATTTTGCAGCAGTAAGTGGTTTTGGAGGTGAGATCTCCCAAAAAAGCCCAGCCCCAACTCCGCCAGCATGCCGGCAGCTCCATCCATGGCAATGGGGAAGAGACCACTGCTCAGTTATTTGGGGTTCTCAGTGATGGAAACAGGCTCAGCCCTCACTCCCCAAACACCGGGGACATTTTCTGGTCTTTTTTAAGGGGTCTTTTTAAGGTTTCAGTCTTTTTATGGTCTAAGCATTAATTAATTTTGGTGGTGGGGAGCTGCACGATGAGACAGCCTGGGGGTGGCACAGCTCCCCTCTGCAGGAGACGGGGATGGACGCCTGGGAGGTGGGTTTTGGCTGTGCCACGTTAAGACACAGTCAGCCACAAGGCAAAAAGCTCTGCAAACCCATCCTCAGATGGCTCTGGCTGCAGCAGCGCCGCGGTTACTGCCAGATCCCCGGGGATTTGCCCACGGAGCAATTTGCTGGCAGATACCATGGAGGAGTTCCAGGAGCTCCCTCTCCCCACCCTGCCGCGGGCTGGCCTCAGGGCAGGGCATGGCCAAACGTGAAGTTAATGAGAGCCACCGCTCCAATTAGCTTTAATTTGTGCAGACGGCTTTCACACCGGATTGATTTCACACCATGGGGTGATTCACCTCCGTGATTCCCCGGAGCCTTGGCACCCCCAGCTCATCTCCGCAGGCTCGGGGACCCGCTCCTCGGGCTCTTCCAGCAGTCCTGGTCCCCAACCCACCTCCCTCCGCACTTCGTGCTGCAAAAACCAGGTGCCAGCAGCACCAGCCCTTTCTAATTCATTTTTCCACGGCTCCAGTGGCCACAGGGTTTCTACCATGCTGGGAATAAATGCAAACAAGTCCAAGGAGCGATGTCCCACTAAGGGCCAGATCCATATTTGCTCTTCATTCCCAAGGCAAGCAATGCAGCTTTGACTAAAACTGCTGGTTTTGTCACTTCTGTTTCTTTTCTCGCCATCTCGGCCCATTCTCCCCAGCCTGCACCCATGCAGAGCGCCAGAGACTTCTGTCTTTGGGACCCCCAAGCCCTGCTGCCATCAACAAGGTCTCCATCACCAACGATACATATGCCATGACAGGAGGAGGAATTCAAGCCAATAAATCATCCGTGTTTAAAAACCAAACAAAATAAATGCGACCTCACCAAAGTCAACACTTTCCTTTAAGAACCACATCCCCACCATTAAGGGAATTTCTCAATCCTAATTTCAGCTGAAGTTTGTACGTGGGGCTTAGACAGCCAGGAAGGAGAACGACTTCTACTGAACTACAGACAAGTCCGGAGCAATCCCAGCACCAAACGACAGCTCAAAAATCCACTCGGGTCTTATTCATCTTCAAAGCTCTTCTGCAAGGAGAGATGTGTGGTGCAGAGCACCAGTTGCTTTGCCACGAATATTCCCCCGAGCTTTCCCATTTCAGAGCCTTTCTTCCAGGTAGGGTGTTTCTTTTTAAGTGCATCCTCACTTGGGTTGTGCCTTGAAGCATCCCACATGTGTCTCCTGTGGATGTTCCCTATCTCCTGCCTGGGATCTGGTTTGAAATGCAGCTGAGTAGCCCCGCTCAGTGAAGGATCCCGGTTTTGGTGCTGCCCTCCAGGCAGAGTGGTCCTTGCTCCACTTTCCAGGTAGCCGGTGGGGACCTCAAGGCTTGTCCTTGGACACGGACCCAAAGCAATCAGCGGCATGAATTCAAGAGTCTGCTTCACATGCCTAACGATTTTGTCTGCCGTTACCTCCCCCTGAGCATCCTCTGCTTCGGAGCAAGCTCCAGCTCACTTCGGTGCAGTCCAAATTAACATTCCTCGAACCATCCCCGGTGAACTATTGCAGTGCAGACGCAGAAATTCCCGTGCTTGCCTGAGTCCCACTGACAATATTTTTGCCCAGAAACCCAACGCTGTTGCGACTATTGCCTTGCTCCTCCGATGGAGTACGTGCCGGGCAGATTTTGGTCTCAAAGCTGGGACGTGCCGAGGTGGATGAAGCTGGGAGGAGAGGGGGAAGCCAGAAGCAGGAGAGACCACCAGCCCCTTTGCCATTTGCATTTAACCCTTCGCAGACCACTTATCCCATGGCACTGGGCTAATATTTACCCATAGGGTCCTAGGAAACGCAGTGAGGTTATAGAGACCCCAGCTTTAACGGCTTCGCAGCCCAGTGCAGGCAACCCACAGCTCTTAACCTGCCACAAAAAAAAAAAAACAATCCAGCTTGCAAAATGAAACAGCAACGGGCAAAGGAGCGATGGACTTCCCGTTTATTATAGTATTAGCAACACAATACTATAATATTCCCTCGGGACTGAAGTACCGTGAAACAGCAGAGAAGGGCACTCATGCAATGAAGCAGGGGCACGACCAGCCAGGATTGGGTTTTATACCTTTTCCACCCCTGGAAATTCCATTTTTCCGTAGTTTTTCATGGAGTGATCTTGAAAGCAAGGCACAACTTGTTGACTGTTTGACACTGTTTTCCTCAGCATCAGCGGAGATGTTACTTTCTTAATAAGGACTAAAATAAATCACAGCCTTTGGTACAGCACATACCTACTTATAAAGAGCATTTACAGGAAAGTCAGAAAAATGCAACAGAACTTATTCATGTCCCAGCGCTGAAAACAGCCCGTGTCCTTCAACAGGGAACAGTGAGAGCAACCGAATTTCCCCCATCTCCCTCCCACCCCGAGCAAAACACTTGGACTCCTTATTAGCAGCGTTAACATTTCCTTTCTGGTTGCTTAATCTTTCAAGAGACTTTTTTTTTAAATAAAAAAAGACTGAAATAATGTCCAAATGATTACCACCTCCCCTCCTCCTTTTTCCTGGCTTTGTTCAGTCTCATTATATTGCACATGATTTGAAGATAATGCAAAGATGTTCCCTTCTATATAATGCACTTGTTAGAAAACACAGATAACGTGGCAAATATTTCATATATATATGAAATATGAAATGGGTTTAACTGGGGAGGACAGACCGTCCGTTGGTCGGGTCCACAGCAGCATCAGTCATCGTGTCCATGATTTTTGCCATTTCCCTGGAGATGTTTTATTTCTCAACACAGTCCTGAAGGTCTTAATTTTGAAACTTCTTCTGTTATCTGTTGGGCAGAGCAAAGAACCTCTTTTATGCACAGCCTGGTTTGGAAAACAAGCAACCGGTTATTATTTTTTTTCAAGGCAGAGTAGAATAAATGTTGCACATTGGTCCCCTTCGACAACTTCACATCCCCATTCCCCACAAAAAAAAAAGGGAAAATTTGCTAATGCAAATTGTTTAACGGCCTAAATGCAACACAGTCTAAAGCGAGCTAAAGATAGAAAAAAGATTCATTAAACGTATTCTGGTTATTAACTATTATCTCACATTAATGGCAAGTTCCAAATCCAATCCAGAATAATTAGTGCAAAGTGGGTTTTCCTCATCATGTTTTTATTTTAATCAAGCTGGGTTTGTTCCAACTCGATATAATTCACATGATATTAAGCAATTGCTTGATACAGGGGACGGCAGGAGCCGGGGCTGATCCGACGCCCAGTGCTCGGACCACGGAATCGCTCCTGCAGAGCTCAAACCCGAGGCCCCGTTTTGGTGGAGGGATGGAGATGTCTAGCAAAGGGCAAAAAAAAATCCCCCAACCTCTGCAGTGCCGGAGCTGCCGAGCCTCTGGAGTGCACAAAACCAGCTGGTATTGCAACAGGTCAGCTCTGAAGCCTAATGACAGCATGAAGGGACCCATCCTGACTCCTATTTTAATACAATGAGATGCTCTGCACTGTCTTCAAGACACTGAAACTCTTAGAAACTTTGTGCGACTGCTTATATCCCTCTCGTTTTCAGAAATCATACGCTCTGCCTTCAGTTCAGTCGGAGCATCCCACCTCCTGCCGCGCCGCATCCCGGGCTCTGCACCCGCCTGCCGACGGGGCACGGCCAAATTTCCCAAGGGTTTAAGCCCCGTGTAAGTCAGTGGGAGTCACACACCCAAATTCATGGTGATTTTTCAAGTGGGAATTAGTAAAGCTTCCTATAGTGAGGTTCATTAACTATATTAAAACCAGTGTGTGGTGCACACTAATAAGATGAGCACTACCACGAAATCAGATTATGTGAGCCGGATGCTTCATTAGCAGCCGGTGATGAGACAAGGGGAGGAAGGATCTGTATTCATAGTTCAGAGCTCAGCCTAACGCACCAGCATCTACCCATCTCATCCCCAAAAATGAGCTTATTCTCCCCAAAGGGAGAATCAGGATGGAGATATGCAAGATGGGATAGGATCCACGCACCGAGGAGGGGGAGACCCGCTCTCTGGATGTTGCAAGGGTGATGATGTTGCAGGGATGATGATGTTGCAGGGGTGATGATGTTGCAGGGGTGATGTTGCAGGGGTGATGATGATGTTGCAGGGATGATGATGTTGCAGGGATGCTAAAAGTGGGCAGAGAAAGGAGAGAGGTGGGATTTCCCGCAAGAAGCAACGATCCCCATGCAACGCAGCGCGGCACTTGGGGAAAATAAGCTACCAGAGGGTCTTAGTGCTCCTTGCAAGGGTCTCAGACCAGCCTGTTATTCAAGCACCGGCTTATCTTGAAGTGCCAGAAGGACTATTCATGGGCTTAAAGCTAACTGGAGTTTATGCTTTATTGGACTGGGCTTGCTGGGGCTGGAGATTACACCCCCCTCCCACCTGCCAGCAGGGAAGGGCTCCAGCTTTTTTGCAAAGCAATGGTCAAACTGCCGGGATCCTCGAGCATTGCTGGAGTATTACACAAATAAAACCCAAATAGCACCTTCAGCCCAGCACAGCCTGGGAAATACCGTTGGTTTGGCCGAGAAGGGGAAAGCAGAGTTGGGGCTTTGCAGATTAAGAGGTAAATAAAAATTTTCTCAAACCAGGCAAATAATCCAGAGCTTTGGGGTACCCTGGTGCCTTTTCAGGCTGTATCCTTGCTCTTGTAGGAAAAAAAAACAAATCCTCTGCCTAACAAGGATGTTATTTCACCGAATTCAGTAAGAACAGCAGTGGGAGTGAGAAGTCAGGAGCATTCAGGAGATATTGCTGCTCCGGCTCCTGAAGGGATCCAGATGTATTCCTATCATATGGGGGTGACGAAATCCTCTCGCTACAAGAGAAACAGAGGATATTAAACAGCAGCCACAAAAATTAGATGTTTTTAAATCGGCCGAGCCAAATAACTTGTATCCAAGCATTCAGAGCCGGCAAAACAGCTTGTGAGATTGCAAGTATTGAGTATCTCTTGAGCCCTGGACCTGGTGAAAATCCAGAGGACTGGAAAATAGCTCCTGTTGGGCCCATTTTTTAAGGGATAAACAAAGTGACCTGCAGAATGATGCGTCTGGCCATCTGTCGCTGATCCCAAACAATATGCTGGAATGGTTGAGAGTCTTAATACGGAATTAAAGAGAAAGATATAATTGATGCCAATCAATGCAGGGTTAGGGAAAACAGATTTTATCATATTAACTTGATATCTCTTCTTACTAAGTTCTGTGTTTAGCTGATAAAAGTAAATGCTTGTGTAATGCTCTCCTCTAAGGAAGCTGCATGACAGCTTGGTTAAGAAAATAGAGCAATAAAGCCAGTTCCCAGGAAATATCACAAGCCAGAAAACCAGCTGAACCCAGGTTGCGTTCACTGCTTCGCGTCTCCTTGTGCTCACTTTGCTTTCTCAGAGCATTGTGCAACCAGGATGGGAGAGATCTTGCTGAAAGGTTTCCAGCCCCAGGAGAGAACAGCCCAGGCTTGCTTCAGATGCAGCAGAAAGAAGATTTCCTCCTTTAATTTGGAGGTTTTCTGAAGTGCAGAATAACATTCAGGCACCTGAAGGGTAAAGCACAAGCGCTGGGTGCCAGCATCCACCGATGCACGCGCAGAGGTAGAAAACCCCTCCAGCCTGCAATGCTGCACCCGGCTCACAGCAAACTCCTTCCACATCCCTCCTGCAAGTTCAAATTTGCAGCGGGCAGGTTCATTTTAAGCCCAAACTTCTCGTTTTTGACCTGCTGCAACAGCCTGAGGTTCGAATCGTTACCGAGCCGCAGTGGCAGCACCAAGCAGAGACCAGCGAGGAGGGGGAAGAGGGATTTCGACTATAAATGCACAGAGATTTCAGAAGAAATGGGCCATAAGGATGCAAAAGCAAGTGTAAAGGTGCAGAATGAAGAAACGGGAGGAGGAGGATGGTTATGGGAAGGGGAGCCGTAGGGTAGAGCTGGTGTCCCCGGGAAGGTGGGTGAAACCCTGGGCTTCCCTCCAGAAATATCTGCAGTTGATGGGGTACGGGGGGAGGGTCTGCAGGCTCTGCAAGCTTCAAGCAAGCTGAACTGCATAAAGCCTTTGGAGGATTCTTTCCTTCTGGCTCTGTGTTTCAAAACCACCTCTTCCTTCCACAGCATGTTGCATTGCAAACACTTAGAATCATGGAATCATAGAATCACTAAGGTTGGAAAAGACCTCTAAGGTCATCGAGTCCAACCGTCATCCCAACCCCCCCATGCCCACTAAACCATGTCCCTAAGCACCTCATCTACACGTCTTTTAAATCCGTCCAGGGATGGGGACTCCACCACTTCCCTCTTAGTGAAGCCACTCAGTGTTATTTATAGATGGGGAAACTGAGGCCCGGAGAAGGTGACCTGCCCAAAGCCACCCAGCAGGCCGACAGCAGACACCCAGCAAACGCCGCAGTGCTCCCATCCTCCGGGTCCGGGGTGCAGGGACACACATTTTCAGGGAGTAACAACCAAAATCCTCTCGAGGGGCACAGCATCCCCCACCACCCTGCCTTGCACTCAGCTCCTTTATTGCAACCAAGTCAAACGGCAAACGCATCTCTCTGCAAACGCAAAAACCACTTTGCAAAGCGTGTGTTCATCCTGTCCATGCTCTGTTGCAATCTTTAGCTTCCCATGAGAGCAAGACCCCGAGCACGGACCCTGCTGCCAGCAGCCCCGCTCCCCCTGCAGAGGCTGAGCCTTCGGTGCTTCCACCGCCGATTGAACCATGACACAACCCCAAAGGATTTTCCGTATCTATCCATGACAGCGCTTTGGAGGAAGCAAAGCAAAGCAGCTGGTGCGGGTCAGCATCAAAATCAAACTGACTGCACTCTGCATCCTCGCCGGCGAGAGCAGAGATAGCCACTCGCTAATCTAGTCGTGCCAGCCGCCCATCCAAACCAAGGCTTCCCACCCACTATGTGTTAAAGATGCTAAAAATGAAGTGCAACAACCGTAGAAAAGCAACAGACACGACGGAGCTTAAACATGCTCAGAAAAGCAGCTGAATTACAAGTCTTAAGGAAATGAATCATTCCTAAACAAACCCAGCAGCGCGTGCTGCCGTCTGCATCGCGGAGCTGGGGGTCTTAATATTAGTGTGCAGCGCGGCTGAGTAAAGACTGTTCCTGGTATGAGTAAGGGAAGACCAGCGATCGGGAAGTATTTTAGCTACTCCCAACCCGAGAGATAAGCTGAACGAGATAGGAGACAGGTTTTAATTTACTTGAGCATGTCTTGGTTCATAAGAAGGATAAAAACGGACGGTGCCCTGCGGGGAGGTTCACGCGTGGAGGTTTCCCTGCCCTGCTGCAGAGCATCCTCAGCGCCGAAAATTCTGGCTCTGAGGGGTGATGAGGCACAGACGGACCCTGAAACTTGGGGGTCTCATAAAGCAGCACCTTATTCATGGAAGGAAAAGCACACGAGGGCTCACGGGGGATTTTCTTTGAGTATTTTTGGCTGAGTTTTGCCAGCAGCGGGGATAAAAAGGGCTCCAGCTGCAAGGGCAGCGTGGGACCCTGCACACATCTCTCCCCCGCACAGAGGACAGTTCTCATGAGCAAAAAATCCGATTTGATTTTGCCGGTGACAAACAGCAGGAGCCCCGACGCCTTCCCAGCGCAAAGCAGCCAACACTCGTCCCGTCAGGTGGGATGAATATCGCTTTGACGGAGACACCATTACTCATTTTCCTGTTTGGAAAGCCAAATTCGGGAGTAAAAGGTCTCGATTGTGTCCTGGACTCGACCGCAGCGGAGCTGGGAGAGCTTTAGCTGGGGCAAGAGCCAGACGCTGCGGAGATGGGGCTGGGGCAGCTCGGCAGGGCTCCCCGCGACGGCTCTGCCCCGCAGCAGGGCTGTACCCCCCTCCTCATGCCAGTCCTGTTTCTGCCCTAAGAAAACCCCAGATCATCACCCCCCAAAAAATGAAGCCCAAACCCTCCCGCTGCCAGAGAAGTGATTCCTGGCTGGGATGAGGCACCTCGGGGCACCCACCCCCAAATGTCCCCGTCGGAGCGGCGATGGCCGCAGTCCCGCGGATGTTTCCCAGGGAATGCTCCTGCCAGAGAAGCGCACGGCTCCAGCCCCGGCTGCTCAACGCCCGACTCCCACCGCTGGCACTGGGAGAGGGCTCACGCCACCCAGCACCCATTGGGCTCAAATGGACCCAGCGGGTGCTGCGTTAGTGCAGCCTCTGCCATGCAAACGGCACTCAGGGAAAGGGGGAAAAGCAGCAGCATCCCGTCCTTAACCCATCCTCCAGCTACACGACACCCCCAAAGTCAAGCCAAGCACCCCGTTCCGACTATGGGTGCAGACCCACAGCAGGGAAGGGTGCAGAAGAGCAGTATGAAGGAGACAATTTGTAGGATATTGCCTTGCCCATAGCATCCTATAATGTCCAGAAAGTCTCTATTTCCCTGCACCCATCGCCCAAACAACTGCCTTTGCACGAGGATGGCAGTGGTCTGAGCTCTCCTTCCCGGTACATGCAGCAATTGAGACCGAAGGGCAAAACAAGTCGCATTTAAATCCTACTTGTCTGTTTGCACTTGCAGGTTTGCAGCCTACCCAGAGATCACTTGTTAAAGCATTTAAAAATGGAAAAAAAAAAGGCCCTGCCTTCCATCAGGCTGCAATGGAAGCCTCCATGTGCTCTCACCAAGATATGTATATTTTAAAAGGTTGGCAGGAAGAGGGCTCCAAACTACACAATTAAAGAGATTTCACCCAGAACGCTCTCCATACACACCAACCGCTGCAAGAGACCCTTTCCCTGCGCTACAGCTCTGCCGGGAGAGACCCCTTCACAGGTGATGAGCTCTGGATGGCTCCGTCCCTTCTGCTGGAAGGAGCTTGTCCACCCTTTGCCTCCACTTAACTGTCTATAACCTGGGGATTAAAAACAAAACCCAACTTCTTTTGTCAAAGGATGGAGTAGGAACAATTGGCCGGAAAGAAATTTAACCCTCCTGGAGGAAAGAGATATCCCCAGCCCTTGTTTGTGTGCACACATGGGGTGGGATGGATACTGCTCTGCTCCTCCGGCCACCCCAAGCACCTGAAGGGCATCTATTGTGCTGGAGAACAAAAGAACCTTTTTAGAAGAGTGAAAATACACACAAAAAGGGGCAAATAAGCAGGAGAAAAAGGTGAGGGTGTCAAAGTACCAAGCGGAGGGGCCGAGGCTGGGGTTGCTGTGTGTCCCCGGCATCCCCCTGTCCCAAGGGTGTGTTTCGAGATGGCATCCCGGGCTGAAACAGGGGAAGGGAACAGATCCTAAAATACAAGCGAGGGAAAGGAGCCTGGGAAAGGAGGTAGGAGGCTGTACAAGGCTCTATATATCCCAGTGCCCCTGTATAAACCGAATACATAAAGCATTGGGGAGGCAGCATCCCAGGGCTGTGTCCCTCGGGCAGGAGCTGCCGGCTCCCATCCTTGCTCCCACCCTTCGGCACCAGCGGTAAGTGTCACTTAGTCTCTCAGATGACAGATACGAAGGACAGGGGAGGAGGAGGTCATTTCGGAGAGCGTCCCTGCCATGCTGCACATGCAGACGACAAGCTGGGGTGTCCACCCCGGGGACTACCTATGAACGCAGCCTTTCCCGTGCTCGCTTTCTGTGCGATCTTAAATGTCAGCCAGCAGCTTTCGGTAATGCACTTTCCTCCATTTAATGGAATAAGCTGAGTCTAGGCAAGCCCGTCGCCTTGCCTTGGGAAAGCTTTGCAGCAGGCTGCCAGACAGCAGGCAGCTCCGCTAATACTAATCTCCTAATGCTGCCTCCTCTAAGCACATTAGAAAGAGTCAAGTCCAAGACGCTGCAAAGGCTGAGGCTCATCTTTAACTCCCAAGTGACTGTTAAAACAGTCCTAAGACTTAATAGGAGGCACATTGCACGAGACCAAAGTAAGTTAAATAAGCAGCTGGCTGCAAAGAGAGCAATCTTTCAGCGATCTCTCCAATTCCTGGCACAACGCATGCGACAGCCAGTTTAAGAGAAGCCGTCAGACCGTGCAGCAACAGAAAGCATTTATCTCACTGAACAGTACAGAGGGAAGAGGCAGACAGAAATGGGACAGAGCATCAAAAGGATAGCCCCATATTTCCACCTCCAATTTTTTGGGTGTATCTTAAAGACAGAGCAGCAGTCCTTTTATATTTTTTGGCAATACCATTTGGTACTGGAGAAAAACTGCCTTTTACTGCAGGGGATGAAGTGGCTTCCTTGCCACCTCTCCCATGCAGCACCTTTTACTGTCAATAAAATCCATTTGAAATTATTCTGCCCCTACAAAATAAGGTAGGGAGTAGTCAGGAAAGCAAACTAACAAGCTGCAAGGCTTCTGCTTATTTTAGATGGCAGAGAAACCGAAAATTGTACTGTGCCATTTCCAGGAGCACATGTGGTTTCTGTACCCTGTGAAGCTGCCACGAGGAAAACGCAGACACGAAACTCGTCTGCAAACTCTCCCGAGTGGGACTGTTTCCCCTGCTTTTAAACTGAAATCCTCCTTTTAGGAATAGGAGTGTGGAAAAGCTTTAATAATAATAAAAAGTGAGAGCTTGTAGGCAGAAATGACATCTCAGCCTGCCTGCAGCCGGGGAAAAGGCACAGTGGGGTGTTCCCAGTTATCCCAGGCAAGGGATCCCAGTTATCCTGAATAAGGGATCCCAGGTTTGTGGCTCCAGAGCATCTCCCTAATACAGATCATTTGTTAGATCCTCAGCTGCTGAAAACCGCAGTAGCTAAAAGCTGTCACATACCGTCAGCTAAGAAGCTGCTCTGATGTTTTTCCTGGTTATAAGGGTTTTATTAACTGGGGCTAAGGCAAGACTGAGGGAGAGTGTCACAGACTGTCCTGATCCTGTGAAGTCTGGGTAAAATCCCAGCTAAACTCCGATTTTGGCGTGGCCGACATTTCTCGGGACAAATCCCCCCTTCCCCACACTTGGGAAACGTGTGACACACAGGTTGGAGCCAAATCTCTCTTTGTTGTAAGAGGTGTTTAACAGCATCCCTCTGCGGTTCACTACCTCGAAGGAATCTGGTTTTATTTAAACCCCAAACCCAACAAAATGGAGCAGAGCTGGAGCCGAGGCGCGGGAGGCTGAGCAGCCGGGCCCTGCCTTCAGCCTGCTTCGATGGCAGGGGTCAGATGGAAGCATTAAACCACTGCAAAGGACTCTTTTAGCACAGAATTGGAGAAATCCAGCTGCAAAAACACCAGCAGGGTTTTCCTCCTATGCATAGCACTAAAAAGCAAAGCGAAAAGCAAATATAAGCAGAGGAGCTATAGGATGTTATTCCACTTTACCTAACGTACACAAAATACCTGAGAGCAGCAGGGTAAGCAGAAAAATAAAACTAAGTAGTGGAAAACACTAGGTTTGTCCCAAAAAAGCAACGTTACCTTATGATGCATTAAACACTACCCTGGGCAAAGCTCACCTGATCCCATCAGATGTCCCGTGGCCCCTGGTGCACACGTAAAGATGAAGCCGGTGTATTTTCCCCGGCGGGGTTTTGGTTACTTTTCAATCCTGCTTTTTAGAGATGTGTCCCCCTCGGTTCAAAAAGCTGGCGGGATTTTTTTCAGCCGAGCTTTGCCGCTGGCTGCTCAGAGCCATTTCACACTGGGTTTGGGGAAATCACCGGGTTTCGTGCGGCGCGGGGGGAGCGCGGGGTCGTTCTCAGCGGAGCAGGCGCTTGTGTTTGCAGGATCCCCGAATTTCACTGCCAAGGTGTGAGCTCCTCTGCGAGGGAGAGGTGGATTTGCGGTGGGTTTATTGCCTACGGGCGCTTTATTCGGCACAGGGGAAGCCACGGGGGGGAGGTGGCCCGGGAAGGGGGTGCCGGGATGGGGTCACCCAGCAGGGCAGAGCCGTGGTGTCCTGCGGGATGACGGGGCTGGAACCATCTGGAAAGGTTTTTTGTGGGAAGAGCGAGGACCAAGGGGGATGGGAGAAGGGATGCCATGACAACCTTTGGGGGTTTCCCAGGAAACCAGGGTTGCCATAGCAACTGCATCACTCCGGTCCAAATTAGTGACTTCCGCTGGAAGGCGTGTTCGCCACTTTAATCTTCTTGCAATAAGTGGCTGCATCTCTCCCAAACTCATTGCAAAAAAAAGGAGGAAATATCCCTTTGTCTCCAGCTGGGTGGGTTTGAGGCTGCAGAGCCCCGGCGAGGAGCCCGTCACGGATCCTGCATGCCCCGGTCCACGCCAGCATCGCTCCCCGCACACCGTCGGCTCCTGAAACCATTCCATTTTGCCTTTCGCCTCCCTCCTCCCCGCACACAGCCTCACCGCACGGCCACAAATTTGACATTGAATTAAATAATGCCATAGGATTGCAGGGGAAGGGAATTTAGAACAGAAAACGAGGGCTTTTTCTTTTTTTTTTTTTTTTCCCTATTTAAATCAGCATTGATTGCACTCGGTCTCTGACCAGATTAGAATTTCATAAATGATCTAACAGGGGAGAAAAGGGAATCTGTGATGTGCCCGTAATGGCACACCACATGTTTCAATATTAAGCATCATTTAACAATGTGGTAACAGAGACTCTCTGCAAAATCAAACGGTTATTTCCTCCCAGCCCCCCTTCCATGTTTTCTGCAACATGTTTTCCTCATCTCCCCACCCAATCCGGGGTTGTTAATCCAACAAGTGAGCTTATGTGATGGAAGGGAAATCAGCTACACGCTGCCTTTAGGGAAGTGGAGGGGGGAGAAATCAGGAGCAAAGCGAGAGGTCCCCAAAAACAAGAAAACAAAAGCAGCCCTGCAACACGTTGCAGAACAAACACCTGTTTCGATGGTGAGTGTGTTTTGTCTTCATCTTCCTTCTCTTTACCTTTTAGCTGTCCTCTTCTTCAGAGAATTTTAAATCCTTTTTTTTGGATCTTTAGAAAGGAAGGATCTAAAAAAATAAAGGTATAAAAACGAGGGCACACACAGACCGACGATGGTGCATGTTCCACACAATACCGAGTACACAGTCACTTTGCATTATTATTGTTATTATAATTTTTTTTTTTACCGCATCCTCAGATTTTGTTGCTGTTTGTTTGGTTTTGGTATTTTAAACATCCGTAAAGATCTTTTTGATGTTCACACAGTTGGGATTGTTTGTGGTTGTGCAGTTGCCTGTCTTAAAGGCAGCCTGTTTGAATGCACTGTGGTTGATTCCCCCTTCCTCGATCACCATGTACTCGGACTTGCTGAGGGTGGAATTGCTGCGAGCCTTCCTCATCTCCTCGCTGGACGAGAGGTGCTGGCAGCTCCCGACGTGCATGTATTGGGCTTGCTCCTCACCTTCTGTCTCCCGGTGGTAGAAATAGTTGAAATTGGAGACTATCACAGGCACGGGGAGAGCGATGGTTAGCACCCCCGCGATGGCGCAGAGAGAGCCCACGATCTTGCCCCCAATGGTGATGGGGTGCATGTCCCCGTAGCCCACGGTGGTCATGGTCACCACCGCCCACCAGAAGGCATCAGGGATGCTACTGAAACCTGAACTGGGGTCATCGGCTTCTGCGAAGTAGACAGCACTGGAGAAGAGGATGACGCCAATGAAGAGGAAGAAGATGAGCAAACCCAGCTCCCGCATGCTGGCCTTGAGGGTCTGCCCGAGGATCTGCAGCCCCTTGGAGTGCCGGGAGAGCTTGAAGATACGGAAGACCCTGACCAGCCGGATGACTCTGAGGATGGCTAAGGACATGGCTTGCTGGCCATTGCCTTGCCTCTCAGCCAGCTCGGTGCCCAGCGTGATGAAGTAGGGAATGATGGCCACAATGTCAATGATGTTCATGATGTTCTTGGAGAAGGTGGCCTTGCTGGGGCAGGCAAAGAAGCGGACCAGCAGCTCGAAGGAGAACCAGATGATGCACAAAGTCTCCACTACAAAGAAAGGGTCGGTGAAGGACGACACCATGGAAGTGGCAGAGGACGAGGAGTTGGTGAAGACATCAGGTGGGAGAGGGCCACCACCTGTCCCGAAGGTCCCCCCAGTTCCTTCATAGTCGTGGTCATCCCTGAATTCAGGCAGGGTCTCCAGACAGAAGATGACGATAGAAATAAGGATGACCAGGACAGAGACTATGGCAATGCCTCGGGCCGGCCCAGAGCTCTCAGGGTACTCGAAGAGGAGCCACACTTGCCGTTGAAACTCCTTGTCGGGAAGTGGCCGCTGCTCCTCCCGAATGAAACCCTCATCCTCCCGAAACTTCTCCATGGCCTCCTCCCCCAGTTGGTAGAAGCGGATCTCCTCGGAGAAGATATCGATGGGGACGTTGACGGGTCGCCGGATGCGCCCACCTGACTGGTAGTAGTAGAGGATGGCGTCGAAGCTGGGACGGTTACGGTCGAAAAAATACTCGTTGCGGAGGGGGTCGAAGTAGCGCATCCTCTTGCGAGGGTCCCCCAGCAGCGTTTCGGGGAACTGTGCCAGCGTCTTCAGCTGGGTCTCAAACCGCAACCCCGAGATGTTGATCACCACCCGCTCGCAGCACTCGTGCTCCCCACTGCCCGCGGGCTGGCCGGCGGGGGCAGCGGCCGGAGTCGGGGGGTGATCGTAGCGGTCCCCCCCAAGCAAAGGATGAGGATGCTGCGGCTCTTCCAGCAAAGGGTCTCCGCCACCACCGCCGCCGCCCCCCACCACGGTCATGCTGCCTTCTTCCCCTTCTTCACCTTCTTCCTCCTCTTGGTCGGGGACTGGCTGGGGGGCGGCAGGGGGCAGCTGCTCGGTGTAGCCCAGGTTGTGGTGGCTGCTGGTCGAGCCGCCCCGCGGATGCCGGCTGGCGAAGGAGGCAGCCGGAGAGTAGAGCAAGCTCCGGCGCTCGTCCATAAAGGTGTGGGGCGGGAGGGGAAAGGGAGGGGGGAGGATCGGAGAGGCGGCAGCCGAAGCCTCTTCTTCCTCTTCTTCCTCCTCCTCCGGGCGGAGAGGGAGAAACAGCCGCCCAACTCCTCCAGCGGCTGCCGCTGCTCTGAAGAGCCGAGGCTCTTCTCAAAAAATCCGCCCCCAGCCCTGGCACCGCCTCGCTCAGTCACCGCTCCCGGAGACACCCACCAGCAACCCCGGCCCTGCCCCGCGGCCCCCGGCAAGCTGCGGGCACCCCCTCCCCTGCCCCAGCCAGGGGGGGCCCGATCCGTGCCCCCGCCCAGCCCCACGCCGAGGGACTTCGGTCCCCTCCCAGGGAGCATCCTTTGATGCTCAGCGGGTCGCAAGCAGGGAGAGTTTTTTTTCCTGGCAGAACCGCTGCCTTAGAAAGAGTTTTTTCTGCCCTCCCCCCAGGAAGGCGAAATGTAATTTTTATTATTAATTTCGGGGTTTGCCTGTTTGTTTCAAGTCACCGTTTCGAGCCGCGGCGGGGCTGTGGGTAATGGAAAGCAGACAGCGGTGGCCGGAGCCACCAACAGTTGTTTTGAATCAGCGTTTCGGCTGAAGTGCTGGGGATTGTTTTATTTTTCTGTATAGGAGAGAGAGCATGTGTGTGTGCATGCGTCTGTGCGCACACACGTGGGTGTGCATGTGTGTGTCTGCACACGCGTGTGTGCGTGTGCATGTGCATCCCCCCAGCAAAATAAACAGAGAAGTGAAGCCGAGCCAGCCCTCCACCAAGGCTGAACCCAAATCTGCATTTCAGACTTTCCTGCAAGAAAGCCAAAAGGCTTTGAATTTTTTTTTTCTTCTCCCTTCAATTGATCTTCTTATGCAAATAGTTCAATTTTGGTCAAAAGGGATTTTTTTAAGGTGAAAGCCTGCTCCGCAGGAGCCCAGCGCTGGAAAACGCTCCGTCCCCAGGAGATGTGCACCAGGGACAACCCCTGATCTCTGCATCTGACTGGGCCCATCTCCCCCCAGCCCACCGTGGGTCCCCGTTTTCCCAAACACTCCCGACAGCAGAATTCCTTCAATCCCCAGCCACGTGCCAAGCTGGGCTTAGGCAATCCTCTTAGTTCCCAGCTCAGGAAAAAGCCCAACCACAAGGGTTGGGGAGAGGCGAGAAGGGCGACCACGTTGCCATTCCCATGCCAGCCGGGTGGTCCCGCCACGATGGAAGTTAAAATCCTTCCACCAGCCCCACTTTAGCTCATCGCTGCGGTTATTTTTAACCAGCACAGCCTCCAGAAGGTAGGGAGAAAAACAGATGAAAAGATCAAACTTATTTATACTTTAAATTAGAAACAAGCTGTACAAAATATACAAACCTAGTGGGGGAAAACAACAATAAATATTGGTGTAAGAGCTGACTCCGGACTGTAAATGGCAGTTTAACACTGCGGACGAGGTCTGAGCGAGCCGAGCCCGCCTTCTTTTTTGCTGACAGAGGGGAAAAAACCCTCTGCCACCAGAAATCAGGGGGGTTTCCTGAGGGAATGAGCCTCAGCGAGGTCCTGCGGATGAAAAAGTGGACCTGGACCTAACCCAACACAGCCTTTAGGTGAGCTGCCCGCTCTGCCTCCATCTCCACCAACCTCCTGGTGCTGGTATGGCACCAGCAGTAAGGCAGCAGCTCGGTGTGACCATTGGAAGACATTCATCCGTGACCGCAGGCAGGGACACGCGTCTCTGGGTCGTGTCACCTTGCCCCAGACTTGGACACACGTCCCTTGTTGCCACCTCCACCCTTGGTTTTAAGCCCCACTTTTGAGTCCCGTTTTGCTTGAGGCTGCAGATCTCCTGGGATCATAGAATCACAGAACCACAGAATCACTAAGGTTGGAAAAGACCTCTAAGATCATCAAGTCCAACCGTCCACCCAACCCCCCCATGCCCACTAAACCATGTCCCCAAGCGCCTCATCTACACGTCTTTTAAATCCCTCCAGGGATGGGGACTCCACCACTGCCCTGGGCAGCCTGTGCCAAGGCCTGACCACTCTGTCAGGAAAGAAATTTCTCCTCATGTCCAACCTAAACCTCCCCTGGCACAACTTGAGGCCGTTTCCTCTCGTCCTATCGCTGTTACTTGGGAGAAGAGACCGACCCCCCCTCGCTCCAACCTCCCTTCAGGCAGTTGCAGAGCACGATGAGGTCTCCCCTCAGCCTCCTCTTCTCCAGGCTGAACACCCCCAGTTCCCTCAATGAAGGATGAAAGAGTTGGGGCGATGGGTCCCCTGCCTTGCTCCCCCCATCCTTCCCACAGCAATTAATAGTGCTAATCAGCAACATGCTCACAGCAAGAGCATCTACTCCTCCTATCCAACACACAGCATCTCCCAGCCATCCCAAACCTCAGATAAAGCTGGAAGCAAATCCCTGGAGCATCATTAACCCTTGAGCTGCCCATGTTGTTTGTCGGTTGAGAAAAATTGGAAACAACAGTTCACATCCAAGTTTGAGGCTCTATTTTCCACAGGTTTCATGATCATGAAACAACCATCATCTGCTCACTACATACAGGTGTATGAGCCAGACTTGTCTGGCTCATCTCTTTCCTCTGCTAGGATTTCTGCCAATAAATCACTGTCATCTGGTCTAAGGCAAACAAACAAGGATGCTTTAAACCATAAACATTTACTGATGACAAAAGGCTTGAGGCAACAAGGCGTAACTTCCATAATTGCAACAGTTTAATTTGGATGTCAGTCGGGGGCAAACTCTTCAGAAATTATAGAGAGAGACACAGACCTTTGGGATGCTGCTAGGAAAAGCCCTTCCCTTAAAACCAGGAGGAGGATTAAGCTGTTCCCCCCCATCAGCTGCAACACAGCAGCAGACATTAACCCTTGAGCTCCGGGCAGCTTCGGTCCAGCATGGTGCTGGCTCAAAGGATTTTGCCGGGGGCTACAGCGCGGTGGCCCCAGGCACGATGTGGCCTCCTGGCCCTGTTTACTCCTCTGCTGCTTCCCCGTAATCCTATCAAAGCCAATTAAGCTGTGCCAGGCGAGCAGCGCCGCTGCAGGCAGAGAGCAGCCAGAGGGGCAGATCACCTCCTCCCCAGCAAAGTCCCCTCAGCTCCTCCCGTCTCGTGGGGTCCCCAGTCAAGGTCTGGTTCGGCATCGGGGATACAGCAGCAGCATCACCTCCTGCTTGGCATCAGCCACCGCCAGCCCCGCACGTGTTCCCTGGAGGGGTGTGCATACAGGCACCGCACCAAGCCCAAAACTTGTCAAGCAGCAACAGAGGTGGCCAAGGTCACATCCCAAAACCAGGAGGTCTGAGCACAAGGGCAAAGGCAGGGGGACAGTTTGGGTCTGGGACAACCAGCGCTAATAAAAGCCCAGGGGAAGGGACACCTCTGTGATGTCCGACCCGGCCAGCACTGCGCGAGGTGCAGCATCAAACCCGCTCCTCGAGACTGTGGCTTTTCTGTCTAATGCAAGTGTCCCTCCCTCTGCAAGCTTCCCTCTGCTTTTTCATCCAGGTCTTCTGATGCATCTGGTCTCCACAAATTTAATTTTATTCCTAACGGCCATTTAAGAAATCCCCTTGTGCAATGATCTGCAGGCTGTCCTATAACATCAGATGCAGTTTCTACAAAGAAGCAGAGCGAGCATCACTCTTGTCCTCCTTTAATGGCCTTCTCAGGATGGATTTCGAAGCAGAGAGGACACACAGCTTCCCTCTTCCCACAGCCAGACCCGGACCACAAGGGGAACCCCCCCAGCATCCCTCCCCAGGGGGACATGGGCTGCACAAAACATCTCAGGACCTTCACCCTGACCCTCAGCTATTCCCCAGCACGGGGCTGCCTTAGCATACTGCTTCCCCCTGGAAATTTTGCTGCCTCCTTGCTGAATTCCATCACCTCTCTAGCAGCCTTTTGGGGTTGTCCTTCTCTTGAAATCCTCCTCATTCCCTGGTAGCACCAGGCAGAGAGGTACGGCATCCAGCCCGGCTGCTGCAGTGAGCGGGATCTCACCAGCCCTCCCCTCCCTCATGTTTGAATGGAACGCTGCCTCCATTGATAAATCTGGGACAAACCTGCTATTCTTTATTTCGGAGGATCAGAAACCTTTCAGCTCAAATGCTGTTACAATCATTCCTTAATGCACTGTAAATGTATTGTCTCTCCTCCCACAGCGGGGAACGCGCAAAGCCCCAGCTGCGACATCAAGGCGATGCAGTATTAACCCACGGGTGGGGTTTCTCGTGTCATCTCGGAAACATGAGCTCTAGCTCTGCTGCTCGTAACGTGGACAAACGTCACAGCTAAAGGCTCGAGGTTGTCACTCGGGTCACTAATCACTGCCTGAAACCTTTGCAGACAGGACTGTAGAGAACCATTGGCATCAGACAGACATCAGCATCAACCCAACCTTTCAAGATTATCTTGGAGCAATCCATACATTATACAGCTCAAACAGATGAATGGATGCTCTAACCCTGCTCTGCTTAGGTTCAGCTGCTTCCCCTCCCTGTAACCTTCAACTGGCTCTTCCCTGCCAGATTATCCCTGATTTAATTGTGATTATTTGCTCAGCAATTGGGGACTAAGTTGTACAATGCGACCTCTGGCTCCAGACTGGCCGGTCCTGCTATCCGCACCTTCTCCCTTGCGGAGACAGGAGGTGGGAGCATCCCCGCAGTCCCCGAGGCTCACACCCTCCCAGGAGAGCCGTGCTGTTATCCCAACGTACACCGCGATGGGGTAAGGGGAACCATTCCCAGAAATCAGGCATCCCATCCCATCCCCTCATCAAGCCACAAAAGCATCAGATGAAGATAACACCTCTGGGGTAACAGCTGGGGTAAGACAAATTCCCCACCAAATGCATCTTGACTTCCCAGGATGGATTTAATGCTCTAATNCTGGGGTAAGACAAATTCCCCACCGATGCCTCCCAGGGAAGCAGCAGGAGGGATGGGAAATGCATCTTGACTTCCCAGGGTGGATTTAATGCTCTAACCCTGGAGCTCACAGACCCTATTCCTGTCCTCATCTTAGACTCCGGGTGGAACTCAGTCGTGGAGTGAATCCTTCAATCCCTCCGTGCCTCAGTTTCTCATCTGTACATTAAGAGAATATTTCTCACCTCCCACCTAGATTCTATTTAAATCCTACACCAGACGCCTTTTGCTGCGCTCATAGTTGCAGAAAATTAGGAAGTTACTGAAATTTGGAAGAGGGAGGAAAATTCAATGCTGTCTAAATACTGCAGTTCGCTTAGCCCTCGGCATAGGTGAAGAGCATCGCTGCGAGCTCCATACGGGTAACTGATGCCTCTCCTTAACAGGGTATTTAGCACCAAGCACAACAGGACCCCAAACACCCCAGGATCCTCTCCAACTGCTGCAGTCCAGGACCGAAGGCAGCACGTTTTTAGAGAACAGTCATTACTGTTAATAGATGGGGGGAAGTGAAAACTGAACCGCTAACCCAAAATAACTGAGCCTGGACAGGAGCTATTTTTCATATTTTTTTTCCACAATGCTGTGGATTTCGCAAGAGTATTACTTGGCCAGCAAAGAACAAGATTTGGTGGCTAAAAAAGATCAGTCACATTGCTCTTCATCGCTCGGTTGTTTCACTCAATGACTCCATTGGCTTTAATGGAGCTGCCTGAGCTAAATCCCATCCAACCCTTTGGGGATCTAGGGGTTACAACTCAGGATATAGCTGGACCTATTTTAATATCCTAAAAATGCTGGGTGGGATTATGGTGGCCAAACTATGTTAATGCAAAATTCCGCTGTAATGGGGATCGTGTTCCACGGCCTTCACAATGACAGCAAAATGATACCCAGCGACTTCTTACGCAGCTCCTGTTGCACGCCATTATTTGGTCATTAAGATATAAGATTACATTGACAAAGCAATTTAACCACAACTCCAGGGAGACAACGGGGCAACGTTACTGTGTTTTCATTACAAAGGTAAAAACGTCCGCGGGAGCAGCAGACGACCAGCATTTCAGCGACGGGGAGGAGGAAAGCCAGGGGACTTCTCGGGGACTTGAGGTGATGCCGGGAGAGCATCGGTGCCAAGTCAGACCCAGCCTCAGCGTAAAGATGCGAAAACCCCAATTTTTGGCAGCAAAAAGCGTCACGCGGGTGAGGAGTGACTGCTTGCCCTCTGAATAATTTATTCCACGGATGTCACTTCTGTTTGGGGTTGGTGACAGCCACCCAGCGAGGTGGCATGAGACAAGGCGCAGCGTTCGCAGCCTCCTTAAGCTGAGCAAACCGCAATGCCATCCCATGGCAGCGAAAACTCTTGATATCAGCCCCTACAACCAAACCCAGCAACTGTCTAAATGAATGGGGTCGGAGCAGTTTGCCCTAAAATAAGGGATCAGTCTCCCCACAATAGTATTTTATGCTGAATTTTCAGAGGATGCTCAAGGTATTCAGGGTGAATTGGTACCTAATTCCCTTAAGCTGTGCAAACAACTCTGTTTTTAAGTAATACGATTTTGCTTTGCACAGAAATACTGGAGAATCTATAAGTTACCGCTATGCCACAAAGCATCCCTCATACAGGCTGAAATGTTTATTTTTAGAATGCGCACTCTTCACCTTTTTCCCACTGTTTACCCAGTTATATTCAGAAAAATAAATTGCATCACAGAAATGAAGTGATTTTTCCTGTGTTGGGTCACTGGGGCAGCAGCTGCCTCAACCCTCCTCTGCCCTGGCAGCAGGCTCCGGAGCCTCCCAGCAATTAAATCCGTGGGAGCTGGGCAAGGAGGAGATTTATCGAGGGCATCGAGCTGTCTCACCCGAGCACAGGATCCCCATGACAGCCGCTGTGCTGCCTGGAAAGCAGGCAAGGACTTTCAAACTGTGTTTTCTCTCTTGGATTTCTGCACCATTCCCCAATCCTCCCCATTTTTCCGTAACTTTTCATTTGCTAGTTCAGTGAACATCATGTTAGAGAGGAGAGAAATGAAATCTGAGCTTGCAGGAGTTTGACTGACACAGCCCGGGAGCAAATAACGAGGGATGAGGCATTGCCATCACGTTGTATTCAAGTGGAACACGACTTCCATCAACAACATATCTTTGGCATCGTTGGGGAAGAGCCATCATTTAGCAAATTTGGCGTCAGTAAGAAGCTAGCATGAAGAACGCAAGCATCAATACATTCAGCTTGGGGACAAGCCAGCTCGTGGAGAACCAGGCTTGTCCCCCAGAGCATCCCAGTCCCCTAAGGGCTAGAGGGACTGGGGGAGCCCGACCCAGCTCTGGGTACCTACAGCCCCCATGCGATGACGCTAACCCGAAAAACGAAAGCGAGGAAGCTCTCTGGTTTCCACCAAAATCACACAACAGATTTTGCCGGAGGTGAAACTGCTGGTGGTTAAAATGGGGAACACGATGGGTAGGGGAGAGCCAAGAGGGAACAGAAAAACCCTGTCGTAGCTCATGGCGGTTCACCTTCTAACAAACACAGAAGCAAACTCACTGTGGTATAATTATTATGAAGCCATCAAATATCCGTTAGAGTTTGATAAAGTCACGGAAAGAAACAGGGCAACGGCTGCCTGGCTGCAACTAGAGAGCCACGTTACAACGACAAGGATGCTCCAACAGGCTCCATCCCCCAGCGACACGGTCCTCGGGCTTTTGGTCTCAAAGAAAACGGCTAAATAGAAAATTAAAACTTGCACAGGTCACCAGGCAAAACACATTACTGCAGCCCTGGCTTCCTGGCTTAAGTTAATTAGTTCATGTTTGTACAGTGCTTTGAAATAAAAAAAAAACAACTGCATTAAGTGCTAATATTGCCATCATTCACTGTCTAGCTGGCAATCCAGGGGAAATCCTCTTCTGCCTGAAAGCCCTCTGTCTGTCCTCCCCATCTTCACGGCAAGTTTAACCCTTGATCACTGGTGCTGGGAAGTGGTTTGTTATAAAAAGCCCTCCCTTAGCTGTAACATTATTATATGGGGGTTATTTTCTGCAGGGGAGATGCATTTGCACAGGCACTAAGTTTGTTTGGGTTTCGCTGTCGCATCTGGGTGCTGGGAGATCTGCAAAGCCCGCAGGTAAGGCTGGAGCTCCTTAACGCTTCCCGGCCATTAGGCAAAGGCTTCATTTCTAGCTGGGAAACCCAAACCAGCAAAAATTCAGAGCAGAGGAATTTGTGCAGCATCACGGAGAGTCTGCAGGAGAGCTCGAAGACCTGAGCTCTGCAGAAAACCCCTGTGATTTATTTTTAAGCAGATTTCCTGCTTTTTAGCAACAGCACTTCTCCTCCGGGATCCCCCTTCCTGCACAGCCCATTTCTGAGAAACCCTGAAAAGCCGCTCAGAAATCCCCTCGTACCGCAGCCTGTTTGCAAGGAGGAACGCGCTGAAAAGGGGGCGAGGGGCAGCAGATGAGTCGCTTTTTTGTCTTCTGAAGCCCTCTCATTGGGACCAAGCGGTGCTGGGTGCTGGGCGGTGGGTGATGAGGTCCTGCCAGATCGCTCATGGGTGCCACAGGGACCGTGTTCGTTTTGCTGACTGACAGCCTTTTTGGCAAGAGCTAGTAATAACGAACAAAATCTGCTAACAATTAACGCCAGATTCTCTCAAATGACTTTTCTTACGCAACCTCCAAAGCAAAAGTAAAAGCCACCACGTTCCTCTTTTCCATTTTTCTAAGCCCAAAATGACAATATAACCAATTTGGGGATGTTTTCTTTGGATGGTGGGGGGGTCTTCCTGGAGCCCGGCTTTTTTTTTTTCTTTGATATATTAGGAAAAACAGGTCGTCGCTCAGCCTGGGGACACCAGGAAGGCTGATCCGCTCTGTCACCTGTGACAGTAACCCCAGCAACAGCTCGGCTGCCGGCAGAGGCAGGAGAGGATGCTGACTCACTGCCTGCTTGGCTTTCGCAGCTCACCCTTCATAAAAAGCATTGCCGGAAGAGTCTTGCTATTCCTTTCCTCTAACCCTCCCCTTAAAAAAAAAAAAAATTAAGAAACCTCAGCTATAAATGAACACGTGAAAAAAGTATCAGCGAATATCAAGGAAAAGTTTAATTCCACGAAGGAACTCATTTTGGTTCACAAGGCAGTACCCACCATTAATTTGCTGAAGTCATTACAAACAGAAACGACTCCCAAGATGGAAGGTTTTGCTGCAAATATAAATCACTGAATTATTAACAGCCTGGAGATAGCAAGAAAGGGAAGGAAACTTGAGAAGACCTTCTTAAAAGAAGAATTCTCCCCCAACTGACCAAAAGCCTCTTCTCTCCTTTCCTTTGACCTTATTTCTTTGTCTGCTGCTTGCTTTCTTTTTTAATGCAAATCTTGTGCTTTCTCTGCTGCTTTGTTCCCCTTCTTCTCTTGGGGAAGCGCAAAATGAGATCCAGAACAGTCAAGAGAGAGGAAATCAGTTGACTTTGCCCTTTTCTCACAGCTTTTCCTCCTGGTAAAGTCATTTTGGCTGGAGAGCGATGGGAACACATTGCAGGCAGAGCATGGAGATGCTGGCGGGAGCAGGAGCCAAGGGCGGCTTCCAGCATCCCGGGGAGGGAGGGAGCAGGGAAGGAGCCGAGACATCTCGGGGGTCCCCACCAAGACACAATTCTGCAGCTGCCCCCTTGGGAGCAAAGCTATGTGACCCCCCTCCTAATGAAAAGTGAATTTGGCGATGCTTTTTTAATTGCCAGGATTTATTTCTGCTTTTGATTCAGCTGTTTGGTCCACCACGAGGAGTATGTCTAGGTACCCCTGACACACCGTAAATCTGCCCGGATGGTCTTGCCAGATGCGGTGATGTCTGGGCTGGGTTCCCTCCCCTGCTGACCCCAACTTCTGCCACCCAGCAGCGATGGGAGACCCTCGCCTTTCGCTAAAAGGGTGAGTTTCCAGCCCTCGTGCAGAGCAGAGCCAGCAAAAACACTGCACAAAATATTATTATTATCTTCCAAAAACCTTGTGAGGTGCCTGATGATTTCGGGGAGGGGGAAGAGCAGAGGATGAGATGTGACTCACGGCTGGGAAACGCACGAGGGTGGCAGAACCTGTTAGAGAAAAGTCAACCCAAAAGATCCCTCCTTGCTCAACAGTTATCATAAGCCAGAAGTCAACAGGGAAATCCTGCTAAATCCTCCAATTTCTGTAACACATACAACCATGTTCAGCACTGCAGGAACCCAAGGATGCCAGAGCCCAGGGCATGTGGATAATGTGGGTCTGGGGATATGGTGGGATATTAAAGAAGCCCTGCTGGCCATATAGACCCTACACACACCCTACATGCACCTTTCTTCCCAATTCACCCACATTCAGGTGACAACCATCACCTATAATAAGCCTCCCTAGGAGCCCCTATGCCATAAGGCCACGTCCCTCCATCCCCACAAACAGCCTCTGTGCCATGGAGACGCTGCCGGCAGATCCAGCCTCCTCCTCCTGCTACTGGCACGGGAAATGGGTGAGAAAACGTGGTTTTTACCCTGTGCCCTCTGCAACGGGGTTTCAGGCTGTACCTGCCTGTGTCTATTGTCTGCCGCCTGCCTTACAGGGGAGCTTTTAATAGCTCCATTATGGCAGCAAAGACAGTGAGAGACATCTCTGAATTGGAAATGCTTTTTAATGAGGATGATTCACGGTAGCTCCTAGCCCTGGTGTCAGCCGCGGCACCGCGGACGGGGCGCTGCCTTGTGCTGACATTTCATCACGAGGGAGCTTGGAAGAAAAGCTTATGGCTACCAGCACCTCCCGGCTTTTTGCAGCGTGGAGGAGAGACTGAGGTTTGGACCCGAGGCTGTTCTCTGCTCATCTGAATCTCCAAAGCAAAGAGGTAAAAGGCTCTTTTAAGGTCCAAAGTTTGTAGGAATGTCCCAAAACTTGATGTGAACAATACTGCAACCACCTCCTCCTCCAGCCCAACTCAAGGAGAGGGATAAAGCCACAGAGCAGGGACGGGAGGACCTGGACCTGTATTTTGGAAGCTGCTTCACCACTTAAAGACACCTGAACTGCAAATCAGAGTCAGGGAAAAGCCAGGAGGCTTCACTCAGTGCCCACATTTGGGTCTGGTTTAGCCCATTATTCATTAGCCCATTAAACAGATGACTTTGGGACTATTTTCCAAGGTGATGCACAAAATTTTGGGGAAAAAGGACTAAACCTCATGTCCCTTCATCCCTGTCACCACGGCTCTGCAATGCCCTCGGGGAATGGTGCCTCAGTCTCCCCATCTGTAAGGTTGCAGGTTGCAGGTATCAACTTTCCTTTGTGGACTGCCCTGAAACCTAGGGAAGACCTGACTAGGGTGGTGATTATAATTATTTACACCATCCTAATGGTGTTTTAGAGCCCATCACGGTTGTGGCTGGATTTCAACATTTGTTAGAAAGAGATAAAAGCTTTTTTTGCTGGTCGGTCTGAAGACTTTAAGGCTCTCTTTGATGTGCTGTGGCTAATAGCCCCTTCATTTGATTAATTTTCATTTCTGCTGTCGATCTTTAAGAGCTACCACACAGACTTTGTGAATGGATTGGAAGAGACGGAGCAGTGATCCCCCCCGAAAGCTGCTCCAATTCTCATTAATACAAATCCCTGCAGGGCAAACTCCCAGCCCCGCGCTCGTGTGCGAGGAAGCCGAAAATAGCAACGTTTATAACAATAATAAATAACGGGGCGGGTGCTAGAAACCATGCAGTGCCTCCGACGGATTTTGTGTGTGTGTGTATGTGTGCGGGAAGGTCCCAAAACGCAAGTGACAGCAATAACCGAGGCTTTTGTCAGAGCGTGAGTGTTGTTAGGAATAATTGAATCGCTGCCTTGTTACATACGGACCGATTTAGACCCTCATTATGCATTTGGCAAGTACTTAGCATAACGAATCAATTTAAAATGGCACACGAGACTCAAGTAATTCATAATGAAACTCCAAATCAAGATTACAAGGCAAGACTAAGCCTCCCCAGCTCAAATTAATGGGATGGAGAGGCAGCCTGTGATGAAGATGAGCTGACGGTGGGGAACAGGCTGGAGGAAGCCTCGAAGCCTCTGCCACCGCCTCACACGTGGCCTTGGGTCAGGTATTTAAGCCTCCTGGGGCTCTGGACCCTCGTACCAAAATTGCATGTGTGGTACTTCAATTCCAGAGAGTCTTTCATGTCTGGCTCCTTTCACAAATGAGAGAACCAAGGTCTGGTCTGTGGCCGCTGTTGGGTTTCCCTGGCTGTATCACGTCTTCTTCTCTCTTGCTATTCAAGAAACAGCCCCAAATCTAATCAGTTTCTTCTCCTGAACTTGCCCCATAAAAGCCCCTTTGCCACCACAGCATACCAGCTTACTGCAGCTCTGTGGTCCCTCTCTGCTGAGCCACAATACTTCCCTGCCTCCCAAATACCACGCAGTTTAACGGGCTTAAAACCGTGAGATGGGGAAGAGGCATCAGATGAGTCGCGTGGGTGAGACAGGGTACCCTCGACAGGATTGAGGTGGAAAAGAAGCATGTAAATCCAGAAAGGTTTCATGAACATCCCTACACAGGCATACGCAACAAATCCAGCACACGATGGCAGAAAGGACCCGGCTGCTGTCCAAGAGCACGGAGCAAGGCAGAGCCTGGCATAAGCTGCGCTCAAATCCGGCTTTACACACCCAAGGCAGTAGAGAAACGTAAGAGCACGTTCTTATGGCAGCTGTCTGCTAAGGCTTTACCTCCATGCATTTTAGGAATTATCCAGCTGGGATTAAAACTGCCTCCCACCCCTTCATATTTAAACATAGGTTTTCAAGCTAACAAAAAAAAAAAAAAAAAAAGACAAAGACAAGGCCTTGCTCAACTAGAGTTGAATAATTAGGGATGACTAATACGATGTACTGTGGGAAAGCGCAGAAGAGACTCTTACCAGGATGCAGACCCTGACTGATAAAGCCTACTACATCCACAGGACGGGTCATCTGGGGTTTCTGGGATACTGCTGGCTCAAGTTCACAGCTTCTCTTTCTTCTGAGTCTCCAAACAGGCTGCTTTGCTCTAACATCACGGGTAGAAGGTGAGTCTACAGGGAGTTTGCTGGGCTGGGACCACCCGTTTCCTCCTGTTGCTTTGAAGGGGTCCCAAATATACATCAGAGCCAAGAGGGTGCCCTGTGGGATACAGCTGGGAGGGCTGGAAACTCTAACTCGGCTGGAGCACTTGGATTACTTCAGGAAAAGAAAAAAAGCCCATCTGAGTAAATTTATACCCAAGCGACAGCCTGGGAGTCTCTGGCACAAGGGCTGCTGCTCGGCAGCAGGAGGAAGATGCTCCTGCAGAATCCCCTTGCTCCAGCTGGTCCTCGGTTAACCCCCATTCTCTCCCCAAAAAGATTAGGAGGGTAATTCCAAATCTCTGCTCGTTGTGTTCATCTTGACATCTCATCCCGGCTTCTGGCTTAACAGCAGAGGTCAGCTGAAAGGTATTTCCAACCTTGCTGCTCCATGCAGTAATTCCCAGTTCTATAGGGCTGCTGCTATAGGGTTAGGAAGGAAGTTACTAGGCTCCTGAAATGCAGATGTAATCCTTAATCTCTGTATTATAATGTAAATCATACTATGAAAAATATTTGGGATCCTCTGATATTCCCAGCGTTGCTGCACTTGCCACCCAGTGCTACCCATATAGATATCAGGTACATGCAGTAGCAGCTCCAATGCTTTTTTTGAAGATGTCAGGAAAAAAACGGAGATCTGTGTGTGCATGCACATTTAATGAAAGAGATTTAAAAGAACAGTATCTTATCCAGTATCACGGTGGAATAATTTTGGCTGAAAGGCATCTCTGGAGGGATGCTGTGCATGTGCACAGGAACTCTTAAAGCAGTCAAGCATTGTACAAAAAATATTCACGGAGACTTTTACATTGTGACAAATCAAGCTACTACTTGTTGCATTAAGTTTCCCTAGACATATTTTTTTTTTAAAGTAATGCTTAAGTCCTTAGAGGTTCAGGATTTATCCTATGAAGCGCAGGGATGAAGTTACAAGATCCTTTACAAGGCTATTTTGTCTGTTTTTCAATATATAGCACCTAAATATTCTCTTCTTAGCATTACATCAACAACGCAATAGCCTATACTGGGCTTGTTTTGTACAATATTCTGCTCAAACCTCCTCCATGCTAAGCGGTGTGTTACAGGTAAAACAGAACAACAAATGTTTTATGAGGAACATAAAGTTTTGGTAGGGTGGGCGCCTTCGTCTCCAAAGAGCTGTCCCTGAAGTCAGAGCAACTTTCCAAAGTTTTAGCAAAATTAAGGTTCCTGCTGCCCAGGTGTTTGCTCATATCTCCCATTAGAGTAGCCGGATCTATAATGGTCTTTACATCAAATGTCCAGAAGCATTTCCTGCCTCCACCTTTTTCCCAAAATGATTCTGTTTTGCTGAAAACGCTTAGGTCCATTTCTGTGCTAAAGGCATTTTTTTTCTGCTTCTTCTAAAATCGGATACAACTCAACAGAAGATGAGAGAAGTTCATTCCCCAAAATGTTTCATAAAACTGCTACCTAAAATAGTTCATAGGAGTCAAAATCCCATTTCAGCCAAGTTTGCCCATCCTTATAAATTTATTTAGAAAACCACAGTTCCTAGGAAATCCCCAGAAAAGGTGGGGAAGAAAAAAGTCAAAGGGGGAAAACTTGGGAAATGGAAAACTTGGCTCCCATCCACACTAAAGGATGTACTGCAAACACAGAGCCTGTCTCCAGTGAAAACACGGGACTCAAGAGCATCTCTGGCAAGATTAGAGAGTTTGGATAGAAAATGGTGAACTTGGTTACCTAAGCCAGCGAGGGAGCGTGTGTGCACGCACACGCGTGTTCACAGACGATAACTGGGACACGGGGAAGTGTGGACGGCGCATTTTATTAGGAATTAATGTGCTCCAGTGATGGTTATGTTAGTATTTTGCATCCAGGAGGGACCGCTTTCCCCAGAACCCAAGGAGCCGGTTCCTCCGCGGACATTCACAGCTGGTTTCAGGGTCATGATGCTGACAATGGTCGAAAACCAAGCCCAGACAGCGCAGGATCAGTGCATCTTCTGTGGTTCCAGCGAGTCGTCACCCAGAATGAGAGCAGGTTTATAGGTTGTCACATAACCTCCTGCTGCCATTTTGTGGCTATGTAGGACACGCAGCCTCTGGGGAGGCTCCAACGCTGTTCTTGATTACTGAGGTTTGTGCTGAAACATGTTTGTTGGCAGATGGATTATCTGGGCCAAATCCTGCACTCAACACATCTCTCGATGACTTCGTTAAGCCTCCCGATTTTGCCGACTGACACAGGCGGCATGACCCTGGCATCTGTGTGCAGCTTCTGGAAGAGCCTCCCATGTGTCCCATGTGTCACCGGCAAGCTGTCCCGGCACACGGCCAAGGGCACGGCACGGGGACGGCAGGGGGGACGCAGCCACCCGCAGCGGGGATGTCCCTCTCGGCGTGACAAGGAGCGTGTGCCCACCCCAGGCACAGGGAAAGGCAGAAAGAAAAGGATGGATGGTGGGGGTGTTCATCAGCTCCCCAGCATGTGGGTTTGGTTTGGTTTTTTTTGAAGTTAAAGGACGGGCTGGTCAAGACAGATTTCAGCTCCTGCTTCTTGTACTGAGCATTTACCTTGAATCCTCCCCAAATCCCAGACCCTGAGAGAAGCCAGGTCACAGCTGCATGTGTTCAGCCTGTAAGTGCAAATGATTACAAACCCTTTTCTAAGGAGAACCTAACCTTCCATCCCCCCACCACCCACACAAATCAATGTCCTCTTCCTTGCTGGGGAAAGAAGCTGACCTTATTTCCAGCTGTCCCTCCTCCAGAGCAACAAGGGAAGGTGACACAGTTTGGAGATCCAGCTGTGGCATGCAGCGGACGAGCCGCTGCCTTGGGCTTCGTTAGAGCATCCTCCAAGATGCTCTAAACTAGGAAGGGTGACATTTTTGGCACCCACTGTCTTCTGCAACAAGCTCTTCTAAAAAGCTGACTTGCTATTAAAGCACCCAAAAAGAACTTCATGCTACTAAAAATTCTTGCCCCTGGTAAAAGACTGCTCTGAAATACCAAGAGCCTAACCTTAGCCATTTCCTGGGAAATGTCCCCCAAACTGTGTCCGCAGAGCACAGACTAAATCCATTCTTGTTTCACAAAGAGTTTAAGAAAATAATCTGGGCTTCCCCACATCTGGTTCGATGTTAGTACAAAACACAGATTTAAAGGCCAGCAGGAAGACTTTCCATTGTGTTTAACGTAAAACAACTTCTTCCCCTGTAATTCCCAATCAATCCTGGTTTGCAGCAGAGCTGGAGATTTTTAACGTGACACCTCATCTCAGTGCAAAATTTCCTCTACTTTTCCTCTACTTTTTCCAATCCCCCTTTATTCCATGGCTGAGTTTACTTAGCTACGTCCTACAGACATTCCCATAACTGCCCCTTAACTGCTGCGGAAGATGATAGTCTTTGAATGGCAAATCTAAGGCCTCAGCTCAAAACATGATGGAAACGGAGCCACCATTTAAAAGGAGAAAAGAGGAGAAGCATCTCCCTGCCAAGTATTTTGGCACTCGAGCCTACTGGATACAGACACACGGCTTGGCACAGTTTCATATTAATTCTTTTTGAGATGCAGATTTTGAATGAAAAATACAATTTTGCTTAGGAAGAAAACTTCATCTCTGCAAGCCAGCCAAGGGAGAGACTGTGTCACAGCCCTCAGCACCATCCTGGAGCAAACACAGCAATCGATTGCGGCCACCTGAGGTCGAGGAGTTTGTTTCTTATCCTATTTTAACACCAACTGGGTCTAGGTGGTGGAAAGGCAGAACAGTTGGCCAAAGCTGTTGATTTAATTTCTATTTGTCTCCTTCAATTTTGTTCAATGCTGAACCTATTACTTTTGATACATGACGCTGCACTGGTCTTGTCAGGAAGCGCTTCTCTGCATTATCCAAGCAGAGCAAGCTCAGCAGTGGCCAAATCCTTTCTGGTTCTTGCATTAATCCCCACTCTGTCCATTTTACCTAATAATCTCTGTGTTGCTCTATTTATACTGCTCTGCTGACCTCCAGCTACACAGGCTCTCCTGCACTCCCCGACTAGGAAAGCCAGGGATTAGGTTTGTGAATTTTTCAGTCGTGCAGGCATATACCCAGGTGATGTGTTAAAAATCCTGGCTTCAGGTTCACAATCTATCACCTCATCTGTTCCTTGTTTTTTTTTCCCCTGCTTTTGGAGACTGAAAATTGTGTGAGCTGTGGGGTCTGGGGGACAAAACTGCCACAGCAGCTCCCAGCCCCATCTGCAAAGGTGGGCACCCAGGAGCGATGCCAGGGATGAAGAGCCGAGGATCCCCTGGGTGGCCTTTTCACTCAGACAACCATAAATACATGTGGAGAAAATAAGAGGAAGAAAAGACTATTTTTAGTCATCACTGGGTGCATGGGAAGGTTCACTTCTGGGGCTCAAAGACCAACCTTTGCGGGCCCAGTGACTGGAGCTCAGCCAAGCGTAACGAGTTCATCCAGAAAACCTGCCGCCTTTGGTTCTTAGCTCTGCTGTAATAAAGATGCTACAGGACTCGGCTCTCTGCCTCGCTGTTGGGAAGTCTGTCCTTGGGGAGGCTCTGAAGACACACAGACACCCAGCCCGGTCCCTTCGCCTGCGCCTTTAGACAACTCCCCCCACACACGCACGATCCCCGTCTCCTTCTCCGAGGCAACACGCAGAGCCCCGACTGCTGCTCGTGTGCCTGGGGCTGTGTGCGTGTGACAAGCATGGAGATGTTTTCCAGAAAGCAGAAAACCTCACAGATTTCCCCGAGTCTTCCCCCAGATGCCTTCAGCTCCCAATCAGACTCTCTTACAGAGCCTTAAAATCATTAAATGCATTAAAATCAGATGCAAATCTCCCCACTGCAGAAATATCTGACTGATAGGAGCCTTTGTTCCTTCCCAGGCATAATTGCAAATTGAAGAATGCTCTCCTCTAAGAGAAATGTCTATTTAACCTCCGTGTTATCTAGAGGTGGTTAAACTCCATATGTCCATCTGCAGCAGCTGATAGGGAAACACTGAAGGAAGCCGATACCATCTTTCATTTCTCATCGGTAACCCCACGGCTAGCCTGCTGCCAGCCGGCTTATTTTCCATTGTACAAGGCACCAGCTGCATCCTTCTGGGTCCTAACAGCCCACTTTTATATCTATTCAAAGCCTGTCATTTCTACCAACATCATTAACGACAAGATTTGGGACAAAATGTTTTGCACCTTGGTTTTTTGTTCATTTTATATTCACAGCTGGGAGAAGAAGGCTTGTTTTTCGCTTTGCAAAGGAAGCTGCTAGGAGAATTACAAGCCTTTGTTCTTCCTAGGGCACTCAGAGAATTGTCACTTCCAGAATTCAAGTCCTTAGGAGGCCATTCAGACCCAAGGCTGTTAAGAAAATTGATTATAAATTCCGTTAAGCAAGTCAAGATGAACTAAAGCTGGCACCGTTGATGGCCAGCCCTGCTTGCTTCGAACAAACATTCCCAAAAGCCTGAGAGATTCAGGCACCGGCTTTGAGGAAAACCCTTTCTGCAAAGCTCAACAGCACAGATGAATAGCCCCGACACAGAAACCCAGGGCCAAGCCTTAGATTTGTCCCCGCATCTGTGATACGTCTATGATAGTCACGCAGTATCAGGCAGCCTGGCTGCGGCAGACCCTCCACCCAAACCCATTTATCCCTTCCCAGATGAACAAAACATCTTGCAAACTCTCTAGCAAGAGCTGGAAAACGAAGGGCAGCAAACCAGCAAACCCACCACCCACGTCCTCAGTAGCGAGTCCGGCACTGGGATGAAGACGGGGCACTGAATGTCACAAACTGACTGCAGCGGATGCCCCAAGCTCCTGCCATGGACCCCACGGCAAGGAGAGGTTGTCCTTCCTTGCCACAGGTCCTGGCCCACCACAAGATGTGCCCGTAACTCCTGGAGAGCTTTCCTGGAGAGCCTGGAAAGCATTGCATCACTGCCAGCATCCAACATGCATCCCTAGCACGGTAAGGAGACACTTCTGGGCCTTTTATCAGTCCTGCACGCAATGGGACACCCTCTTCTTCTGTGGACTGACGCTGGTAACCCCCACCACAGTAAGAGCAGTGTATCCACCCTTACTCCATACTCAAAAATACTCCACCAGGCTCTGCCACCCACTGTGTCAGGTCTTGCCTACACACTTACTGAAAGACCACTTTTTCTCCAAAAAGCTACAGTTGAAAATGTTAACCTTGCTTCAGAGATAGGAAACTGAGGCACAAGGTTTCTTCCAGCAGCCTCATCTCAGGAACCACGAGCAGATCTCTTGCATCTGACCTCAAGGTCCCTGCCACTGAACCACAGGCACCTCTCAGCCCAGCAAGACACAGGCTTACAGCTGCCGGGGGAGCTGAACAGCAGCTCATTTCAGTTGCCTTTGCACAAGGACAGCTGAATTCTCCCCATTTCCATCGCTCATGCTGCAGCAGGATCTATTCCCAACCCAAGCGCCTGGCCAACATCATCTCACCAGGTGAGATGTGATGGGGGATGTGTGACACATCAGCACGCCGCTATTTTAAGGTGCTGCTGTGTGACTGCTGGAGAGGTGTTTTTGGTTTTCCAAATCTTCAGCGGTGTGAACATAGCATCAGGGGGAAGGTGGAGATGGCCACCCCATCAGAGTGCAGTCACGCGTTTAGCTGTGCAACGGGAACAACGCTCACATTTTCAACCTGAGTCATCACAGACGCATGCAGAAAGCAACCCTCCCTTCC
>VZTQ01007382.1:150384-178280 GCA_013400755.1 Pelecanoides urinatrix | reverse complement strand
CAAAACTGAGCGCTGGGAAACACTGCTCGAGGCTGGCCACCAACTGGATTTAGCTCCATTGACCACAACTCTCTGGGCTCGGCCGTCCAGCCAGTTTCTTACCCAGTGAAGAGTGTACATGTCTAGGCCGTGAGCCGCCAGCTTCTCTAGGAGAATGGCATGGGAGACAGTGTCAAAGGCTTTACTGAAGCCCAGGTACTCCACATCCACAGCCTTTCCCTCAAGGGAAAGGGGAAAAGAGACTAGTAAAAGTGGGTAGAGAGAGTGTTTGGTGGAACAAAAGATAAATTAGAGGCCCTGATACATCTTCCTTCTGGAGGAAGAAAGATACGCCTCCAAGAAAGAGAGCGAGCAATAAAGCTTGCAGGAAGTCTGACACCAAAAAGGGAAGCGGTGGGGCAAAAGTGTTTGTGGGGGAAAAAAGCAATCCAGAAACCAGAGGTACCATCTGTGTTAGAGATGTAGTTCCTGGTAAAGGAGAGCTGTAGATTTTCTGTAATGTTTTCTAAAAGTTTTTAGAAACACTACGGAAGAGAGGGGAAAAGCTACAGAAAAGAAGCAAAAGTATTGGCCTGTCTGTTTCCGTAAAACATCCTTCAGTTAATTGTTTACAGAGAGGTTATTCATCCTCCTTGAGAAAAGTGGTGCTAAATATTTTGGATGCCATTCTTGACCTAGAGTCTATGCACGTTGCTTTTGAATGCCGGGGACTGTGCCGGATCACACAGCCCCGGCCGCCTGTCCCCACGTCCTCTCTGCCCTCTGCTCCTTTGCTGATGTCCGCACTGTGGGCTGCGGGTCTCTCTGCCCTCTCCACCTGGAAACGCAAGTCGGCACCCGAGTCTAACGGTGAGGAAAAACATTTTAGCACACGTCTGGGACATTTAATGCCAGGAGCCAGTTAGTGAAATGAGCAGGTGTGCAGACAGCTTACCTAATCCAATTGTATTGCTGACGTCCGCAGAGGTAATCCATCTGGAGTGCCGCTTCCCTGGATAACGAATGTAGCAGCCCGGCTCTCCAAGACAAGCATTTACAGGGAATCCCCAGGGAGAGCAAATGTATCTTTGAATTCCTGCCAGCTTTCACTCACATAAGGTAGAGCACATACGTCTCCTTAATTCAGAAGAAAATCCAATTTTGAAATTGCTGTGGCACCTGTCTCTCTAGCAAATGTGCACATTGTGTACAAAGTGGCATGGGCACGCAGAATAAAAATCAGGGTCCACAGAAGCAGAACCCAATACCAAATCTCCCCATTTTGCACTGGGTACCGACTTCATAAAGTATTGGCAGCTCAGAGGGAGCTCCGTGCTGCAGTTATAGCTGCAGCGTCTAGTACATAAGCCTGCCATCTGCAGCTCAAATATAGCTTATAGTCACTTGTTTCAGTGTTGGAATAGGTTTTTGGTTTGGCTGCTTGCAGTCTTCTCCAAAGCAAAAGACAGAATGGAATTGCCAAAGGTGAACAAAATGCTTCAGCTACGGAGGATAGAAAAACTTAACTGGGCAGTTAAGCTCAATGAGTGCTACAAAGATTTCTGGCCCTGGGAGGTCTTCTGCTGCAGGAGCAGGTGCTATTGGCTGATAGAGAGATTGCAGCTGGAACGTGAGCTTTATCTGCAGAAGCATGTTGACACTTAGTGGATCACACTGCAGTTTGCCTGTGTGCCCCGTCTCCACTGTATCAAGGGATGAGAGACCCGTTCACCTGCCTTTACTTGTTATCAACTGCTGCCAAACACAGAAGAGCACCAAGAGGTGATCTGTGAAAGCACACTTCCCAAGCAAGCCACCATACTAGTAAGTTCAACTTACCACTGCATCCTAACTAAATTATCCTGCACCTGCAGGACCACAGGGGAAGTCTTCTTACATCCTTCCAGCTTCCTGATGTAGCACCGCATCCCGACACATCCTATTCTGGGTACGAGAACTTCACTGTGAGACTTTTCTCAGGCTGGTCAAAGGGCATTTCTACCAGCTAATGGGCCTTCCTGGCACTATGTAATTCTCCAGATAGAAGTGCACCATTTTTCATCATTTATACACTAATATGGTTGGTTTCCTATTACTCTGAAGTCCATACAGACGGCTCTAGTGCCACACTCAGGTCTGCTTTTGTCCCTCAGGAAATTTTGGTCTTCTTTGAAAGTGACTGCTTCATACAGTGGAGGTTTAATTCTCCATTTCATTTGCATTAGCATGGTACAAAGTGGCTGCGGTAAATCAGAAAATTTAGTCTGTGTCTTAATGTCTTTTCCTCATCTCCTTCCACCTGGACAGATGGCTTATCACAGTATCTGTTATCACCTCCATTTCTCATTACTGCTTGCTGACACTGGCCAATTTAAAACCTTCTTCAGGTAAGTCTGTTCCCTCTCCCACACTAAACTCACTGCGAGCTGGGAAGGGTTCATTGCCCTGAGTTCAGCACCCAGAGAGGAACGGTACATTTGGCAAGAGAAATCCCCACAGTCACACCCTTGTCTCATCCATCACCTTTCTAAATCATCTCTTCCCGCATCTTAAGAAAAGCCTACCATTCTGGAGACATCCTCACGTGGAAACTGGTCTTTACCGTCCTAGTTGCTGCATTTTGCACAATTCCCCATTAATTGGCCTCCTAATAAACCACTTCTGCCGGTTCCCAGTTGCGCATCTGCACATGCTTTCACCTTCTGCCTGGACTATTGCAAACCCTATCAGTATAGTTTCAGGTCCATATTCCTCTCTTGAAAGACGTCTCTTGGCTTCCTAGCAGCTACAAAAACACGCTAACCATCCCGGAGTCCCTTAATGGGGCTAATGGGTGTTATCTGTGCTTATTGCTACACTGACTCCAGCTGACCTCCATGTTATGGCTCTCCTTAGACCTCAGACCAGCCTGAGCCATAACCTTGGGCCTTCCTTCCCATTACAAGGTTCACTGCTGCTGTCACACCAGCTACAAACGTGATTGTTCTGCAGGCTATTCTACATCTCCCTTATGAACACATCATCTCTTTCAAAATTGTAGCTCCAGAGTGCTCCAGTCTGTTTTGCCTATAGCCTTGCAGGCTGTGCCCCATGCTGTGCCTTACTCCTGCCACAGCGTTCCCTAGTTTACGGTCCCATATCTCCTCTGATTTTATATTGCTACATTTTACAACATTTTACCTTGCTGCAATTATTGTGCTTCCTAAGGTTTTGTATGCACGATGCCTTATAAAAATAAATTGAACCTCTGCTCTTTTTACAGTTTTCTAGCCATAGGGGAAAGTAATTCATTTGTTTGAGGAAAGGGGTGTGGAGAAGGCACCAGCACTAGGTCAAAACTCCTCAAACGTAAAACAGATTACACTTTGCTGAAAGGCAGAGAGATCAAAATGTTTCTTCAAGCACTTTTCCAGACATATGGAGATTAAAGTTAGAAATAAAATTGGTTTGTATATATTTCCCTTCAGCTTGTGTCACTTTATCAATGATTGTCATTTTCAAAAATGTCTCAGTAATAAATCAGAAATAAAACGTTGGAGAAACCAATGAATCTTCACTTATTTTTCAAAGATGCTTTTAACTGGATAGCATCCCACAGATACGCGTGATCTTTCTCTGCTTGGATATTTATTACTGCTTCACCTGCCTCGTGTGCCTTTTAATAAACATATTAAAGTGTCAGATAGATTCATTGCATCTCCTGTAAGAAGCAACTTTGCATTCTTCACTTAAAAACTAGTTTTGAAACATCCCAAAGCAATTATTCCTCAGTGAATCACAACAGACAGCTTGGTATTGTTAGAGAAAAAGTGCCTAAGGGTACTACTCTTTCCTTTTCCTCAGGAACCAGAACAAGGGCAATGGCACATGCATCTTCATCACGCTGCACCTCTAGCCCCTCTGCTCTGCATGTCTCAAGCCAAAGAAACTCTGCAATTACAGTGATGATCTCAAAATGTGTGAAAAAGCATTTCAAAGGGCAGTTATATGAGAGTGCAGGAGAGTATGAAGATAGTTAATAGAAAAAGCTACACAAATTTTTACTCCGAATCTTACAGCATTTTATTTCTTGAAAAATAAATTATTTATGACATCTTTCCACATCAGTTCCACATAATGTAATTCTTCTAGGAGGCATTCCATCCGTCTTGCTCTCCTCTCTCACCGCAGGAATTTTGCGCAACTTCATTTGCAGTTTGTATTAATTACAGAAGATGGCAGTACTAAAAGTAATTATGATGCGTGGCTGATTGGAAGACTACTTCATCTTTTATTCCCTCCCCAGTCTGGCTTTACAGAGGCTGTAGCACACCAAACCCAAACTGGGCTTCGAGGCAGAAAAATTATGAGCTCTGGGACAAAGAGAAATTTCAATAACTACAGGTGAATTAAAAGGTTTGGGTTGTTTTCAATATGAATAGGAATGATTCCTTTTATTATTTAATTATGCTAAATATTATCAGAAATACTATTTTTACTAGTTCTATATTTCCTTCAACTTTGTCCAGTAAAACATTTTGGGAGCACTGCAGAGTTTTGGAAATTACGAAGGGGAGATAGATCTGTCGGCACTGGAGACTTTGTTCAATGTGAAAAAGGTATGGTGGGATCATCCCACCATACCCAAAAGGTGTGGGATCGTCCGTGTGGATTTGAGGATCTGGCTGCTCAGGAGATGAAGTCCTCTCTTCCTCCCCCACCTCATTCCCTTTTCTTTGTGGGGCACCAAGTACTTCAGACGGAGGAGCGGAGGAGAGGACATGTAAGTAGATGTCCTTGGGCTTCTGGGTGAACACGCCAGTAAGCATCCATGGGCTCAGCCTTCCCTGCGCCCTGCTGGGAGCCGCTGAGGTGGCTGCTGGAGGCTGCGGAAGGGCGCGCTGTGCCTGGGCTGGGCGGCTGCGCTGGGCGGCTGCTCACTGCTGGGAACTGCAACTGGTTTTAAGGAGCCTTCCTAACCTGGAGCATCACAGTGGCAGTGATGGGAATTCTCCAGAAGGGACAATTCTGAAGATTACTGCCTGTAACATTACTAAATGCATTTTTCTTCTGATTATTAGCTTTCCTAAATCCGCATGAAATACAAGAGATGGTTTATTACTAGAGGATATTTTTACTATTGTATCCTCCGTATAAAGGTAAACAAATAATTGACTTCTGGGGATCCTAAGACCATTCTCGCAAGTAGCTGGAAAAATTGCTATCTGCATTTCTGTTCAGAACCTTTAAGATGCAAATTCTGCTGCAAGTACACAAAGCTTCAGTAATGAGACTGATGCAAAACGCTGTGAAAACCTTACCCACCAAAATCAGAGCTTAGATTCTTTTAATGTCCAAGGAATAAATCAAAGAATTTGAACTGCTTACATGATTTCATTATTATTTTTGTCTGGACTTCATTATTTATTTTCTTCAGTGCAGAGATCCCACTCTGAGAGATAAAGACAAAAATCTAATTTTACTACTCACTTCTGTGAGAATTAATAGCCCAGTGACTTCAAACAGAATGGCACATAGCTCACCAAGCCTGAATTTGGTCCACATAATATAAAATAAAATATGCTTATGCAAAACAAAATCGCATAAAAACCTTAAAGGATGAAATCTCACAGTCCTGGAACCCACAACAGAAGCAAAAACCAAAAAGCAGAAATTCAAACTCTGCTACCACAAGATTTCACTGGTTTTTTTAAGAAGTGTATGTAAAGTGCTTTATTTCTTTATGCAGGTTTTTTCTTTACCTAAACCTCCCCAGTCTTCAGCAATAAGCCTGCTGCAAATAAAACAAGTGAGGGTGTGCAGATAATATTAAAAATGCTGCAGAAATTGAAAGAATTTTCCTCTGAACAGACCTCATGTTCTCCATTTAATTTTTGCTAATAGTGCTTTTATTAAATTATTTTCTGTAACCTCAAAGTTAATTCCGTAAGGAATTGAGGATGGCAAAAACTACTTAAAGAACAAAGTGGGAAAGCCTACTTTACATTAACCTGCAAATTGAGACAGACAACAGAAGAAACAACCTTGAAGATCCACTTACGCACATGCATTTTGCACACACATAGCCTTCGCTTCAGTTCCGTGCTCCCTATTGAATAACCTGGCTTCCAAGAATCAATATTGTGAGAAATAAGTACAAAGAAAGGGGGAAGGGAAGGAACTCCCCTGAAACATTACTGGGGTGAATATGTCCACCATTGCTGGGGCAGATTCTCTTCTGTCCTGAATTGGTGCCTTTGTGCCACATAGGTGCTAACTGGGAATTCAAAACTGGCTTAAAGTTTATTAATTAAATCCTGTGCCTGTCAATCTGTCTCCTCTTGAATAAATTACATCATGATATTTTTAATCAAGGCAAAGCCAGAGCAGAGCAGCCCACGGGTTGTGCCCTGTACATCATCGCCTGGCTCTTGTCTCAACTAAGAATATTTTGAAAAGTATCTTGCCTGAGTGGCACTGCAAACCATCCAACCACCTTAACAGGATTCCAGATTAGCAAAATGAGGACAAGATCATGATCATTGAAGAGTAATTCACAAGAAACTTTCCCTTTTCATCATCCCTTGCTCACAGCTGTCTTCAGTTGCAGTCCTCTTGTCTACACCTGCCAGGGATGAGTTCATGCTCCAGGATGCTTTGGGTCATTGCTGTGAAGCTGCAGCGGACCTGCTTTATTAAGCACATCTTCCTGTTAGATTTCCACCCACGCAGCATTATTCTATCCTTCCAGCATACAAGACACTTTCTTTTATATAGCCACTGAGCACCAGACGAATGCAAGGTACACCCCACACATTTGTTCTAGCCATCTGATTCTCTCACTGATACTGTTCAAACCAGGACCAGATCTAGACCAGATCCTACCAAGCACTGCTTCTAGTTCGGCTAACTTTGGTCCTACAGCTTCAGCGGCTGTAGGTCTCATACAGCCCTTTTACGCCTGACTATACCTGCATGTCATATTCAGCCCTAGCTAGGATGTGGTCTGAGAACTTGACAGTTCCAATGATCCATAGGCCGTTGCTCATAAATGCATCCCATGTCCAGCGATACAGAGGAGGCAGGGGATTTGCATCAGAATGCAAATTTTAAAAGCCTAATACAAAAGGTACTTGTGCGGTGGCAGTACCTGGGGAGGTGCTGGTATACACACTTGGAGTGCTGATGTTGTGCAAGCGCATTACGTGCCAGTCCTATTTCAACCGGTGGTAAAATAAGAAAAAACTGTGAAAGAGGGAAGTGTGTTTCCTTATGAAAAAGTAGGTCACAGGTGTTACTCTGTGGGAAAATGTCATCAGCTATGAACTTTTTGTGTGATTTAGCCACTTTGAGGTGATATTCAGTAAAGATGACGACAGGGGAATATAACATATGAATGGTTTCCTTTATTATAGGCAGAAACAAATGCCTATGAAAAGTATGTGGGAGTGTTCAAGGATTTAACAGGGAAATTAGGTAACTCTCTCTTTCACTAATAAGAGACCCAGCACAAAAAAATAATTAACAATTACATTCTTTTAGTGCCTTTTATTTAGTTCTCTCAGAGCACTTTGCAAGGTGGAGTCTGCAGCCAAAGAAGTTGAGGTGCTTCATGTCCAGTGTTACAAGGTCAATTGGTCTGGGCAAACCAGGAACATGCTCCCAGTAACTCTGATCCTTGGGCTCTGCTCCAAACCTATGGAGTTCAGATTCATCAGGGTAAGTAGTGCAATATCAGTTAACAAAATCATTAACTATCAGGTGGACTTTTGCATGTTCTGAGAAGAGAAAAAGGCCAGTCCTGGTTGTTTTTTCATAAACTATTTATTATTCAGAAGACCAGACAATTAATTCTACTTTGTTTGGATATGGTGATGTTACAATTCAGACACCAACAAGCCTCTCCTATAACTCATTTTGTATATTACCCTTTCATAATAACGTGTTCCCTGTTTCATTCCTACTGAAAAATAGTCTTAACCCCATACTGGTTTAAAAACACTGTCTACATTGACTTTCTTGAACTAGTTCTTAACTTGAAAAAACTTCCACTATGTCCTCTTGAAGACTGTTTAATAAAAAGAAACGCAGCTCCTTTAACTTTATAGCCTGTTTTGCAGAGCTAGTGCAATCTTTGTTGACCTAGCCTGTACCCGCTCCAAGGTAATAATAACTTATCGACGTGTGCAGGGACTGATGTAGCGCTCAGTATTTGAAATAGTGCTTGACAAGTGTCTTATACAGAAGAAGCATCGCCTTTTTGTAGTCTGTGTTTCATCGATACAACATTAGGTGTATTTTTCTTTCTGAGGCATTAGTTGGCATGAAAATTCCAATTATTGTTTTCATACAAGCTCCCAGTCTTATTTGATTGTTCCATTTAGCACCTATTTCTTGGGTTGTTTCCTCAATCTTGGACTAATTATTTTACAGAATTCTACACTGAATTTCCTTTACCATCTGCTGGTCTAATCAACCTAATGATCCATGTCCTCTGGAAGCAGATTGCATTATTCCTCATTATTTGCTCTGCTTCTGACTTTACCATCATTTGCTCTGTAGACTGAAGACTTGGCCCCAGTTCTTGGCTACTGATGAGGGCAGTGACAGCACAACTTTAAGCAGATGTTAGATAAGGTTACCTCCAGAGGTATTAGTATCATCTCCTAGTGCAACTCAGAGTAGCCAGAAAACTACCTGAAATGAGAGCAGGCACCATTGATCCCCACGGCTACAATTACTTAAATCAATGGATTCAACAAAATCGTGGGGCTTGGTGTTTCTTAGCCATGCTCTAAATGGTGCCACAGGAGGGGTGATAACACAAAAGCCCACTCAGTACCTATATCTTACCAAAGATTTCTCCTACCAAGACTGACTTAATGGCAATTTTATACTATCTTGAAAGTGTAAAGCAGCTGAAGTGCTGTCAAGATCAAACCCCTGTTTTAAAATACTTCTTTTGATTGTTTTGATGTAAAATTTTTGAGTGTATGAATCAGGGTCCTTAAAACTGAGTCAGAGCTACTCCAACTGTAACGTTGGTGAAGCAGCAAATAATTACTGAAGTTCAAAATGTCACCTTTTTTTCTGTTTTAAAAGAATACAGCTTTACATTAAAGAGAAATAAGCTGGAGTTTCAGCAACAACTGGTGTTTAAGCTCAGATCTAGGGTCTAACATAGTTACTCATCCTCACTACTGCTTCTGCAGAGGTAGTTCCAGCAAACACATTGACCGTCAGACTCCTGACTGAATTAGCAAGCCTATTGAATAGGAAAAGTACTGTTTCTTACAAGCTGAATGCTTCTCTGCTCAGGTATAGAAGTCACCAAAAGTATTCATAACATGTCTTCAGAATAAAAGTCTACAGCAATAAAGTTTCTGGGGAGTTGGTGTTATGCCATTGGAATGAGTTGCTTTAGAAAGGAACCTGGATTTCGATGTATCATAGAAAAGAGATACCTGCTTTAGTTTCTGCTGCAGCAATGAACATTAAGGGCTCTATATTCGGTTTCCTACAAACGGGTTGTGAAAGACCCTAGAGTATTGGAAACACGGGGGCAAAGATTAATCAAGACCTATTATGAGAGACCCTTCTGAGATGGCAGCTGGTGGTGAAACAATATTCTCTAGACGATATGAAATAGCCCACCTCATCGAAGTGTAGGCAACTGAACTGAGCCCCTGAATATAGCTTCAGCATACGTACCAAAGGCTTCTCCACCATTACATGGAGATACTTCGCAGAGTGGTGGTAAAATCCCCTAAAAATGGTGAACTGTGTGTAAGAAGGGCAAAGCGGTGGAGAAGACATTCTGAATGGCAAATCAGTTATCTCTACAATGAATATGTCAGGTGTTATTTTTGCAAAAAGCCAGTGAAGCTTCACATACTGCCAGCTGTCCTGGTTTCGGCTGGGATGGAGTTGATTTTCTTCCTATTAACTGGTATAGTGCTGTGTTTTGGATGTAGTGTGAGAATAATGTTGATGACACACTGATGTTTTGGTTGTTGCCAGGAAATGTTTACGCTAGTCAAGGACTTTTTGTCTTCCCATGCCCTGCCGGGTGTGCAGGGGGCTGGGAGGGAGCGTGGCCACGACGGCTGGCCCAGCTGGCCAATGGGCTATTCCATACCATATGACATCATGCTCAGCATATAAGGCTGGGCGAAGAAGAAGGAAGGGGGATGTTCGGAGTGATGGCGTTTGTCTTCCCAAGTAACCGTTACGTGTGATGGAGCCCTGCTTTCCTGGAGATGGCTGAACACCTGCCTGCCATGGGAAGTGGTGAATGAATTCCTTGCTTTGCTTTGCTTGTGCACGCGGCTTTTGCTTTCCCTATTAAACTGTCTTTATCTCAACCCACGAGTTCTCTCACTTCTACCCTTCTGATTCTCTCCCCCATCCCACCCGGGGGGAGTGAGCGAGCGGCTGAGTGGTGCTCAGCGGCCGGCTGGGGTTAAACCACGACACCAGCCTATCCAGGGTATTGTGCAATTAATACTTCTTTATCAGTTGTGATTTATAAGATCTTTTAAAATGAAGAAAAAGATTTCCATTGCACATCAGACTTCCTGGGAGGGTAAAGCACAAATAAGAAATCAATGTTGCATAGAGGCTCTGCGGAGAGAGCGCGTCCTGGTCCCAGACAAGCCTGACAACGTTTGCATTCTCACAGAGATGAAGAGCTAATCAAAGCTGTGACACGGTTAAGTTCCCCTAAATTAGAAGATAAGGAGGAAGGGGAACTCAAGTCCCCAGGAAATTATCTGATACTTCAGTTGCACTCAAGAGGCAGCCCAACAACTGTCACTGTCACAGGGGGGACAGAAACGCAAGAGAGATGCTGATTCCTTAAGATAACTCTGAAGGAGCAGAGCACTGCTGATTTGTTTCCTTGGCTTCTGTGCCCCAGAGAAATCTCACAATGACAAGTGCACTGGAATTTGCTTTTGTTGTTTGTTGTTTCCCTTCCAGAACTTGGTTTGTAATCAGCAATTTAACCTTTGCTTTTCCATGTAGGTTGTTTCATAACTAAACTTGCTGAGCTTCTGAACTTGAGATGAATCCAGCAAATCTGTAGCACATGCATTGCCTCAGCGGCGATGAATTCAGGGAGAGCACGGCTTGCAGGCACCTGCTGGAGGGGAGCAGGTCTGGAAATCCAGAAAATGGGATGTGTTGCTCACCATCTGGAAAGTTTGGGTTTGGGGGTTTGCAGCAGCATGTGCCACAGCAAGGAGAGAACCACCGCTGGTAGGGTGTTAACAGCGAGGAATACAAGGGAGAGCCATGACACCGTGGTCCTGAAGATTATTTAATACAAATAAATATAACAATATAATTTCAAATGCTCAGCCCCATATAAGCATGCATTAAAAAATAAAATGTGTTTGAAGGTGGCTGGATTCTTTGGATGAGAGTATGTGAACCCCAAGCCAACCTTTTCTTCATTATAAAACACAGTGGGAGTTGCCTGACCTGCATAGTTCAGGCCAGAAGGCCTCCTTAAATAAATTGCATTTGAGAGACCATTTGTCTAGAAAAACCTCTATTCATTACCTGCAGGGTTCCTGGCATGCGGGAATCACAACAACAACTCTCAAATTCTACCACTGCTTTTGAGAGCCTATATCTAGCTGGAATTTATCTGAATTTGGTTTCTAGCCAGTGAATCATCATCTGCTTTTGTTTAATGGTTAGAAGACATCTATTACCATGTTTCTGTTCTGAATGTATATGTGGGTTGATCAAGTCCTCTTGTAGCCTCATCTTTGCTAATCAGATAGATTTGGGATCCAGGGTCTTATAGGTTAAAGGATGTCTTCTCTTTTCACTGCTGTTCTGATCTTTCTATGAACCATTTCTAATTAATTAATATCCTTCATTAACTGGGGTACCAGCATTACACATACCAGTTGCACCACTGCCAAATACTCACTTGATTTTCTTCTGCATGTGCGTCCCAGAATCACATCTATAGAGATGCTTTCTATTACTCATATGTGATGTAGATTATTTATAACTTTAATTTGTAAAATGAAATGTTGTGTAGTACTAAATTAAAAAGATGTAAAAATTAAGTAATATTGTGTAAATAGTATTAAACAATATTTCTTTAAAAGCAAAGATGCAACTGTAAAGTCTTCTTTTTTTTTTTCAGATGTACGTTGAAGGTTGCTCCAACTCCCATAAGAAATTGTTATCTGGACTTAATGCTTTGTCTGTCTCAAGAATATCTAACCACTATATTATTGTAATGTATAATTCTCTGAGTGGGACTTTCAAAGACCACAGTCTCTATAAAATTGATCTCTGGAAGTGATCCTAGGAAAATGGCTTTATGGAGAATTAGTGTTTCTTTTGTTTGCATAATGCAGCTAATGTTTCTAGTCTTACAAATCTAATGTAGTGACATTACTCTTCATCTTTCATATTTTAGTGCCCTCAAGGTTTTTATTCAGTTTTACCTTGGGATGATATTTTGCATATGTAAAAAAAAAAAAAAGGAGCTTCCATTTCTTATTTGTCAGGACAGATATGAAATTTTATGGCATCTATGGAAGGGATATGCCACTCATTTAATTGTCTCTGGTGTTAAGGCATATGACAAGAATAGGTAAGGAGTCAAATGCTCAGATGGTTTAGAGCTATTATGATTGAAACCACTCAAAAAAAATGGTCCCATTCAAAATGCGAGATTAAAATACTAACCCTTGTATGTAGATTTGCCATGCAGAAAGATGAAATGTTTAGACATTGATCCAGCCTGTAAAAATGCATCTGTTGGATACTTTCAGTACTATTTTAAAAGACTTTTAATTACTCTACTAAGCAACTATTAGCCTCGTTAGTGATACAGTATCATGTTGAGATTGTGAATAGTGGGCGGAAAGATTGAATGTGCAAGTCCTTCAGCAAGGAGATGCAGTTCTGCCAGTGGCAGTGATGGCAGCCCCTCTCCCCCTTGTCCTGGAGGGATAACGACCCCTGCTGAGGTGCGTGCTACGCCATGCTCATCTCCCAGTTCACCTGCACCCTCACAGACAAACAGTGCTTGCAGATGTCAAGGGAGACATCTAGACAGCCACTCACCGAGAACCAGAGTTACACCAACTTCCCATGCCTGAGGGCACTGGAAAAGCAGGGAAAATTCACCCAGTGATGCACATTTAAGAAGGCTGCAGAGAATGAACTGATCTCCTGCCTGGGAGCTGCTCCCTGCTTTTGTATCGATGAGTCTTTTAAAACTTACAGCTGAGTTTGATTAAACATTTCAAAGTTCAGGGGAGTCGCTGTGAACATGCTGGAGTTGTGCCTGAGTGGCACTTTTGCATATGTATAATGTGCACGGTCATTCTGGCATTGTTCTTCTCTTCAATCAGAAAGAAATCCGTCACTTAGGGAAAAAAAGGCTTTTTCAGTCTATACTTGCTATAGACTTGAATTTACTTCTGACTAGCAAATACTATCATGTTTTGCTTTCATGTGATATGTAGGAACCATGAACATCCTCTTTTTTTTGGTCACTTGTCTAAGTGTATCTTTGAACAGTTGCACCAGGTATTTTTTCTTCTTTTGAACTCTTACAAAGGAGGAGTTTTTAGAGTTTTACTTTGCTTTGATACAGTTATGTATTAAAAATAAAATAAAAAACCTGCAACAATTTTGTTTCAGCAGTCACACTGCACAAAACACAAGTAAGGAGTAACTAGAGGAGGTTCAGTAACCTTCTCATGCAAGATGAAATATTTAAACATCATGTCATTCAGGGAACAAGGGCATACTTCACACTAAGAAAAGAGGATCTAACCACTGCATTCCTGTAGGAAGCATGTAAACCTCTGCTCGAAGGCCAAATAACATCATACACTGTCCATGTAAAAGAGCAAGGAAGAGGCAGTTGACAAAAAGGCTTTAAGAAAATCTCTCTGTAGGCAGATTTTTATGGGATTTTCCCTGCTCTGCTCATCTGGACAATAGCAAAAAAAGCAAAGGCTGGGGAGAAAACTTTTTGCTCAGCTAAATTTTTCTGGGTTTCAGGGATTCATCTATGCAGAAAGCCGGCTCAGCAGATCTGCGTGCTCCTAAACATGACTTCTGTGGGCAGCATTAAACCTGGTAAGCAACTTCTTTTTCCTGTCCTTTTTCTGTCCTGTGTACGTATGTCATGGTCCTGGAGCTGACAACACATGAGCTGCTGAGTCCTGAAGCCACCAGAGCTCTGCAAGCACGAGCCACCACATTTGGGCTTTTGGGTAAGGCAAATGGCTCACATTTGATGTGGCAGCAGCTCTGTCTTAGGAGGCATAAGTAGGATGTTTAGCTGGTGAAGATTGGGATCCACCAGTGGAGGTTTGGGATTTCTGCTTTCTCCTGGAAGGTAAATGCTAGATAAATCACAACACAATGAGGCTGGACTGTGGTCTGTTGATAACCACCGGACCATGGACTGTTTCTGAGGTGTCTGCAAAAAGTGGCCAAGTGAGTCTATTGTCGGTCTATCAAAACTTGCTATACCAGCTCTGCACCGTTCATGGGTCTGCAAGCTGGAAGGGGCTGGGGCTCTGCGCATGGCTCTGCTTGGAGCATGATGGCTGTTCTGCTGCGGCACTGCTGAGAAAACCATCTCAGGAGTGTGCTTCACTCAGCCTGCGCCGGCAGCAACGAGTACGGATTCCCCAGCATGTGGCAAATCAAGAGCCAGAGGAGAAATGTGTGAGAGTGAGAAGGGAATCTGACGGTTCTCTGCGTAGCAAAGAAAACCTGATGTGTAACTATTGAACAGATTCAGAGGCACAGCTTGCTCCTTCTCCTGCATACCTAAGGGATAGCTCAGGTTCTGCTTATGATGAGAAGCCTCCGTGTCCTCCCCCAGCTTGCCAACTGCTCTTTCCCGGGATGGTGCCACTGTCACTTACTGGCTGCCACACAGGCAGCACAGGATGTGCCACTATGACTCGGGGTGGGAAGTCACCAAGGTGCCTGAGGCGAGGACACCCACTCTTTGGGGAAACAATTTTGCTGAGCATCCAGATGGCTGGGAGGAAATTTGGTAGCAGGAAATAAGTACGGAACAGAAAGTGCAGCCCTGGAAAAGAGTAAAAATACCATAGAATAAGGAAAAGTAAATGTGCAGATAAGGATACCAACCTAAAAAAAAAAACTAAACCCAAACCAAAACCCAGAAGAGCAAGCTCTGGCTCTCCTGCAATGCACACCACTGAATACAGAAGAGGGGCCAGAAGCTGCAGCGAAGCTGTCAGCTGGGTCAGGTTTGCCAAACAGAAGGGACAAGAAGTTACCTAGGGCAACAAAACATTCACAGCTGCTTATGAAGGCGGCTGCATCTTTCCAGCAGGTCTGACAGCCTGCCTGCAGCAATGGCCATCTCTGCTTGGCAGCTCCAGAGGGCACGCTGCTGCTGCCAGCGCAGCTCAGCAGCCCCAAAGGTAGGGACGGGGCTGAGAGCATGGCAGCAGTGCTGCCCTTTGAACCGACTCAGAGGTGCCAGGATGTGTTAGATAAACATCTTCATCCGATTTAAGCAAATACTTTATTCATAAATGTCTCATGAGAAAGGAAGACACGCCTTATTCAATATTTTGTGTAGCTGATGTGGTTTGCAAAGGATTTGTAACTTACAGGTTAGTAAACAACCTTTTTCAAACTCCTGCAGAAGTGGGCAAATGGTTGCATTCAACCTCCTGTAGAGAATATTGGGACCCCAGACACTGTCCTGTCTCACCCTTTTAACAACAACATAGTTGGTTTACAATTTTGCAGAATGTACAGGAAAAGAATAAAAAGTTAGGAGCTATTTTCTCTAGAAATGCAATTATGCTGAAATGTGTTAAAAGATTACATCAATTTCAACTACATTTGAAAGAAAAAATCCTAAAAATTCAAGGCTAAGATGGAATCTTCCATATGTTTAATTCCTTACAATTATCTTTGCTACTGATATATTTTGATGTTTATATTACATGTTTAGTATTTTTCTTACTTAATTTTGTGCAAACGAGAGTTGAATAAGGTCATATCAGCATTTATGAACTGAAATATTCTGTGATTTCAAAATTTTTACTTTTGTTACCCCTGGGCGCAAAAATCAATCCCATCGTCAATATTGACCTTGGTGGTGGAGCAAACTGTGGATGCAGAGTGCAACCTAAAGCATAGATAGAGAATGTGGTAAGGTCAGGAGAAGATCATATTGTGGGACTCGACAGTTCCTTATTCCTTGTCATGCATCCAGCATCCCTGGGAGCAGACTGAAGGAGATGAAAAATCCAAGTGAGCTCTACAAAAGAGGCTGTCTACAAATAATTGGAAGCCATTTGTAGCAAGGTCTTTAATTCCAAGTCTGTCTGCTTTATAGAAGAGTTGGGATTTAATTATACTTGTTGTAAAGCTTTCCCAACATTCTCGAGATTACTGAGCACATACTTAAAGCAGCAAACTCTGCAAACCACTAATGTTAATTTTTCTTTATAGATCCTGGTAAAATAGAAACACTGTTCGAAACTGATGTGGCATTTTTTAATCATGCTAAATGGATGGCCAGCAAATTGTGGGTCAGTCAATGTTACCGTGATTCCTAGCAAAAGAATGGGAAATGGGATTTTGTCAGATTAGTGTGTCAGAATGAGAATTCGGTACAGCATTTAACCTCCTATTGTGTGACATTTTGATTTAAAAATTAACACTATCCAATATCAATATTGCAAGTACTAAGTGGATTAAAAAGTAAATGATACATTTTATGGGGTATTTCTTAAAGAGAATGCTTAATGGAAGAAGGTTTCTCTGAAAAGCTCTGCAGTGACAAGTGCCTGGCCCAGTACTGTTCTTTTTTTTTTGGGGGGGGGGAAATAAAATAGGAACCGGCTAATAAAGTTTGCAAAAATGCACACACCAGCAGAATGGTAAATCATAATGAGAACTTTCACAAAGTGATTCTGAACCACTCTATAAACTCAACACATATTGCAGGGAAAAAACCCAACACCAACAACACAAAACCAAAGAAAAAACCCTACTGCAGCCAACGGCAAGATCCTCGCTGCCTTTTGACAGAGATGGGGTCTTACATGACTTGTTTTAACAGAGTCAGACAAAGGTTAATGTATCTGTAAACACAGATTGCAGTTCTGCCTGTGAAGACTGAGGCATTGCATTAGGATAAACAGGACTGAAAATATTCATGGGTCATGACAGATCAATCAGCTGAAAAAAAGCACTGATGTAACACTGCCGCTGCGAGGCTGGACCGGGGAGCAAGAACATTTTAGCCTTGCTACAGTGGGGTCCTTGGTCCGGGAGCATCCCTGTGTTACCAAACAGCTGAGTGGTCCTGGGCCAGATGCTTCACTTTTTCTGTCATTCATTCTGTATTTCCTAGTTAATGATGCTGCGGGCCAGCCTGAATGTTTCTTCCATCTCAAAAGTCAAATGATTACCGATAAATTGGCTAAGGTTCAGAAATGAGACGGGCGAGTAATCCAAAATCTGGGAAATGCATATTACAGTGATTAAGCATCTCTGGCAGCTTGGCTTTTAGAGAGAGTAAGAAGTATCTCGGTCAAGGCCTTCAGTTATATATGTGTGAAGAAGATAGCATCTGATACATTACAGTTCTGTCACAACAAAATCTAATACCTGGAAGCTGAATCTAGACAAATAATTACCATTATATGATATCCTAAGTCTTGTTCAGGGTCTTGTCACAGGCTGTACCTAGACACTTTTCTGGTCAAGTAAATCTGCAAAACAGACCTAATAATCCAGTGTAGCATCTTGATTTCAAGATCCACAATTAGCTTCTGATGGGTTACTGTACTTAGCTCCGGGCCCCCCCCCACCCCGGCCAGGCACAGCAAGGAACACTACAAAGGAAACAAACACATTATTTTTTTTACTCAGAATCGTTTTCAGTTATGAGCTGCCACTTTTGACACAGCCAAAGCCTGAAGGCAGCCTCCCTCTGCCGGGTCTCCCCGACCCCAGGCATGCCAGCCCTCCACATCCCCTTGGCCAGGGCATTCCCCGTGGCAGTGGCAGGGACAGAGATTCCTGCGGGCTGAGAGCAAGGGCCAGCTCCGGCCTCTGCCCACCGCCGGCTTCTGCAGAGAGACATCCTGCGTGGCCCTGCGCTTAGAAACCTCCCCGGTACAGCAGGGAAGAGCTGGGTGATGCTGATGGTCCTTGACCACTCTGTCCCATCTTCTCCATCCCTGGTGGCCGGCGAGGACCAAGCCAGGGATGTCAGGTGGGGGCTCCAGACCACGGTGACTTCTGCAGGAGTTTCTCAAGACAAAATGGGATTTGTAGCTGGACACAGAGAGCCTTCAAACTGACAGATGGTTTCCTAAGTAGATGCCCTAGAGACCAACCACAAGTTTTTGGTGTGGAGGCAGGGAGTTATGCGTGAATTGTTACCTGTGTTTTGCAAATAAGTCTATTATATTCATTTCTCAAAAAGACACATTATGAATCAAAAATCAATTCACATGTTGAGAAATTCATTTTGAGTAATAGTACCAGGGAAAAAAAAATCAAACCAGAAGTGCTCTGTTTCAATATTTTCAAAATGAAATGGTCTTGGTTTTGTAATCTAATACTGCTTCATTCTAAAATTGATCTAAGTTTAGTGTTAATAAATGGCAAAATTATGTGAAAAGCAAGCAATGTATCTGACTGGATATTAGTTTTCCCTAATTTATTTTCAGTTTGGCCACCAAACAGAAAAATCAATTATTCTCACAACTCTATTCACTGTAAATAAGTACCTCTCTTTCAACACACCGCTCTCCACAGTTTTCTTCTCTTTTATGGAGACTCTTACTTTGGCCAGATATAGTAACTTGTGGTTTTCCCCAGATGATATCTTCTGATATTTTCATTCACATAAGTTCCCCTTAATTTTTTCTGCTGTTAGTGGTGATTACAACTAGTTAGCCTCTACTGTGAGTTTCATTAACATGATGTTTATTGCCTCCTTCAGATAATGAAGCAATTAATTAAAATTGTATCTAACAAGGATCCACTGGGTATGTGACTAAATATTGTTCCAACATGGTTAAATGTTGGTTTTGATTATTTTCATTTCAAAAGGTTTTCCGTACACATTGTAATGAGCCCATCCAAGTCACTTAGAATATTTTGGACAAGATACTACAAAACGCAGTATCACGTTCTTCAATGAAATCAGACTGCTATTGCCCTTCCCTCCTATTGCCATTTAACTGGCAAGAAGTACGTTGGATAAAACATATACTGTGTAAACTCCTATTGTTTACTGCTCATTGGTTTCATTAGCCTCTTCATTTCAGTGGCCATCTGCATCTATTTGCCCCATCATCGTACACACACTTATTTTATGCAGTGTGTGTAATGTTGCCAATTTCCCACTGTGAAACTCTTGATACTTTTTTCAGAGCTATTAAAGCGTTGGCTCCACTCAACAGCTGTTTACCTAGGTACTACCATTAAGATGAAAAATTAGTTTAGAGACATTTTTGGGCCAAAGATCATTTTGGCAGTACACGTGAAGTAAACATTTATTCAAATGACAGCCTGGGGCTAAAAACAAGGAGACATTCCAGAAGTCCGTTAGCATCAGGAGAAAGACCAAGAGACTACAGAAAGTGTTGTTTCACTTCTCAGTGGAAAGGGAAAATTTATAACAGATGACACAAGGACTGAAATTTGGTGGGGTTTTTTTTTTTTTTGCTTCATCTGGATGTTAAATTTAATCATATGGTTAACACTGTTAGCATCATTATAAAGAGGTAAAACTCCAGGTTTCGAATAGGAATAGGCATAGGCATAGGCATAGGCATAGGCATAGGCATAGGCATAGGCATAGGCATAGGCATAGGAATAGGTTAAAGACCACTTAGGTGGGTTTGCTGATCAGGGGAGCCCATAGAAATTACTTAAGGAATTGTAAATCTTACAGGCAAGAGGCTGATGCAATATCATGGTATGCATGGGGAATGAGAAGTTTTCGCATTATTAGAAAGATTATAAAAAGACAAATATAGTGTCTGTCTTTAGAAAAGGATGAGGGAGGAGTATGAACATGAAGAATAGAACTGAAGGAGTTACAGATTGGTCTGCCAAGCTTTAATTCCTAGAATAATAGGGAAATAAACAAAGTTTTTTATGAATACATGGACGATAAAACAGGGATGAGTAACAACTAACATGGATTTATCAAGGAACAATCTTGTCAGATTTAATTTATTCTCTTCTATTACAGGATAACTCGCCTTGTAGATAAAGACAAAGATATAAGTGTCCTATAGCTTGACTCTTTTAAGGCTTTTAATGCCCTCATGTAACATTTTCATAGCCAGATGAGGAAAGGCGGTTTAGGTGAAGCTCCTGGAAGGTGAATGCATAGGCAGGTGGCAAGGAACATTTTAAAAGAGCAGCTACTTGTAGCTCACTGATATATTGAATGTGTGTATCTTTAGCAGTTCCACAAGAGTCTGCCTTGGGTGTGGTGTTAGTCAATATTGTTATTAATTACTTGAACAATGAAATAGGTTATATGCTTATTAAATCACTAGATTATATTAACCTAAATGAGCTGCAAGCACTCTGGAGACTTAAGCAGTTAAGTACATAAGCATGATGCTGTGCCCAGGTTAGCATAACCTGCTTGTCATCAGGACTAATTAATCACATCATTAGCATCTTGCTAGTGTGACCACACTGCTTGCGGTAGCTGCAATATCCCTGAACGGCACTGCATTATGCCACAGATACTCTGAAAGAGAGAAATTCCATACTTTCTCCATTTAATCTCCTTCCCCAGTTTGCTCCAGGTCAAGATGCTGATTTACTGGCAGGTCACTTAGGTACGTTTAAACATTTTACCGTAAACCCTCCTGGAAACAGAGCAGACTTAGTTGTGTCGTTTTGTATAATGCCAGGGTGAATGCTCACTTTATGCTAGAATATCACCTTGAGCACCATCAAAATCATTCCCTGCAGCTCCCAAGCTTCCCTTGCAGATTCCTCTATCCAAGTATTGATCAGGCCCTGCGTGTTATAAAGGCCTGCATAGTCCCTAATATCTACACTAGAAGAGTGGTAATTTTCCTGCTTTTCCTGAAAATGTATTAGATTGCAGGAGGACTGTGATTCTAGCAGATCAATGCCAGAGGAGTTAGTATCACCTACTTTTGCCTCCCCGCTGTATAGTTCTAAAATTAGAAACAAGCAGAAACACTATGCAGCATCCTAATTGGCTTGTCACTAGGGTAAAGTAACTGGCCAGCTTCTGACTTACTGGAGATCAGAAGGTCCTTCTCTTGCTACATCCTCACTGGTCTGTTGTTTCACCTCTCAGGAAGAAATATTTGGAAATAAATGTAACATATATTTAATTGGATTAGAATGTTAATCTATCTAAAGCACCATTTTTTATCCAGTGTACGGTAAAATATTTTTTGTCATTCTCCATCATGAAAAAAATTACCTGAAAACATCATAAGTCACATCCTGACTGCACTAATATTACCTTATTAAGGGCAAAGAAGGGACTTCAGCACTGGCAGGTACAATTTTTGAACCTCATCAATGTTATGTTTAGCATCATATAGTCCTTATTCAAACGACTGAATGTTCACGGTAGTAAAGTTGCAGCCACCTACACAATGCTTGGGGCTGGGAAGAAAACCTAACATGCATTTTGTTGGCAGAAGAGTTTATGTACTTACCTTAAACTAGGCTGGTGTAGAGAAATACAAGTCCTTCTCCATGTGAATTCCAGTCTAGAAGACATATCTTAACTAAGCTTTTATTATATGAAAAACATGTCTAGACACCAGCCTTAACTGTATAGCTATCTTTGAAGATGTACAGTATATAGCCTGCAGCACAGTTTTCACAGCGCCTTTTGTATTGAATCTACTGACCCTCTGGCAAACAGCTGCCACAGCAAGAGAGGCGAAATTTCCATCATTTCAGGAGGAGTCCCTGATGGTGTCTCTGAACGGCACAACACAGCAAGCCACCTGAAAGCTCTGTCTGGGTTAATTAGCAGCACTGACAAGCAGGCTACGCTAGTGAGGCAGAGCGCTGCGCTGTGTGGTTGCTGCTGGGACTTGTTCAGAGAAGCCCTAGATACTGCACTGGGCTGTGCAGAATGCCCTCGGCATTGTGAGATAGCTTAGCAGGCCCCAAGAGGAGCATTTCTTGGTGGGCAGGGACTGGAAAGTTTAGATCCCAAGCTCCCAAGTGGCCCATAAAGTGTTTTATTTTAGCCAGTGTGTTTCAGAGTCATTCTGCAACTCCTCCAAGTTAGAGAGGCTGAGGGAAGGAAGCTGAAGCAGGTCTTAGCCGAGTTGTGTGTCAGAGTGCACTAAGATCTCTTCTTCTTTGTCATGGATCTCAATAACTATGTTCCCACTTTACCTGTACTTACTTTATTGGGTTCATCTGTGCTTCACCTGCTTTCCCCTTCAACAGCCACTGTTCATCCTGCTTTTTTGCAGGTGAACCTATCCTGCATTATGAAGTCCACTCTTCTGCTGTCACTGGGAACCCCGCTACTTAACCTCTTTCCCATGCTTTTCTTTCCTTTAAAGGCTGGTGGGATCTTTTCTTTCTTTCCGTCTTTGCTTCCATGTACAACCCAGGTACTTCTCACCTTCCTCACATCCTTTCCCCTTCACTGCTCCTTGCCTGACCACCGCTCTCCTGCCAGCCCCCTCTCTGTCTACTGAAGTGGACTTCTGTCATTTGCAGCCAACTACCTTGGTTCAGGGTAGACTTTGGAATATGTGACTTTTTCCTGATGATTGCACCCCATTCCCCAGTGCTTTGGGATATTGAGTCCTGCAGCCTACTTGGGATGCGGCTCCAGCACGGCCACGTTGTGCTTCCCAGCTCTGCCCTGCTTTATGGGTGCCCTACAGGACTCCCCCTCTGCTATCACCAACAAAAGCAGGACTAAGGTCAAGAGAAATGGGGCAAATCTTCTAAGTTATTTGCTCTCTAATTTTTAAGATAGGCCTAAATTGGACTGTTTCTGACTGAAACAGTGATGGCAATAGCAGTTTCACCGACACTGATAACAGTAATTCTAGCCAGCCCTTTGCTGTGCCTCTCCCACAGTCGTAAACACTACAGAAATAGAAGGAAATGCCATTTTCCACTCCCTGAGAAGGAACATTTCACCAGTGCAGCTGGGCCCCTGGGGAAAAGGAAGCCAAAATGTGCAGAAACTATAATAAAAAAGACATAAAGTAAAAGTTAATGCTTTTTGATAGACAGCAAGAGCGAGGCTGTGGGTTGCCATGGCACCGGGGCTGCACGCCGGGGCTGCCTGGGCTCCCAGCGCTCCCTCCACCGCTCCGGTTTCAGGCTTAGAAGGAATCACTCTGCGGCTCCAGGTAAACACACCAGCGACTGTTTGCAGCTGGCTCCAGACAATGTGGGATAAAGGAAAAATTGATCTGGACTGACGCATGTTTTAAGATGCTACCTACCAGTGCTGGCACCCCGTTAAGCTGTAATCAATCCCAAAACATGCTTAGGTTATCTCGGTCATCAGTGAAATGGCACAAAAATTCCTGCTTGGCCTTTAGCATTGTCCCAGCTTCAGCTCCCTCTGAGTGCAAGAAAGCAGGGAGCAGAGCGGAGACTTTCTGCTTTTTCAGCTTCTGCTTTGGGTGCCCCATATATCCTTGGATACAAGCTGGAGCAGACTCAAGGCTACCATGACTTGCCTTCCTCTTCCAGCCTCAGGATCTAGGCCAGTCCAAATTAGATGAGTTTGTTCTTTGGACACATCCGTATCAGTTGTGTTAAAAGGTTATAATAGTTATATGTAGCTATTTAAGTGGGCTCAGAGTGAAATTACCAGTTGTTGATACGCATCAGCTGAACATGAGAGCCAGTGATACCGCAGAAACCCTGGAGAAAGTCCCAGAGTCCCAGTCATGTACTCTTACATGCAGCTACAGATATGAAAAGCCACCTGGCAGCTAGACCCCTCTGTGAAGTGGGGAAAAAAAGCTTTTAAGGCAGAGCTGCACTTTAAGAGGGCTGGACGGGGGAGACTGCTTGGAGGGGTGGGTGAGAGGCAGTCGTGTGCCTGAACGGGGGCATCTCCCTCCCAGGGAAGTTTGTGTGTGTCTGTGTGGGCACGTTCTCATGCGCTCAACAGTTTTTCCCAGTTCCCTCAACTGTCACCCTAGCAGGGTCCAGCCCCACCAAAAACTCATCATTCATTGTCAGACACCTTTATTGCTATTTATTCATTAACACATAACTTCCTACTACCCCATTCCCTCCTCACAGGCTTCTTTCTTTTCTGTGTAACTCTTCTCCAACCATGCATTCACTCCTTCTCCCCACTATCTTTCTCTTAGTTTCACACCACATGAATAACAATGAATTCCCAGATGTGCATTTCTTGCCAGACATCGCCCACGGCGCAGCAACTGCATTCATCTGTTTTTCTTACCCACTGTATCCAAGGGCTTCCCCGGCACAACATATAGTCCTTCCCCATAACGCTCCAAACAAAATGTTTAAGCAGTTCTCCACCGCTGCTCCACCACTGCAACTAATTGACTAGTTCCAAAGAGAAGAGCTGTAAGTGATTAGAAGCATTAACCAAATAACAAGCTTTATTTTGTGTTTTGTGTAATGATCTATATATACAAAAAATAGGCACATTTGTGGTTAGGTAAAATTATCAATAGTAGTGCAGGCCAATTTGGGGCACAAAGGATACTTTTAAAGATTATGTAACTTCTCTTTAAACTTGCCTATTTTTAACAACACATGCACACAAAAATGTTTTTAAAAACAGTATTATGGTTGTAAAATCCAGTACTGAACAGGATGTGCCAAAAAAAGAGCTGTCTGTGCCACTTGATTTACATCCCCTTTGTTCTGTGCTGGATGCTCACATGTAATTGGTAAACAGGATCCTGCCTTATCAGGTGCGTGAGACAGCATCGGCTGTCCAGAAAGATCAGGATGATGAGAATCCTGTTTCACCTCTTGAAGAAGCTTTTGGTGAAAATCCTGGCTTAAAACTCTGACTTTTTTAGATGAGACTGGATGGCAGCCACAGGGCCGGGACCCAGTTAATTCCAGGGAGAAAAATAGTGGAGGTACAACAGGTTGTTGGAGAGAAAAGATAATCTACTGAGGATTAAGATGATGCAACCTGTCTGAAGAGCTGGAGACTATCCCTGCTTCTGCCACGGAATTCTTCTGTGATGCCAGGCAAGATGCTTAAAACTTTTTATAGATGAGCAGCAACTCAGTATGGCTCCTTCTGAGGCCTCGTTTGCAGAACTGCTGCAACCAAAATCCATGGGAGCTCTGCTTTCAGAAATGAGGTCCCAGCTGCCTTTTAACTGTTCGGTCCAGAATATAGCAACCTTCTATCTCATAGGGACATGATATTTTCTAAGACTATGAAGCACACACATAATTGTGGTAAGAACCATACAAAAGCCTCCTGAGCCTGTCTTCGGCTATTCTGAAGAAATTTGTGATACCAAAGAGTGAGACTAGAGCATTCAAAGCTCTAGAGAGGGACACAACTACAGTGATTCAGGTGCCACAAAAAAATAGACATCTAGTACCACTTTCCCATTTTCAATGCATTAAACTGAAGGACTAGTGGGCATCACATAGAGTTCATGTGAAATCTGTGTCCTTTTGGTGCTGGAGGCCAGAGACGACATCCTAGGACAACCAAACCAGCCACTGCCTGGACACAGGCAATCACATCTCCTTTCCTGCACTCTTTTACTCAGCTTGTCAGCAGAATCCTAGGTTCTTCCTCTGCTTCTGGCCTTTCCCTTTCTTGCCCAGACTGGCTCCCACATTTCCCTACCCCAGTCTGACTCTCTTCCCACCGGCTTCTCCTCCAATCTCAGTATTTCTGCCTCCCCAGTTCCCTTGGTCCATCTCTTCTGCAGAGCTCCTCATTTCTCCTCTCCGGGCTCCTTTGCAGGTCCAAATCTCTTCCTCCTGCCACACTGATTCCAGATTTCATCTTCCTTGTGTGCACATTCACAGGTCCCCTACCCCTAGACCTCTCATTTGGTCCAGACCCCTTTCCCACTTTCTTTCTGATCTCTCAGAACTTTTTGCCCAACCTTCACTCCAACCTCCATCCCTAAATTGTTTGTCTTGGGCCACTTAAGTCTGTCTTCTAGGTCTGGCTCGTATTGTCTTCACCTTCATACTCAATGGCCCCATAGAGCACAACAGACAGGCATCCTGCACCAAGCCCTGGGGCCCAGCTAGCCTCAGCCTGGAGAAAACAGGACGTAGCACTGAAGGGAAAGACCATCACTCCTCCTGCCACTCGAGGCTGGAACAAGTTCAGTTACTCTCTGAAGGCGGCATATAAGCAGCCTGGTCACATGCAGCAACTGCAGTAGGAGCAAGATGAGGCAGTGGAGCACACGCAGGCACCTCCATCAGCATTGGACAGAGCACCCTTGGTGGGAACTGAATCTCCAGGAATTTTAGCTGGAGTTGGCATGTTTGGACACACCCCCCTAAGAAAGTGAGGCAAGCATGAGTATTTGGGGTCCACACTGCCCAAGCTACCTGTGTCTGAGCAAGCCCATGCCATGTGTGCCACCCCATTGCCCTCCAAGAGGGGAGCTCTCCTGTGTGCAGGGCAGTAACAGTGTGACTGCACTGAGGCGGCTCCCCTTGTGCTTCCACCCTTCGGCAACAGCTTTCAAAGCTCTGACTCTGCCCCCGACGTGAGCATGGGTGCCTGAAAACCTGTTAGCGGGTGCTGCCCCTTCCTAGCCCCTCCGTGGCAAACTTGGGAAGGGCTGGCGTGCTCGCTCCATTGTGCAGTGCCTGTTTTATGGCAGTCACAGAGCAGAAATCAAACCTTGACTGAAGTGAATTAAAAATTTTTAATGAATGCCAGGAGTAATTTCCACACAAGTCTCCCTCCTCCTGGGCGCTGATGAGCACTAATATTTAATTGAGTGCGGCCCTCTGCCGGCACTGAGCGGCAGCCTGCCGCGGCTGGTGGCCGGCACGGCTGCTCACTCTCGCAAACCTCCCTCTGCTCTGGCTGCAAGCGCGTCCCGGAGAGGACAACCCTCAGAGCGCTGTGTGTATGTGCCATCAATTACTGTTACTAACTCACCTCAACGCATAGGTCGGGGACTGCAAATCCAAGTGTCACTGGCATAGGAATGATTATTACCAGATGCTAATTGCGCATTAATATATGCTAATCGCTGCTGCATGCCAACATGCCTCAATGCACTGAGTGCCAGGCCAAAGTCACTTGACTGGAGCGGAGCTGCTCTTCTCCACCGGTGCCACCTCGCCCATCCACGCCAAGAGCTGTGGCCACCATGGCCCCACGGCTGCTCAGTCTTCACGGCGGTGGTCATCTCCACGGCTGCCATCCCGCCTCCTGAGTTGAGGAGCAGCCCCTCGATTCCACGTTCCCCAGCCCCAAGACTTCGCCCCGGCGGAGGTTTGCTTCAGGTGGGAGACAAGTGTCTCCGGGCTCCACCTGTGCCAGGCAGGAGGCTGCTGCTCACTCCATCACAGGGGATTTACCAGTTACAGCCCCCGGCTGAAGATGGACTGATGTTTTGTGAGGGAAGGGATCACACAGGTTTTTAACAGAAACCCACACACAGCTTTTAAACTTTAAAATCCGTTGCCTGAACATGTCTCTCAGGTCACGCAGCATGAGCAGCGCCAGGAGCAGCTCAACCAGGCAGCCGTTGCCCGGGCCGGGAGAGGCGCCCCGGAAGCCCGCCGGCTGAGGGGCTGAGGGGAGGCCTCGGCTGCAGCGCCCCCACCGCCCACGGGGCTCGCCCTCCCTGCCCGGCGAAAGGGCGCCAACGGCCCCTCGCCCCCTCTCCTCACGAACGGCGCCTCAGCCGTGCCCCCCCCCC
>VZTQ01007382.1:121627-149992 GCA_013400755.1 Pelecanoides urinatrix | reverse complement strand
GGCGGGCGCGGGGTGCCCCGCCGGGGCAGGCGGGGGGGGTGGTGCTCGGGAGCGCCGGGACGCGTCAGCAGCGTTGCAGAGCGGTGCCGGTGCCTGCCCCGGGCAGCCCCGCCGCCCGCCTGGTACAGAGCGTGGGCCGAGGTCAGGCTCAGCGCTCAGCCCCTCGCACCCCCGCGAGCAGCACGGGTGCCCGGAGCAATTCTCCCGTTTCGGCCTGTGAACCGACCCGGGAGCATCAAACAGCCCCAGGGAGGGCTGTCGGGCCGCAACAGCCACAGGCTGTCCTCCAGCGCTTGGTCTGTTGCTAAAGGTCAGAATAAAATGGCAGTGGGGGCCGTGGGGACGCCTCGAGCGGGCAACGGTGGGTGAAGGCAACTGCCAGCCTGTTGAAGGTTAGTCCTGAGCCCAGATTTCCACCTGGTCAAGGCAGAGCCCACTTCATTCAGTGGGAGGGGATGGCAAGGTCTTCTGCTGGCCAAATGGAAGGGCAGCTGAGGTCATTGGATGTTAGATGCATGAGTTTTGGTTGGGGTCTGTTCCCCCTGGTCACAAGGTTTATTTTCCTCTGTATGTTAGGAGTATAAAGAAGAAAAATGCATTTCAGTTGCTGGTTTTGACTCAGAAGGTCTCCTGACTTCATTTGACTTTCCCCATCACATCCAGTGTCTCCCTGGGGAAAGCACATGATAACAGAGGGAGAACACCAGGACATCCCTTTTTGCGTTTCCAACACAGCTTTCCCTCTGAGTTAGCAGAGAACTGGTGATTTGTGTGCAGCTGAGAGGCAGAGGAGAAAAGAATGGTCTGTAGAGTTGAGATAGTAATAAAATCAGTTTTAGAGAGATAGAAAAGATAAATTCTTCAATAATTTGGAAAAAAAAAGTCTAAAAGCATACCTTCTACTTGTCTTCCTGAAATTGAGAAGTTTTGGCTTNGGGCGGCGAGGAGCCGCGAGCGGCGGCGGGAGGGCGGGCTGCGCGGCGGGCGGTGCGCGGCGACCGGCAGCGCTGAGCCCCGATAGGCGGCGGCGGGCCATGTTGGTGCTGCCGCCGCCGCCGCTGCCGCTGCTGCTGCTGCTGGCACGGAGCCGCTGAAGCCCGGCGGAGGGGCTCGTCGGCTCTCGCACGCAGCGGCGGCGGCGGAGCGCGTCGCGTCGAGCGAGCGAGCGAGCGGGGAGGAGGAGGAGAAGGAGGAGGAGGAGGAGGAGGAGGAAGGGGAGGGGGGATCTTCTCGGCGAGGATGCCCGGAGCGGCTGCAGGGACGGCGGCGACAGGAGCAGGCTCGTCAGGAGCAGCAGCAGCGGGGATGCTCCCGGCTCAGGAGGCGGCCAAGATCTACCACACCAACTACGTGCGGAACTCGCGGGCCATCGGCGTGCTCTGGGCCATCTTCACCATCTGCTTTGCCATCGTGAACGTGGTGTGTTTCATCCAGCCGTACTGGATCGGGGACGGCGTGGACACCCCGCAGGCAGGCTACTTCGGGCTCTTCCACTACTGCATCGGTAACGGCTTCAGCCGGGAACTCACCTGCCGGGGCAGCTTCACGGACTTCTCCAGCCTGCCCTCGGGAGCCTTCAAAGCTGCCTCCTTCTTCATCGGGCTCTCGATGATGCTCATCATCGCCTGCATCGTCTGCTTCATCCTCTTCTTCTTCTGCAACACAGCCACTGTCTACAAGATCTGTGCCTGGATGCAGCTGACCTCGGGTGAGTGGGGACAGCGGCCCCGGCCCTGGGGGGGGGCTCCGCGCCGCCCTGCCCGGCCCTGCCCTCCCCGGCCCCGCGGCGGGCACGGGCGGCTCTGGAGAAACTTGCGGCGCCGGCGGCCGCCCGGGCCGGGAGGGGGTAGGGGGGACAGNTTTCCCTCTGAGTTAGCAGAGAACTGGTGATTTGTGTGCAGCTGAGAGGCAGAGGAGAAAAGAATGGTCTGTAGAGTTGAGATAGTAATAAAATCAGTTTTAGAGAGATAGAAAAGATAAATTCTTCAATAATTTGGAAAAAAAAAGTCTAAAATCAAAGCATACCTTCTACTTGTCTTCCTGAAATTGAGAAGTTTTGGCTTTGCAGGAATAAGCTGTTGGGGATACAGAGCAAAATGTCTCCAAAATGGGCTCACAATCACTTTTTTAGTCCCCTTAATTGACCTACATTCATTTCAGTTTCCGATCAGTAATTCTTCTGAGTTGTTTGCTGAGCAGCTTCAGCATTATTCAATTTGCCACCTAGTCCACGAGGCTTAGTGGAAATTTCTGGTTTGTGTGAAGCAGCTTTAACCATTTCTCTCTGCGATGCTGTTTTTACGTGTGTTATATATATTTTTATGCTGTTTCTGTCACTTAGGTTTCCATATGATTTCTTTCTTTATCACTTGGGGATTGATCCGCAGTCACTTGAGGTTGGTAGATTTTTCCGTGATTCCAGTGAGACTAGGTTTGGGGTCATTATCTCTGCATTGGGAATCCTCTTTGATGCTGGTGGCTACTTCGCCTGTTCAGTAACACACATTCTGATATAGTCTTATTAATTGTACACAGTCATGTCACTTGGCTCCAGGCAGAGCAAATTGTTTCATCTTTGCACCACTGATGTCTCCTCTGCTCCATTAAGGACTTTTGCTCTCAGCTGTTTCCTCTCCTTACGGCTCCACTGGTAAAAGGTGGCATGAATATTTAGTGGTTTGGTGCATCCTCAGTCTGTTTTGTTCCTGTCTGGTATGCAGTAGGACAGCACAATTTCCAAGTCCCTTACACTTTCCAACATCAGAGATAATGGTGTTTTATTTGTATGGTTCCACTGTGTCATGCCAACAGAAGCTAATGCATGGATCTGATTCCTTTACTGTGTTTCTGCACAGGTGAATAATAATGTTTAGAAACCACTGCATGCAGCTGATCTCCAGGAGCCCAACCAGTCTATACCATGCTGCATGTGTGCAGGTGTGACACTGAAGATATGTTTTCAGACAAAATAACACAGAATTTTTGTCATCTCCAAAGCTGGTAGATGCACTCTTGGCATTAAAAGTTAACAAAAGGGGTTTTATATCAGCAGCATAATCATTTTTTCAGACTGCTTACCTCCAAAATTAAAATAATAGGGGAAAATATGTATAGCCAAGTGGTTATTGGCCATCTTTCCTGATTTGTATGTGAATGCCCTGGAAGAACTGGAACAATGTTGGGTGTTGAAAGAGCCTGACTTTGTGGTTTGCTGAATGTTGTACCTTAATTCAGCATTTACGTGACTGTTCATTTCTGTATTACCTCAAAAAAGTTTCCTCAAAGGGAGAGAAAACTGCCAGAAAATCCATATTGGTTTGGGTTTCATCCTTGGAAGAAGAAAGCAATGGTGGTGGGACAGAACGGTAACTTAATGAGTTCTGATTGGTTTTCTATGAGCTATATGACCTACTTCTGTTATTATTTTACTGTTTTGAGATTATAAGTAATGGGCAATAATAAGCTTAAGATGCTTATCTCACAAATAACACTATAGTAATGTCATTTACATATGCATACCGTTATGCATAGTACAGGAACAAAATTGAACCTGAAGTAGTAAAATAAACAAGTATGTGAGTATAGCCTTGGTTTTGCTTGCTATTATGTACCTTAGTAGTGTTAGCATTCAGTTAGATCATATAATAATACTTAAAATCGATGTAATGTAAATCTCCTTCGAAGCCATCTTTTGACGTGGGATGATGCTTGGTTTAGGATTGCAAATAAAAGTTTAGGAACTAATTTCTTTAAAAGAAGGATTTTCATCACATTCTGTCCTGCATGAGTCATTATAAATTGTCAGCATGATGTAACTCTTGTTTTGAAGAGATGTGTTTTTTAAATAAGGAAAAGATAAACAATATCTTGGACACATGCGTTTTCAATCCTTGTTGCTGTCTAATCATGTCTATGACATGACTAAGCAGAAAAATCCTAGGAAAAAAGCTGTTTCCTTTGTGTACATGAGGACAACATGCATTAGACTCCCTTATGATTTTGCCATGGCTTAGACTGCTATTTTTGTTCCATGTGCATAATGCTGTCAGGGTACACTTGATATCTTGAGAGCCAGTGTTGGCAGCCTCGTTCTCCAGCCTCTAGCCTCCCTTTCTGCAATTTCAAAATTATATGTACAAACACCTGCATGTACACTTACCTAATTTGAGCAGCTGCATGAACACAAACACTTAGTGAAAGCGTACTACCCTGCATGTAAAGTTTGCAAGAAACCTCACAAATAAAGATATTTCTTGAGATTTATTCCTTTAAGTTAGATAAATTAAACGCTTCAGTTCTGTCATTGTGATTTTTTTCATTATTAGGCATTTGTCATTGCTTTTATTCTTTCCTAGGATGTTGTAAGTTACAGGAAACAGAAAAGTAGAGAAAGCAAAAGAAAGGCATAGAAGTGTCCTATGAACAAGTAGGATGAAACCAATATATATATGTTTTTCAGGAGATGCCTAAGCCCATGCCCACAATAAGAGGACAGTTGAACAACACAACATAAACCCTCTGTACTTTGTCAAACCACAGGCCCATCTAGTCCAGTGATCTCCGACAGTGGTCTGTAACATGAGCCCACAGAAGCGTAAGAGCAGCGAAAGCTCATTTTGCCCTCAGTACTTTCAGTCCTCCAGCACTTGTGTTCAGGGATTTCCTGAGATAAGTCTTGGCATTTAAAAGCTCTTCCTGGAATTTCTTTTTTATGACTTTGGTCACTTTTTGAACCTGTGTAAACTTTTAGCATTTACAGCGCCCCAGAGCAAGGAGTTCCACAGCTTAATATGTGTTGTGTGAAGATTCAGTAGGTTTTTTTATGTTTTAAACCTTGTACCTGCCTGTTTCATTTGATCCCCCCAGCTCATGTATTGGAAGAGGCTGTGAATGGGGAACTCCCAGACACCTTCCTTGTGGTGGTCCTGATTACACCTTTGTTGTATCCCCTCAGTTACCTGTTTTTGAGACCTGATGAATCTTTGGCTTCTTAGTCATTCCTGAGTTGTTAGGTTGTACCATACCTGTGATCATCCCTGCTGCCCTGCCCGCAGCCATTTCCAGGCTATGGTAGGCAGTGGGACCAGAACTGCATGCAATATTCAAAACAGACAAACCAGCCATTTATACAGTGGCATAATAATATTCTCTCTTTCATTCTTTATTCCTTTCCTAGTAATTTCTAATACTCACTTTTTCACTGTTAGTGAACAGAGGGCTGATGTTTTCCAGCAACTACCTATTATAACTCCAAGATCTGAGTCCTGAAGTGGTAATAGTCACCTTGGAGCACATCATTTTGTGTAGTTAGGTTTTTTCCCCTCAAAGAAACGACTTCATATTTGTTTATCGACATTGACTTTAATTTGCCTTTTTATTGCCTGGTCACTCAGTATTGTAAAGTCTTTCTTCATAGTCAGCCCATATCTCAGCTACCCTGAATGAATATCAGCAGCAAACTTTGTCACCTCACCATTTACTCTGTTTTCCAGCTCATTTATAAATAAGCGAGCAGCTCCCAAGTTCCAGCACAGATCCCTGCAGGACTCCACCATTGACCTCTCTCCGCTTGGAAAATTGACAGTATTCTCCTGCCATCTGTTTCTAATTATTTATCCTTCCAAGGACATTTATTTTTATCCTCTGGGAGTTTAGTTTTTTTAAGACTTATGAATGACATTTATCAAATGTCTTTTGGAAATCCAAGTGGACTTTGTTAATGAAAATTTCCATGGTACGCATTATTTTTTACTTCTTTGGAGAAGTCCAGTAGTTTTGTGAAAAATGACTTAAAATAGCTGTGTTGGTCCTACCTTACTCACTTCCTTTCATCACACAAGTATGCCATGTTTGTGCATGTGCTAACATACTCTGTTGTCTTGCATAGTTCTTACCAATTTATGTGGTGCAGGTATCAGTCTTTCTGTGGTTCCCCATGTTTTCCATGGGCTTGTTTTAAACCAGTTTTTAAAACTGGTTTCATATTACTCAATTGCCAGTTCCTTGGAGCCAAAGCAGCCGTAAGAGAGAGGTTATTACATGTCACAGTTAAAAGTTCATTTAAAACAGGGAATTGTTTCAGAATGAAAAGGTGAAATTCTTCATTGCAGCTGTGTTGGTTTTTGCCTTTATACTTGAAATCAGTCTGCAGGACCAGGTGACTTTTATATAAGAGTTTTAAAAGGCTTGACCTTGATGCTCTCAGAGCCTTTGTTACTGCTGTTTGTCAGATCTTGGTGTAGGGGTAAATTCCAGAAGGCTAGAAAAAAAGGAGTCTTGCGCCAGTGTTTGAGCAGGGTGTCTAGTGGAGTCAGACAAGGATCTTGTTTGTAGCCTCAGTATCCTTAACAATTAGTTGGGAGGCTAATATACATTTATGGCTGCTGAACTTTGCAAGCAGCACAAAAATTATTTGTTTAATAAATTATAGTTATTTGGTTAATAAATTACAGTAGGGGTAGCTAATTCCATAGACTGATTTGATATCATAATAACCTGACTTGCTTCAACAGCCTGTATTTTAATTCACCAAATGCAGTGTAAGACTTCTGGGGATCAAAATGTAGGAGGCGTCCTACTGATGTGAGAATTATGGAAATTATTTGTTATGGAAAATAGTTATTTAGAAGAGAAATTAGAGGCTGTGGTAGATGGGCATCTGCATGGGAGCTCTCACTGCAGTGCTGCCCCTGAGAAGCCCAATGTGGTCCCTAAATGTGTATGCAAAAAATGGGACTGCCCTTGCCCACAGTGGTTCCTGTGCCCACTCTGTCCAGGTCAAACATCTCTCAAGACTCCCTTTCAAGTAGAAAGTAGAAAGGGTTTCAGGACTGATGTAAATAAATGAAAGAAGAAGAGCTAAAAGGATGAATTTTCTTGCTATTCAAAAGAAGATTAAAAATTGACAGATTATGGTGTGTGAGGACCTACAGGGGAAGATTTCAAGTCATGCAGTTCTCCTTAACTTGACAAATGCTGTGTTTGGAAGCTGAAGTTACACAAATTTGCATTAACCATGAGCTATATACACTTGTAACCTGTTAAGTTTCATTTGTTAATTATCTTTACAGTGGTTTCTTCTTCACTTAAAGTCTTTAGATAAGATTGGGTGCCTCTTTCTAGGAGGCATGGCCTATCTCACCAGAAGCAAAAGATCTTAACCAACACTGCTGCCAGCTTTTGTTCCCACCACGTAACCCAGCTGTAAAGTGAGAGGTGCATGGTACAGGAAGCCAAAGGGAGAGGAAGGCAAGTCCAGGAACATTGAGCAAGTTTTTGAACAGAGTTTCAGCATTGATGCTGACTTTAATAAGAGCATTAACACCCCCAACTCCACCCGCAGGGTGAGATGACTGAGGTTATTTAGTGGTCTGTGAGTAGTAATGGGTGTCGGACCTTCCGGGTGAAAATTCTGAAAAATCAGGGATATTGAGGCCTCTGACCATAGTAAAATGAGGATCGCCTCTGCGTCTTGGCAAAATGAAGTGCTGGAGCTGTGCAGGTGGGCAGGGAGCAGGGAAAGAGCTGAGGGTCTGCTTGCCAACAAATAGACTCATCAAGCCTATAAGGACATCTCCTAAAGCAAGCGGGCCTGGTGCATATGCTTCTTTTTCCCAGAGGAGAAATCACGCTGCCAATATGATTTTCTGTCTGTTCAGCTCCAGAGGAAAGTTTCCTGTCAGGCTTAATAGAGATTCCCAGTGCCTCCCTCATCCTTGGGCTGGGAGTGCCCCATGGTAGCCTCTGCTGTGCTGCTGTCACGCTGGCTGCAATGAGTATTGCCATACTGGCTTGGGAAGTGCTCCTGTCCTAATGTGAGTCGGAGGGTTAGCTGGGTAGGTTGGAAAGATGAGGAACTGAAGGTTTTATTGGGAAGCTGTGGGTGAAATGGGGCTGTGCAGCCTTTTCTGTTTCATTACTTTGTTTGAAGTAAACGTTTTCATGTATTTCATGCTTTGGCTGTAAAAATGAAGATAAAAGGTGTATCCTGTGAACAGTGGAAATGAGGGAGGAATGCTGTGCCCCAGTGTCCCCTCTCCAAGTCATTTCTTTCCCTAAATACTCTGCGCCCACAATATCAAAGGTTCTCTCCTGCATCCCGTCATCCCCTGCCTTCGGTAACTAAACTCTCTAACTCTCCAACTCCTCACAGGCTCTTCATCTGTGTAGCTGACAAGGACACAGCCTGTATTATAGCTGGCAGAAAGCTATTTGTGTGTCGATTTGATGTCAAGTTGCCACCTAGATTTGTTAAAGGATAAACTATCCCTGTCTTTTCACTGGTGGGAATTTGGGATCCTTTCTGCTCTGCCCAGGAACCAGCTTTTTCACAAAACTTGCAGAAGTTTAGTGTCTTGGAGGCTTGTAGCATCAGTCAAATTTGGTTGAAATTAGTCACGAGGCTCAAAATCACACAGCCACATCCCAGAGGGAACCTGACTAAAATGTATCATGTAAGAATGTATATCATTTATTTGTATGAGTGATTTGAGATTTTGATAGCAAAACTTGTTTTTGAAGGATAAAGGTGATTTGGGAATGGAGGAGAGATATTTTCTGTTGTTTTAGAGTGTAATAAAAATTTCAGCATCTTATAACTCTCCCAATTGCCTTTTATGAACATCCTGGGGGCTGTGGTCCACTGTTTGGAAAAGACGAAGATAACAGAATAGTAAGGTATAAAAGGAAATGCATGAAGTTATCCAGGCCATATGAGGACGAATTTCATTTCACTGAAAAAAAGATGTATGGGAGGGAAGAAAGGAGAGGAGAAAGAAATTGGGAGAGAATTTGAAAGAGGAGAATATCACCTATTGAAATGTGGGGAGCTGAGAACTTGAATATCGTTGGGAAAGAGAAATGGGAGTGGGGTTTTGGAACGCAGCTGGTGTTGGCGCAGCTCTACTTTCTTGCACCTGAAGGGGCTTCACTGGCATAGGATATGGCTGCTGCCGAGTTCTTTCAAAAATTCCTTCTAAAAGTTTAATGAAGAAAATTGCTATATGGGAAAATGAAGCCAGGAAGAGGAGAAACATGTGCATATTATCAGCAGTAGAAGGCAAGGAATAAAAGAAGGCTAGATTTCAAACACTAAGGTTATTTTACCTTTTGAGAAGTGAACCTTTTTAGCACTGTGGTATAAACAGTATTAGCTTTGATCTTGCAAACACAAAGACAGCAAACATATCAGAACAGAAAATCTATGGTGTGATCAGACAGTGTGGACTCAATATTTGAAAACTAACAAGATCCACCTGTGAGGAATGGCAGGGTCACAGTAGTGAGGCATCACAGAGGAAAAAATAAAAACATTTTTGCTCAGAAATGGTGAAGTGAAAAAAAGACATGAACAAGCCTAGAGCCTGAAGAGTCTGCAGAATTTGATAACATTGGTTGCTATCAGCATTGTTAAAAATGCAGTGGCAGCATGACAGAGTGAATAGCTAGAATATGCGTTACTGTGTGGAACAGTGTGCAAATCCCAATTACTAAGAGAGAATTATGGCTAGAATCCTTAAGAAGGGGAGTATAATAGACTTCAAGATCTATCTATTCTAAGAAAGATAATATCCATCTTCATGTTGGCATTCAGAGATGCAGAAGACTTGAAACAAGCTGACCTTAGAATGAGAAGGTCATACGTACCGGGGGAAAAGGTTCCTTTATTTTCTCCTATAGAAGCCAGATGCAAATTTATGAATTTCATTGATTTTAAAAGGTAGCTGATGGCCTCTGTGGAGAGCCTCTTTGACACAAGCACATCATGTGCTATTTCAGAGAATATTATTCAATCAAGTAATTGAGACTGCATCAGAAGGAGAGAGCTACCGAATAAACGGTTTGAAATAAATTATTACAAACAGTTGATGAGTTGTCACACATTCCAGTTTCCTTATTTTTCTGGTTATATTTCAGAAAGGAAAAGTTTGTAGAGAAGAAAGCTAGACATGCTATACTTGCAAGGTCAAAGACAAATATTCTGAGTTGAGAGGTTTAGAAAATACTACTTGTGCAAACTTAGGAGGTTCTTTTGTTGACTGCTAAAAGTCAAAAGTCATGCGCCTTACTTGTAGAAGTTCATTGAATAAGGTGAGCGATCTCATGCAATTAACATGGCCAGAATGTGTCTTGTACTGCCGTGCTAGACCGTACCTCTGCAACCTCCGCCCTACAATACTTTATTTGTCGTGATGAACTTTGTGTGCAGCAGAAGTGTGAATAAAATAGGACAAGGTCTCTTAACATCAGGGAAGATTTTAGCAGGGAGGGGAGGAGGGCAGGCTAGCAGCAGTGTATTTTCCTTCTGTCTGACCTCTTGCCTCTTCCTCTGCTATAACAGGCTTCTGGAGTGGCTGCAGAAAAGCGAATGCTCCTCAGCTCTTTGTAACATGGAGTCTCTTGATGTGGGCAAGAGGAGTCTTGGAGAGGGTTGTTTTGCAACAGCCCAGATGACAGCATGTAAGCGTGAAACACCTACATAAATGGTCCTGTGCTTCTCGGAGATTAATAGTCTTCAAAGTTAGGCTCAGACATTTCCATATCAAGTCATCTCCTCAGCTTGCCAGGGCCCAACAGAGGGATGCGGTGGCTATGCCTGTACCTGCAAATTAAGCATGTCCAGAACCACCCTCTGGTGCAGAGTCAGCTGGCACACTGGCCAGTGTCCATATTATTACATTTTTTTACCTTCTAAAACTGGGTCACCGGACTCATGCTGCCTATTGGGAACCACTCCTGGCATGTCTTAACTTGCAAACTGTGCCCTGGCAATATTTTGGAAGATGGTTAGTTGGAACAGACTAAAAACACTCCTGTGACACATGCTGTGGGACAATTCTAACAATTTAATAGCACAGACAGTTGAGTTTCAATGCCTGGGAATGCTCCCTGGCACTGCTTAATTTATCTGTGTAGACATAACCAATATGTAGCAAAGTCTCAAAGTGAGGAGCTCAAGAATTATCTGTGCAGGAAAGTTAAGATGACATGGTATTTAGTCCTTTAATTTAAATGAATTTATAACTGCAACTCAGTGCCATAGTATTAATTTCTGATTTTCTTGTTTAAATTAACAATAAAAAATCTGTGGATGAAAAATTTGCACAAAGTGTAGTTAACTTTGAAACTAGACTTAGTAATGACCTTGAAAAAGAAAGACGTTTGTAACCTTTGGCAAGAGGAAGGAGTGATCAAAAATGTAGAACAAGCCACAAAAAAGTTTTTTCTCCTAGAGGTAGTGGGGTAATATTACCCATGAGCCTAAAAATCATAAAGGAATCTTCTCTCTGATGCATGTTTCAAAATCAGATTTTCCCCAGGTATCTTCAGCTTGGCTAATACATCTTTGAACTCTATAAAACCGTTATGCATTGAGTCTTTACTTGAGAGACATTCGGTGTAGCTTTGCAAAGAGTTAATTCAAAATTTTAAGATTAATTCCATGAGAGAAGTATTAGACTTTCCATGAAAATAAAGTTATTCATCCTTGTAGCTTTATGTTCCTTTAAAGAAACTTAATTATTACTTGGTTGCTGTGTCTTAGTATTTAGCCTTCCTATTACTGGTGAAGTTATATTAGAACATCAGTAAAATAAAAAGCTTGAAATTGCAATTCATGGTCATTATACTAGAAAAATATAGTCCAAAATAGTCCAAACATGCTGATGGCTTACGAGCCACAATCGCTTGCATTAGTTCATGTCAGGCATTTGTGTTTGATCAGATTTGTCAGTTAGTACGGCATCATCAGCTGGCTCACCAACAGTCATTTCCAAGCTGACACTTCACTGTTTGTCAGCCTTGAGGAGCGAGGCGATAGTGGTGGCATGGACTCACTGGTGCAGAGTGAACAGCCATGCAGCTGAGGACAGATAACAATGAGTGAAGAGAGGACCTGAGTATATCGGTTCACCAAAGGATGGCAATGGGCTGTCAAGTAATGCGTCTGTGAAGAGGGCATACGTGATCCTGGCATGTATTTCGTGAAGTATTTCCAGCTGATTTAGGGCAATGCTGACATCATTACATGATGCACTGTGGTATTTCATGTGGGATTCTGGACACTGATGTTCAATTCTGATTGAGACAGCAATAGCTGCAAAAAGGAAAACCAGTGACCGGTGACATTTCTTGCAAGGAAAAAACGAGGAAAGCTTGGTTTGTTTAATGTAGAAAGAGGAAGGTTGATAAGATGTCCATGATTGCTGTCTAAAAACACATGGAAGGGCTAGAAAAACAATGGTAGGGGAAAAGAACTGTTTAAGCCACTGATTTTCACTTTTATTTGATTTGATTTCCTAAATTTTTTCCAAAGATGATGCTACATGCCCTGTAGCATTGTTAGAGCAAATTACAGCCTGTTAGGCCTGCTTTGCTTCATGACACTTAAAAAATCTTAGAAGTAGTTTATGAATCCCTCCTGAGTCCATGGACTGTAGAGTAAAAACTAATGATTTTAAACTTGTGGCTAATGGTGGGACAAGAACGGATGGATATTATCTGGATATAAATCACCTCAGCCTGGAAATTAGAAGAAAGTTTTTAACCATTAGAGCAGGAAGGTTCTGCAACAACTTTCTAAAGGGAGGAGATGTGGTAAAATACTGAGCTGGACACTGGAAACAGGTGAGTGCCTGAAAGAGATTACAGAATGTTTGTAACAGCATGCCTTGTTCCTCTCTCATTTCTCAGAACTGATTCATCTAGGTGAATGTTCTTTTCTAGTATACTCCCATTTGTTCTGTTTTTTAAACAGTATCACTCCTATCTCGGTGCCTTCTGGGATTAAAAATAGGCAGTGACCAAGATCTGTAGATCTGTCAAGTGGGGCTCCATTCTTGCCTGGCATTCTGACCAAACAAACAAGGGCTTTCCTTAAATTCCCAGCAAAACTGTAAAACAGTGTCAACTACAGCTGCTGCAGTAATCTGCTTCACATATTCCCTTTGCATTTAACATTTTCATGTGACTTGGATATTTAGTTTCCTTTAAGAAAATTTAATTTATGTCAGCTAAATACTGATGTTTTAAAGTGAAAGTAGTTGAAAAATAAATCTTTAAAATATTCTCAAATACCAAGGCTTCAGGAAAAACAGTTTACAAATCATCAGTTCTATGACTAACCTGAGATCTAGTTTTGCTAAGGATGTTTCCTAAAGAAGTTGTCCCTTGTTTTCCCTCCATGCACATAATTATTTTGTCATGCCATGCTGCTACGTAAATAATCTTCCTAAATAGCTAAGAAACCTGTAAAATCTTCATCTTGTTGATATGCTACTGGATGCTTCTTTGTTTATGTGAATAGTTTGTGTCAAATGTTGTGGAAAGAACGGGCTCATCAAGTGGTCTTTGCTCATGCGGGACGGGAAGCGGAGCAATGCAGAGTTCCCTGTTCTGTCCTTGCTGCCTCCTTTCCTGCCTCCTGTGGCAGTTTGAGAAGGAGAGAGAGGAGGGAACACTTCGTCAACAGGATAAACAAGTGTTCAGTGCATCGAAAAACTGTATATAAGGCAAACCCTGAGCTTCAAATTAAACACTTTTAATCTTGTACATTTCTATGAAAGCTATCGCATGCAGTATGCATACTTAAAAATGTCTGTTCAGGATTTTACACCCTTAGGGACAGATCTGCAGATACAAGTATCTGGATTTAAATTTAGCCTCACCAAGTTTCTATGTGAACCTAAGATGGCATATTTAATAGCTGAATGTTAAACATACAACACAACATTTCATTTAGTTTTAATTATATGGTATGTTGGAGGAATTGTGCCGAGGCAAAAGTGAGGTTGTCTGGGAAATTGTAACTGCATTTTTGTCTCTTCCCAAGAGGCGTAATTTTTTTTATTCCTTGGGGCTGCTTTTTCCCAAATCAAGTCTGAACCAAATGCAAAGCACACTTCTACAGGCAGCTCCATTTTACTTTACACTACATCAGGTGATGGGTAAGCATAGATACAACAGTAGGGATGTGCCAGAGAACGTGCAATGAAATACCTGGCTAAGTGATATGGCTTAGCCTGTCAGACAGCAGTAGGGTGGTATCACCATTGGCCTTGGCAGACCTAACCTGGCTGTGGCAAGGCCAGTCAAGTGTTTATGCAGCAAATCCAGGAGTCTTCAGGCTCGTAGGATATGACGTCAGTCTGTGGAGGCCAAGCCGTCATTTGCCTGCATCCAGGTGTCTGTGCTTAAAATGCCTCAAGGATCGTGTCTGACCTCTAATTGCTTTTCCAGAAGGACACAGGTCATCTGTAGGTTCTCTGTCATCTACACACGGATGTCTCACAAGTGGTAGAACAGCTCAAGTGGCATTAGGCACCAGTGTGCTGGCAAGTGAATCAAACGCTAGCTTCTACTCTTAACATGCCTGTAAAATACTTTCATTTAGCTTTTTCAGTCTGGAGCTGAATCCCACCCCCAGTGGTTATGAAGCCAGCTTGGTCTCACGCAATTAATTAGCCCTAGATATGAGCTGTTCTGAACAGAGCCACTATGCATGGGTGGCATGGCTGTTCTCTCATCTGGATAAGCCTTCAGAGATCATGGAGTTGACCAAGTGCCTATGCAGCCAGCTAAAACTGCCTGCTTTGGCCAGTGGTCTGCAAGGGGACCATCCGTGGGGCTGACTGTAAGAGTGTTTCAGTTCTGGTCAGGATTGCATTTTTAAAGTTAATCTTCCAGTTGGCTCAACTTAATACAATTTGATTCACATTGTGGAGCAGTCTTGGGATATGCAAGCTAGGTTTCTTTCTAAATAAGCTGAATCAGATGTCCTCCAGGAGTGCACCTGGTGCACTTCTGCCGCTAGTGTGTGTGCCTTCCACAGCATCAGACTAGGGCTGGTCCAAAGTGAAACCTCTGAAACACACGTTGTTGTGGATATTAGGTCCTAAGCACTGTTTCACTTTTTAGATCCACTCTTGCAATACTTGCTAATAGGCTATGGTTTCATACATTGGGTTTTATGAAATTAGGCTTGCCTGTGTCTTGGCTTTATAAAGTTGGGTTTAGGGATGATTAAACAGGTATTTTATTCTAAATTAGCAATATACTGTCAATCATAGTTCCTTTTTAAAGTGCTTTTTCCTGGGATTAAAATAAAGCCGTAGTGTCATAAATGCAGGTATCAGAAATATGATAAAGGAATTTGAATTACCTGATGCTGAAGGAGATTAGTGGATAGTGTGTGAAGAGCTGCAAAATAGGTATTGACAATTGCTAAACAATGCTGGTGTTATTTATTACTTCCATTTATCATAGGACTAAAAGTCAAGTTCTAATCATTTAAGTAAATACCTCAGTTCTGCTGAGCTTCAGTGGTACCTGTCAGAGAGGAATAAATGCAGGTAGTAATGCATACCTAACATCATTTTCTGAAAAGTTTTAATAGTCTAAAATGAAATTGCATTAGTATTTTTATGTAAGTTCTGCAATGCCTTAGTTTTTGATGCTGTATCCTCAACAGACATGTGATAGGTCATTAATTTGTATGTAGATTTAGCCAATTGAGAATAGGAGCAAAGAAAGTCGTTGTAAATGAATGCTCATTCTTTTGTCCCGTAAAATAATGTATTTAAATTGTGATTTCTCAAGCTCTTCTAGAGTACATTATAGTATTATTGTGCTAATCTAGAATCTGTTAGCGTCAGTGAAAAGCTGCCCGTTTGTTCCAAAAGACTCCCATCAGCTAAGCAAAGGATTTAAGCACATGCTTTGATGGGTTGGAAGCATGTTTTAAATGCTTGGCTTAATTGAAATCCAGAAAAATACCCATCCTTCTGAGGTTATGGATGTCAGTCAAATATTTCCTGTATACCCCTTTTCATTATTTATACAAATACATGCATCATAATAAATAATGAGGTAGCAGATCCATACCAGAAAACTAAGGGGTTAACTTCTAAGGACTGTTCAGCAATCCTGACTTGGTATTGAGCAATCTTACTCTTGCAAATAATCCCATTGTGTCTATGCCATTCAGTATTAGGGGAGCTATTAATTCTTACATTGTATGACATTATATCGAAATCTCACTGCAGACTTGTAATGTTCAATATCGTGCTGCAACATCAGATGAAAAGCAGTGTGAGTCCACAAGAAGAGAAAATTTGTCTTTATGATGTAAACATAAAGCGAGCCTTGTGCAATCAATTTTATACCCAGTTAAGTTGTTTAAAGAGGAATGGCTATATGGTCGTTTGGTATGTAACATACTGCTAGCATGGAGCCACATTAGGATGCAGTGACAGACGGTAAGGTGGGAGTTAATACATATTATACTACTGCAGAGCTTAGTAAAAGTTAGCATGAGTGAAATTATTTCATTAGCTTATAGCTAGTATACCAAATTGTCACGTGCTGTAAAATGTGTAAGCACATATAGTATAAAAAGGTCTACAGCAAGAGTTGCCCTAGCAGCAGATTAGAGAGGGAGTTGTAAAATTAAGTATAATATCACTCTTTAGAAAGTACAGTGTAATGTGAGTTAGTGCAGTGTGAGTCAGTCCCCCGAAGAGCCGATAGCAAGATCCAGTTGCTGTCTGGCAATGTAATCAAAGACCATAGCAGTGAAAGTAAAGTGTTTGCGCAATTAAGATAATGGAGATATAAACTGCTACCTAAGTAACTAGATGGGTCGCTGTCAATAACGTGCTTATATTTCTTACCCATCTAAATAATTTAAGTAATGATAAGCTTCCAAACTTCACAGTTATTCAAACCAATGTGAAACCTTATATTCACATTACTGCCTTCTGTCCCTCTCTCTCCCCTTCCCTGCCTCTCCATCGCATTTTGTGTTCCCACAGAATTATGTCCATACTGAGACTGCAAGCCCCCTGGAGCAGGGACTGGATTTGATTTGATGTTTGAACAGAGCCCAACATAAGCTGAATCCTGATTGTGGCCTCCAGCCTTGACTGCTGTGCAAATTGCAGTAAAAATAATAATTATTGTTTGAATTTTATTTGAGTGGTGTGAGTAGCATGAGCTTGATGAGCTATCCAATTTGCGACAATAGTAACTATGTACTGAGCGGAGCCTGCTGTGCGACCTTGGGTAAGTCACCTTTCTGAGTTTTGCTGGCTGTAAAATGAGAGTGAGATAATTCCTTAAAAAATGCTCTGTGGGTATGGGCTGTTATTACTGCAAAGAGCTGATTGCATGCGGATTCTGGGTCTGCTTTGTGCAACATGACCCCTCACCCTTAGAAAAACTCAGAGATCTCTAGGCCATCTTACTAGTAGTCAGTGTAAACAAGGAAAAATGTAATTACCTAGAATAGGAAAAAGTGAAATTAAACATATTTGTGGATGTACATCACTGTGAGCAACCATCTGTAGGACGATAAATAGTGGCATACATATATAAACACACTGGGTTGTCATTCCAAACAACATATTCCGTGTGTTTATCCCTGCATTAATGAGATACTCAGCTTGGTTTTGACATCTGTCACTTTGCAATCATGACAGTGCAGTTCTGAATTTGAGAACAAAATTCATGGGGATTATTTTAGCTTTTCATTCCATGCACTGGAAAGACGTGTGATGCAACACATTTGGCCAAACCAAGTTTTTCCCTTGGATGACAAGACCAAAATGTCCGGATAACGTAAGCAGATGACATCGCTTGAAATGCATCTGTTCAGGAACCCGAGCAAGTATTGAGGCCGTGATCATTATGGGCAGGCTTGAGAGGACTGCTGTCATATAGGGAGGAATGACTGACAGATAAGCAAGGTTTAGCCGATCCTATTTATTTGGTCACTTCAGCATTCAGCAGAGTGTTACACTTCCTTTTTGACTTGCTTTTTCTCTCAGAAAAGAACTGCAGCATATCCAGATATATAGCTCATGGCTCATTTACTCACAGTGCCAGCAAGTGCCACCACAGTGATTCTCTTTTGAACTTACATGAGTGACAGATTGTTCAGACCGCTGGTTTTCAGCATCCCTAGCATACTGCCGTGCAGTAGGGTTTTCTGTTGGCAAGAATTGCTGCAGGGAACAGAAGTACAGTTGATACCCGAGGTGTTACCAGAGATATTCAAGCCACATCCTGGGACCATGCAGATGAGTGCACTAGTTCTAAGTTCCCACAAGATTTAGCATTTCACTTTTTCTTTCTTCCTATACGTGTTCTGGTTGTTTAACTATGACTGCTTTGAGTGGATAGATGGTGGCATGCAGCAAAGACGACATACATAGAGAAGAGGATCTGTTTACAGAGAGGAACAGCAGCCAACACTGATTTTCTGCAGCTGAGTGGAGAGGGGCAAGCTCACCTTAGTCAGAAGGACCAAATCTTGGAGACTTTCAGTGCTCTCCACTATAAATCAGAATTTAATTTGAGTCGATAAAGATGGAGGACTTTCTCCTTCTTCACTGTTGGCTCCACTACTGAATTATTTTTCTTAGAAATATATTTGCCCTTTTTGTAAACAGTTTATGCAACTGAGCTAATTCTCACATAGGGCATGCTCATGAGAAAATGCAGGTAGCACAGAATTACAGGAATGGGTAATCAAGCACCCTTTGTGCAGTCATGATTGATAGCTGCCTATGTGGGTTCCACTGTAACTTTTAAAAGCAAATGGGTAGTCATTTGTGGTGCATTGCTGCAAGCTAGATTCCTGGTTGCTGAAGAATAGAGAAAAACCTGCAAATTTTCTCTTAAACATTCTCAAAGGCTGTTCATGCTATGTATGCTCTGGTTGTCACTTTACTTGCTGTTCTGACAGAAAAACTGATGTGAGCCTGGAAGTAAAGGGATAGTAGTGAAACTCCAGGTAAATAATCCTTGCTATTGTACTACAAGTATATCTGTTTCTTCTCTAACACATCTGGGAAGAGTTTCCTTCTAAAAAGCATGAAAGCAATAAGAAGATAACAGTTTTCACCCAAGGGTAGTAATCTGGCAAAGATCCGGATACTATTCCCAAGCTGTGAGTTTTAGTGCTACCTGCAGAGATGGTGGATGGATAATTTCAATCACAAATGCTTTGAGAAATCTGACATGGGGCACTGTTCCAGGAAAGCAGTGCCAAGAAGGATAATTTTATTCTTCAATGAATTTTTGGGTGGTACTTACCTTATGCACTGAGAACCCTTTATAGGTTATTTCTTGAGCCACATTTTGTCGATGAAACTTCTGCTCCACAGCCAAGGAGTGCTTCTGGCTGGGGGAAGAAATCCATAGTATTGGCAGCAAATTTTATGACATATTGGGTGATGTCATTAAGGGAGCTGTTAGCAATCTGTCATTTAACGAACAGCTTCGGCTAGTCCAACGTAAGGGAAGTTATTTAATTCTGTGTCTGCTTGGATTTCTCCTATATAATCAGTGGAGGCCCAGGAGAATTAGGAGGCACAGCATGATACTCTCCTGATTACTTTGCTGTCATTTCCAATTTATGGCCTAAAACGCATGAGAATAAAGTGTTCATGCCCAGAGGAGCTCATGAGGACTTGTTAGAGGGTGCTCCCCTGATTCATTTAGTTTTGGTGACTGTGCACACTTGCGCAAGGAGTAACTGGGAGGACTGTAGCATCTAGCTCAGGTTATGCAAACATGGTTGCTGACAAAATGGCAGGGGGAAGAGAACTCTGCAGGGGTGTCCATAAAGAGGTGCACGAGGAAGTGCTCTTCCTGGTGTAGGGCTGCACATTAACCCAGTTTGTGCCCATCCCCTGAAGTTTATTGTGACTGTTACAGCTTTCTATGAGCCTTCATTTCACCTCCAGGTGACTTGATCTTATGTTCTTATGTTGTCTCTTGGAAAGCTCCTCAGCTCTTCAGTGCAATAATTCTGTTTCTGTTGGTTATTTGTGATTTAGGTCAGAGAACAGAACAGCAGAAAATTGTCCCAAATTGTGGTCTGGACATGCTACATAGCACATCCAGCCTCCTCCTGCTTTTACTATAGGACACAGAAAGCTGGTTTGGGAGTACCACCATCAGGAACCAAGCTGGTCCTTCTCCCCATCCCTGCAGGGTGCAGAGCATGGTGCTGTGATGCTGGTGTGGGGTTACAGGGTGATAGCTCAAATTTATTGCCAAAGGATGTGAAAACCAGAAGCACAGGTTGCTTCAGAAAAGGCTTAGACAATTAAGAGCGAAGAGATCCATTGATGGCTGTTGAACTTACTGGTCTGCATGTTAGTCAGTCCTTCACTCTCTGGGGAGCAGATTGGTGGGAGAGTGTGATGGGGGAAGAACATTTCCTATTCGTCTTGCTTCTAAGTGCCTGATATTGTCTGCTGTCGGGAATGTCATTCCAGGCTAGATGAACCTTTAGCCCACCAAGTATATCCGTTGTTGTGTATTAATTGCTCCTTTGCAGGTAGGTTTAACAGAGATTATTTGTTCTTTCTGTGAGCCATGACATTTTCCAGCATGGAGTGCCAGACAGAGGATTGCCAGACCATTAGCAACCTGGTTTGAATCTTGAAAGTGCTTCGAGAGACTTTTTCTCTTCATAAAATGAATTCAAAAATCTACAGACTTTAAGGCTGGACAGGTCCATTAGTCAGCTTTACTGGATAACACACGCCATAGAGTTTTACCAAGCTATTGCTGTACAGAGCCCAAGTATGCTAATATTTGTTCCTTTACTCTCCTAGAAATTGTAATGAGATGCAGTGAGTGTTTGCTGCCAGAGTCAGGATCATTCTTTTCCCTTCCCAGGAGATGGCTACTGACTTTATCTTCTTTGGATATCCTATAATTTAAAAAATACAGTTGTGGCCGATTTAGTAAACAGTTTGTGCATAACATCTATAAATGAAAAAGTACTCTAAAGTAGGAGCGGTATCTAATAATACGTAGTTAGCATTTATATAGTGGCTTTCAACCAATTGTTTCAAAATATTTTGTACATAAGGGTAGGCATGGTTATCACTTTCCTGGTTTTTTTGGTCTCAGCAACTGAGGGCAAAATGCTTTGCTGTCTGCCCATTCTTGTGTTGTACATCAGTGGCAGAGCCCAGAATAGAACCCAGCCTCCTCCTCTGCTCTGTTATTGTCTGGGTCTAATCAAACTGGCACGATTCAGGCACAAGCTTTTATAGGGCCAGTGGTTCTGCAAGTAGTTGAGCTTGAAAGGAGCGGAGGACCATAATCTCAGCGACTCAACTTCTGAAATGCAGCTGTTGTCCTCACAGTCCCCAGGAGGTGGTGGGAGTGATGTGGTGAGGATGAGAGGTCAAATGTGGGAGTGGAGCATGCTGCAGTCATGAGAGCTGAAGATTTATTACATAGCAGGAAGCAGAATTGGCAACAGTGTGAACTCAGATACAACCCTTGATGATACTTGAATTCTTAAATCTGATTGTAAACTAACCATGAGTCAGCTAACCATGAGTAGTCATGAATCAAGACCCCCTAGAATCAAAAGTCTGCATAAAAATACAACATCACGAAACCCAAATACGTCTGGTGAGGACTGATTGCCATTTAGAGTCATGCCATCTCAGATTTTCATTTCCAGAGTTTAGTCTACAACTCTGAAGGTTAACGTTACATTCTTGTGTACTCATAGATCTCCAAGAACCAACTCCTTGATAAATCACAAAATATCTGAGATACTTGGTGAAATTCTGAGGGTGAGCAACACTGGGGACAAAATGACAATTATCCTAGAAACTGCAGCCTGAGCTTTAGTGGTAAACAGTTCCAAATGTACTTTTTTAGGGGGGAAGATTAGTGTTTAACCTAAGTAGGAAAACCAGTTAGTGCGAGAAAAATTTGGAAATCTAGGTAAAATGACAGGGTTGGATGATGATCCTATTTTAAAAAAGGGTTTATGTGAAGGGCAGAAAAATGGCAGAAAGGGTAAATGTGTCTACAAGAAAATGTATGACAGTTAAGTGCTATCATGTAGGGGAGTGTTAGAAATTGGAAGAATACCTGCCTAAGAGAGATAAATTCGGCTATGTAGTGATTGTCTGTAAAAGCAAACTTTAGTACAAAAAATCAGCTCTTGTGGGTTTTTAAAATAAATCTTAATTGTATAATTTCTAATAAGCTGCAAGGCTTACATCCTTATCATAAAATTCCTCTAAGAAGGAATTTAAAAAAAGGCAGAATGAGATTTTCAGTTTCCAAAAATAGTTTGCCAAGAGTGGAGTTTTTTTTCTCCTCCTGATTGCAAGAGAAATCACTCTGCAGTGTTTTATTGAAGAACAAGTGGTATTGAGTAAAAGAATAATTGATAAGTGATTTTTCTCCCTTTCTATTCTCTAAGCTGGATTTTGTTGTGCTGTCTAGATAAAATATTCACGATGGCATTGACCCCTTTCTTGTGCAATTTGTCCAATATTTGCTTGGAGATGTTCAGAAGTAGTGGAGCAGAAAATCCCTTGCTACAGCCAGCATTTGCTGGGGATTACTCTTCACACTGGTATATGTTGAAGGAGATTCACTGGACGAAGTGATAAAATGGCTGTATGGTTTCAAGGCTTTTGTGAGTATGGTCCAGCCAAATACCCTGCCCAAAGATGGAAAGCTGTGTTCTGTTTTTATGAAAGGGGTAGAAATACAGAAGATACTGAACAGTTCTTTGAAGCGTGTACATTTGAGCTTCACGTTCATGAGAGAGGTGAAGATAGTGCTGCCTCTTTCCTTCTTTTCAATTCCTAGTGTGCTGGGTTTGGCTGGGGTAGAGTTAGTTTTCTTCATAGTAGCTAGTATGGGGCTGGGTTTTGGATTTGTGCTGGAAACAGTGCTGATAATACAGAGATGTTTTCATTATCCACCTGAGGGTACTGAGGGAGCTGGCAGAGGAGCTTGCCAAGCCACTCTCCATCATTTACCAGCAGTCCTGGTTAGCGGCGGAGGTCCCGGACGACTGGAGGCTTGCCAATGTGACGCCCATCTACAAGAAGGGCCGGAAGGAGGATCCGGGGAACTACAGGCCGGTCAGCCTGACCTCGGTGCTGGGGAAGATTATGGAGTGGTTCATCTTGAGGGCGCTCACGAGCCACATCCGGGACAACCAGGGGATCAGGCCCAGCCAGCACGGGTTCATGGAAGGCAGGTCCTGCTTGACCAACCTGATCTCCTTCTATGACCAGGTGACCCGCCTAGTTGATGAGGGAAAGGCTGTGGATGTGGTGTACCTGGACTTCAGTAAAGCCTTTGACACTGTCTCCCACGGCATTCTCCTGGAGAAACTGGCGGCTCACGGCCTAGACAGGTACACTCTTCGCTGGATAAGAAACTGGCTGGACGGCCGAGCCCAAAGAGTTGTAGTCAATGGAGCTAAATCCAGTTGGCGGCCGGTCACGAGTGGTGTTCCCCAGGGCTCAGTTTTGGGGCCAGTGTTGTTCAATATCTTTATCAACGATCTGGATGAGGGGATCGAGTGCTCCCTCAGTAAGTTTGCAGATGACACCAAGCTGGGCGGGAGTGTTGATCTGCTGGAGGGCAGGAAGGCTCTGCAGAGGGACCTGGACAGGCTGGATCGTTGGGCCGAGGCCAACTGCATGAGGTTCAACAAGGCCAAGTGCCGGGTCCTGCACTTCGGCCACAACAACCCCAGGCAACGCTACAGGCTTGGGGAAGAGTGGCTGGAAAGCTGCCCAGAGGAGAAGGACCTGGGGGTGCTGGTTGACAGCCGGCTGAACATGAGCCGGCAGTGTGCCCAGGTGGCCAAGAAGGCCAACGGCATCCTGGCCTGTATCAGGAATAGTGTGGCCAGCAGGAGCAGGGAGGTGATCGTGCCCCTGTACTCGGCGCTGGTGAGGCCGCACCTTGAGTACTGTGTTCAGTTTTGGGCCCCTCACTACAAGAAGGACATTGAGGTGCTGGAGCGTGTCCAGAGAAGGGCAACGAAGCTGGTGAAGGGTCTGGAGCACAAGTCTTATGAGGAGTGGCTGAGGGAACTGGGGTTGTTTAGTCTGGAGAAGAGGAGGCTGAGGGGAGACCTCATCGCGCTCTACAACTACCTGAAGGGAGGTTGTAGCGAGGTGGGGGTTGGTCTCTTCTCCCAAGTAACTAGCGATAGGATGAGAGGAAACAGCCTCAAGTTGTGCCAAGGGCGGTTTAGATTGGACATTAGGAAAAATTTCTTTACTGAAAGAGTGGTCAGGCCTTGGAACAGGCTGCCCAGGGAAGTGGTGTAGTCACCATCCCTGGAGATATTTAAAAGACGTATAGATGAGGCGCTTAGGGACATGGTTTAGTGGGCATGGGAGTGTTGAGTTGACGGTTGGACTTGATGATCTTGGAGGTCTTTTCCAACCTTAGTGATTGTATGATTCTGTGATTCTATGATTATTGCTGAGCAGTGCTTGCACAGAGTCAAGGCCTGTTCTGCCTCTCACCCCACCCTACCAGTGAGTAGGCTGGGGGGGCACAAGAAGTATTTTTGGGGTCAACTGGGGCTCCCCATTTCCTGAAGTAATCCCGAATATTTGCTGATGCGTCGTACTTGACCATACTGACTTCGCTGCATTGCTGCTGTGAAGGGCATTCTTAAGTATCGGGTTTAAGTCTCAGTTAATTGAACTATCAAGATAAGTATATATAGAAATACATATGTGTCTTGCAGAGTGGCCAAGGAATTTGTGTTCTCTCTTTTGTTAATTGGCCAGTTTTGCTAGAACTCAGACTTGGGAGCTCATCAGAGCAGTGACTCCTGGTTTCTGAGAAGCACATGCTTCTCTCTGGGTACTCAGAGTCATACTGCAAGGGAAACTGCAATCAGAACACTTATTACTTACTAACTTCTCCTGCCTCCGTAGCCAGTCTCCATTATTGTATTGTCACCTTTTGCTCATTACAGACAGCTAATGATGGCTGATGATGCAGGTGCAACCTGCAGCATGAGCGAGCCCCTTGGCTGCTCTGTTCTGTATGTCACATGTGTTGCGATGGTTACCTGGCTCCAGTGCTGGCATTTTGGGAGCTGGAAACAACAGCGTTATCCCTTCCAGCCTAAGCAGCTGTATCAGAGAGGCAGAGAGGACAGCATGTCATGTCCTGCTTCCTCCCTGAACTACTCTTGTGTTCCCCAGATCTCTCATGCCATTTTCATTTCTCTGTCAATCCTTCCCAAAAAGTCTGTTTTCTCTTTTGACTCTGTTCTGCCAATTGGCCAAAAGGATTTGTGGCAAACACCCAAGAGGGCAGGTCTTACTGAATTCAGCACCAGTTACAGGAACTTACTGCCTGTCAGGATAAATAATGTTTCCTGAGGGGAAGGGTACCCCTTTGGTGATGGTGGAGGTCAGGGAAGCTTTCAGTCATAGGCTTACATCTGCTGTGCTGTCCTGGGACTGTAGGCAAGTAACATTCTGAATTCTATTTCTTACAGTCAGCTGAGCAGAAGAGGATGTTACTCCAGCAAACTCTCAGTTATGCCAGGTAGTGGGGAGGTCGTTGAGATAATCTGGATGAAGCAAAATATGGATGGTGTCAAATGTGCAGATAAGGCAGTAGGAACATGCGCATGGAGGAAAAGCAGGTCTGTCATGTTGTGGGTTGCATGGTGGAGTAGTCCCTAAGCGATCTCAGAGTAAGTACATAGAGCGTGGTGCTGTGTGGGTGCAGCTGTACTGTTCCTTTTGTCAGATACCCATGGTATGCAGCACAGATGTCCGGCTGGGATCTGAGCCCTATTGTGCTGAGCCCTGTCCAGAAGGAGGCACAAAGAGACCACTGTGTCCCAAAAAGTTCCATGTTCAGAAGAGGCAAGACAGGAAGGGAAGCAGTGGCAGAGAGAAGAGAGATGGCTTAAGCACGGTGTCCTGGAGAGCTGAGAGCACAGTCTCCATCTCCTGAATTGTGCTCCAGTCCCAGCCACTTTTAGCTGCCCAAAAGCGGTCTTGAGAGGGCTCTTTGGACTAATGACCGTGGATTGAGCTGAGGTGTTTTTAAAGAATGTTCTACCAAACTTCACTGAGAGATATTAGTGATAATTATATATCATCTCACTCCATGGTCCTCATTTCTAATTGCTTGGTCTCTTTCTCTACATCACTCTAGCACAGCTTGGCTCTGCATCCAGTCCATCTCTGTTCCACTGTACTCATGCCCACTAAAACTTTTTATACTGAATAGCTGCCATAAATATACAGTATCAGCTTTCCTAACCTGGTGAACTCAGTATTTTTTCCATTATTTGATTATTACAATATCCAAGGTCTGAGTGTCTTTGTGGATGGATGACTAGAGAATGTGTTTTTTGTGAAAATTATCTCTTTTTTTAGTTAGGAAGCAATTCTAAAAATGCCTGAAAAATCCTTAATGATATTTATTCTACTCATCTGACCTAAAAATAGCTAAAGCAATTTGAGTAGGAATGAAGAATTGCTTGCATGTGGAGTTTCAGCTCTTAAGTGGAAGGCAACCTACTCTCAGATCAAACAGTGAGGCAAAAGTCAGGTTTTTCTAGTTTAGAATCACAATTTTGATATTTTGTGTGGCTTTGAGCACATCATACAGTTTCTCCTTCTTCAAGTCAGGTATGTGGATTACTTGCAACCTAGGTCTGCTGTAGAAACATGAGAGTTAACATTTCTAAAAGTGCTTAGTATATCATGTCGTGCTACTTTGTAGATGGGATGCGTTTGGATATAACCCATAGCTTCATTTCATGTAGATCACACCATGTTGGTTGCGTTTCTTTGGGAATTATTGTTGGAGAACAAGAGATTAATATGTAACCTGCTAAAAGCCTGTCTCAGGAAGAAAAAGGTTTCTCACCCCTGCTTTGCTCTCTGATCTGAGAGTGTCGGAGCACTTTGCAAACATCCATGAGCTGAGGCTCTTAACCCCAGCAGGAGAAGGGCAGGTCTGCTGCTGCTTAATGAGGAGAAAATTGAGGTTCAGAGAAACTTACACCAACAGTTTAGATTCAAGAGTCTAAGTGTGAAGGTGCTGGTTTTCTGAGACTGGGTCAAGGTCGCTTGGGAAAGATGTGACGTGTCCAGGTTGGTAGCCTATAGCTCTAGTCTCTTAATAACCAGATTACCCCTGCTATGACTGCCAGATAGTCCTCTAAATGGAGCTGTTTGCAGAGTTACAACTGCTTGAACCTGGGAAGATTGACACTGTATTAGCTAGAATACAGACAGTGACCCTGACATGAAAATACGGCCTAGATTAACCAAAAATTCAGTGCTGTATTTTCCATGAGATATTATTTAGTATTGAATGACCTTTTCCATCACTTTCTTTCCATGACTTGTACATGGAGATTAATCCAGGTTTGTCTAAGGTCATGGTGCTGTGGTGCAGCTGATGAGTAAAACTATGTAATGAAAAGCCTGTGTCGTGGTTTAACCCCAGCTGGCAACTGAGCCCCACACAGCTGCTTGCTCACCACCCCCGGTGGGATGGGGGACAGAATCGGAAGAGTAAAAGTGAGAAAACTCGTGGGTTGAGATAAAGACAGTTTAATAGGGAAAGCAAAAGCCGCGCACACAAGTGAAGCAAAGCAAGGCATTCATTCACTACTTCCCATGGGCAGGCAGGTGTTCAGCCACCTCCAGGAAAGCAGGGCTCCATCATGCGTAACGGTGACTTGGGAAGACAAACGTCATCACTCTGAACGTCCCCCCTCTTCCTTCTTCTTCCCCCAGCTTTATATGCTGAGCATGACGTCACATGGTATGGAATACCCTTTGGCCAGTTGGGTCAGCTGTCCTGGCTATGCTGCCTCCCAGCTTCTTGTGCACCTGACAGAGCCTGGGAAGCTGAAAAGTCCTGACTAGTGTAAACATTACTTAGCAACAACTAAAATATCAGTGTGTTACCAACATTCTTCTCATACTAAATCCAAAATACAGCACTATACCAGCTACTAGGAAGAAGATTAACTCTATGCCAGCCAAAACCAGGACAGCCTGTTACTGTGAAACCTCTCAAAGGACAATCCTCTTGTGTGCGTGCAGGGAGTCGGGGACTCTGTGTGGTGTGGTCTGTAGGAGTCTGATGCACAGGGGCTAAAAAAGCAGCGCACTATCTGTCTGCAATGCCAGAAGGATCTTACCTTAGCTCAGTGTAAGAGTCTGGAGAATAGTGCAAGATTGCAGTGAGAAGGGAGAAGTGTCTTTTTTGTGACTAAGACATTGGGCACTCGTCTTCAAGCTGGTCTGTGTGCTAGAATCTGGTCCAGAGAGTGAAGTGCCTTTTCTTTCATCTGGGAAATCATCTTCATTGATTTTCACAGACTATAAGGACAAAGGCAACCGCTTTGAACACCTAGTCTGACCTTCTGGTTAATGTGGCCCACATGGCTTCCCAGAATTAATTCATTTGTGTATTAAAGCAAAAAAAAAAAAAAAAAAAAAAAAAAAAAAAAAAAAAAAAAAAAAAAAAGGGATTCCCCTCCCACCCCAACAATTTCCCAACCCACCC
>VZTQ01007382.1:0-120831 GCA_013400755.1 Pelecanoides urinatrix | reverse complement strand
CTTCCAAGAATTAATTTATTTGTGTATTAAAAAAAAAAAAAAAAAAAAAAAAAAAGAAAAGGAAAAAAAAAAAGAAACTGGATTCTCCTGCCAGTCCATCAGATTCCCAACCAACTCATATTTCAAAACTTTAAATCGTACTACTTCTACTGCAATTACTATTTCTTTTCCAGTTTCTTTCTAGTTCAGATCTGGATTGCAGAACACCATGAGTGTGTGATTTTTCCATTCGTACCAAAGGCTTTGCTTAGGCAGGGGGCTGTAAGGAAGGACTCGTTGCAGAAACACTGGAGGATTGAGTAGGGGCAGGATGAATCTGGTTTGCTTTGCTGCCATGTAGCTGAGAGGGTGTAAGGGAGCAAAGACATCAGGCTGGGAGCAAAGGACTGTGAGAAGACAGAGGCCGGCTGTGCTTATAGCAAGATGAGCTGGAATTCCCATCCCTAAGACCTGGAGGTGAAGAAGGAAGCTATATAAGTAGCTTGTCAGTTCAAGATAATTTTCATAAGCTTTGAAGCTAGTCAACAGATGAGATGGGTTAGGAAAAAGATACTCTGAGGTGCAGCACCTGCTGAGTTCTGACCAGAAAACCCAAAACTTATGGACCTCAGAACCTATCTATGGCTTCTGCCCTCTCACTTTGTAGGAGGAATGAGCCAACAGCATGGACTGTCTGCAAAGTCAGAGGTCTGTCTCCCATTTCTGCTCTTCTCCATCCCTTCTTCTCAGGGGAACATGACTCAGCAGCCCTTCAGGAGCAGGGCTGGCTGCACTCAAGCATGAAGCAGGAGGTCAAGGCGCCTGGCTTAGCTTGGCTGCTGAAAGCAGTACATTCCTCTTGACAAGAAGCAGCAAGGATCAGACAGCACAAAAGTCAGTGTAGTCTAGTCACTATGTGAGGTAACTGTCTAGGGTAAGTAACTCAACATCTGACTATTGTTTGCAGGATGAACATACTTGAACTCCTATATGTGAGACAGTTTTTTCTCACTGATATGTGCTTCCCAGCAGGGAGGGGCAATGCAAACCAAAGTGTTCATAGACGGAAGGATGCTGGGAGCTCCTGCTCTGCCATATCAATCATAACAAACTTTTCTCCTCTTATAGTTCAACATATCCTGAAAACGCAGCCTTTTTCTGCACCCTATTCAGCTGCCAAAATTCTCCAGTTGTCACCCTGGTGCCAAGCCACACACTCATCCTGCCCACATATTTGATTCACCCTGTTTTTAGTGATGATGATGATCCGCGTCCTCATTCTTCTGTCTGCTGTGGTCAGTGAGCTACCTGGCTGTCAGGTCTGTCCAGCTGATATGCTAAAGAATGAGTCCAACATGAATTGCTGTTTTTTTATAAAAATATCTTACTGTTCAGTGAGTTGGAGGTTTTTTGCAGTTATCAGCATTTAAAAGTGGTGCATAAAAGGCTGGCTTCTAAGGAAGACCTGATTTCCAAACCAAAAATTGATTGCTTTTCCTGACTCTGTTTCCAATATATCATTTCCTACAAATCCCTAAAGTGATGAAAAGTCATGCAAAAAAGGCCACAGAATATTTATGTTAGGACGTGCATATTATTTTCTTCCTGTTAAATTTTAGAAGTCTCTTTAAAGAAAAAGAAGACTTTATTGAAAAAAACAGAGACTCATGCGTATTCCCCTTTCCTGCAGTAGATAACAGAGCACTTGCAAATGGCACTGACACCTCAGGGCAGATCGCTGGGCATTAGCAGTGTTGTGACAGAGCATGTCTAACCTCTTAACTGACTGTGCTCTCCAGTCTNGGGCACAATCACCTCCCTACTCCTGCTGGCCACACTATTCCTGATACAGGCATATAGCACAACTAAATAAATAATGTATGCTGCATTCCTCTGAAGTTATAAATAGGCGAGTGTTACACAATCATACAGACCTTCCCATTAATGGTGTTCTGTAGTGTCCTATCTGCTTGAGTAGAAAGTTGTTAGGGCATCTGTCCTGCTATTTGGTGAGAGACTCTGTAAGAGGTGAAACTTTTCAGCTTTTCTGCATTTCCCAAATGCATGCTAGTAATGCGGTGTGTCACATCCCTAATCCATAATGATATGTCTGGGAGCTGTTGATTTACATAAATCACTCACATTCTGGCTTGGGCCCCTATCAGTTCACGTTGTAAAAGGTTTGCAATTGCTTTATCCACTGATGAACAGCAATAAGGAAACATTTCCAGTGTCTGTTTATAGGATTTAGTAACAACATTGGTTCAGAAGTAATATATGCAAAGGCATTTCCAAATCCATCAAAGGAAACATCCTGGGAAAAAATGAGTTGTTTTCTGAGCTAATCTCATGGTGTAATTCCAAGATAATCTATATAACTGATTAGAAATTTTTACAAAAGATTTTTCATTAGAAAATGCTGATTTGCAATAATCAAGGCCACATGTAGCACTGTGCCAGTTCCAGCAAAACTGAAGGTAATGGGAAAGGCGACTCCCATCTAGGGCAGGAATTACCGAGGGGAATACTCTGGAGTAGCCCGTTGTCTGAGATGCCAAACACCCATTATCAAGTATTTCCTTTGAATCGGAAAGCCTACCTACCTGAATCTTAGAAATTCCTCTCTGCCCAGGAGGATGCCCTGACAGTCACCCTGTTGGCTGTCCCAGGATGTCTCTCCCTTTTACGGAAAACCTCAGAAAGGTTTTGGTTGCATTGCAATGAGGAGTGGGTGTCTTTTAGGTTTTGCAGAAAAGCCATTCCCTCTCCAGGGTAACAGCACACACACAAGACCATCCTGCAGTGCTAAAAGCCAGTGTAAACCTTTGCTTCCCCCTTCACCTGCAAAACAGAGTCCCTCGTGGCAGCACACAGGCGTCTCTGAGATGTCGCTCGCTGAGCCCCTGCGTGTGCTGTGCTGCGCTGCTGGGGGGGCTGAGCCCAGCGCGTGGGGCAGGGTCCCGGGCAGATCTCTGCCCCCGGCCGTGCTACCTCCGGCAGCGCTCCTGCCCCTGCATTGCAGGCAGGGAGCAGTCCTGCCTGTCACTCGCCGGTAAGTTGGGAGAGGAGAAATTTTCTTGCATGCACTTCCCTGCTGTGCCGCTCGACAGAACCAGGTCTTAAGGCTATTGTGTTTTCCCCTTACGGAGGGAATAAATAGGCCAAATAAATAAATGAAAAAGGCCAAAGGCTTTTTGTCAATGGTTGTTCTTTAATTGTGTTTGAATCCTTTTCCCTCCTGCCTTGTAACTTGCAGGAAGCCCTTTAGTACCAGTTCTCATTAAGAAATGAAGGAGTCCTTATTAAAGATCATACATTCCCATACACTTTTCCCAAATTCAATATCTGTCCTTCCTGGCCTCTGTAAGAATTCAAAGTATTTCTCAGGGTGTTAGTGTGGTGTATCGCATTGCCTTTTTCTGTTTGAGGATAATAATGAAAGCTTGCTATAACCCATATTTTGTCTGTCTAAAATCTCATTACTGTAGACTTCTGAAGGAAAAAAAAATTCGTAATGTGCATACTTTCCTCACTGAAAATTAATTTCCTTGATCACGGAGAGAGAGTAACATTACCTCTAATTATATGACTAAGAGCTACAGCTTTTAGCCATTTTTGGAAGCTTTTCCATATCATAACATAGACGGGAATGTAGTCAGATTAACTGTAAAGAAGAATGTTTTATCCTTTATCCTTTTGTGGCTGTGGATGTGTCACAAGGTCACATCCATATTATTAGTATGTTTGGCCTGCATTTTTCAGTAATTAATTCAGTCCTTATTACTCTAGCTTGTTTAGATAGTATTTTTTGTTTCAGTCAGTGCTTTTCCATTTACATTAATTTCTGTTATATTCCAGATAAAAATACTATAATGAGTTTGCTGATATAATAGATGCACTGACGATGGCATCTTTGGAGCTGCCCATCAGTGCATGAGTGACTATGTTTGGTTTTAGGAATTTTTCTATTTTGTTAATTTGTTATTACTACATGTGCTTGAGAAATAGATCAGATGGAAGGCTTTCAAAGATGTACAGACTCCTAACAATCCTTAGCAGTTCAGATAATTCTGTTTGGCTGAATACTGATATAGGAAATTTAATGGGAATACTCTCCCATTTCCCAGGCCATTTAAAAATGTGATGAATTTGGTATTCCTATGAATGCTGGCCTGATTACGTGGCCCACATATTAAGTTAACCTTGATGCCACTGAACTGGTAACTATAGCACATCATCTTCTCTCCTGTGAAGGCAAGTCCTGAAGTTCTTAATGCAGTTCATAAATTCAGCTGACTAGTGACCAACCTGTTGGGTTGCACCCTGCAGACCTGGCCAGGTTTGACACGAGGCAGTGTTATAAAACCCAACCTGGCTGATTAATTTCTTCTGATTCATACCGGCAGTGTGCTAGGTACTGTCTGGGCAGTACCTATCCCAAATAGTTTGCTTTCTTAAGTCAGCGGATGACAAATACAGGAGAGGGATAGAATATATTTCCAAGGGTGTCTCTTTTAAAAATATTTTAATGGTTTCTTTATTTCATCATCATTGCTTGACTATGTTTCTTGTATATATCAGTGTAGAAATGAGTCTAAGGCGGGGCTCAAAGAGTAGATTATACCCTTACAGAGCAGGCAGATAATCTGCTATGTAGCCAAAGGATAGTGCCCTAATCACAAACATTATGCGTAGGATTATTTTTAACTTTCTGTAAAAACTTATGACAGCAGACCTCTAAGCCTTTAAAAAGGGCTAGGCATAACAGCAATAACCGTGTTGCAGAAATGAATCACAAAAGTTTGCTTCTGCAGGTTTCTTTACTGTGGCTGATCCAGATCCAACAATCTGTCCACGGGCCTCCGTGTGCATAGTGGGATTCTCTTTGCAAGTTAGGCAAGTTTATAAAGTCTGTCCTCAGCGATGCCTGGGAAAACTGGTGATTTCTTCTTTGTCTCACTTTTATTCAACGTTTATCCAGGGAAATAGCAACTGCAGTGAAAAGCAATGAGATGCAACTCAGTGTGTAAAGAACCCTAAATCCAGCTCCTCTTGTGAATGCAACCATTGTGAGTCTTTGCTTCGTGAAGGAAGTATCACATTTAAGAGAAAACCTCATTGACTGCAAAACTGCTAGTGCTTAACCGAGCTCAGCTTTCCAGTATCCTACATTCACTCTTGACCACAGTGTATTGCAAAACTTTTACCGTTAGGTTGAAATCTTTGGCCAGTTTTGGATCTGGCTGTCTTAGAGACTATCTCTGCCATTAGCTTGCACTGCATCTGCTGCGGTGGGTTGTTGAGAGCACACAGGCGAAGGGTGCTTGTCCCAGCTTTGCTCATGAGCTGCTGCTGACTGTTGATACGGAACATTGCTTCCCCAAGCCTTCACTTCTCTCTTGCCTTTTTCTCTGGAGTCCGTTTGCTCTTTGGCTAAGCAACATCTAAGTCTGTGAGACCCAAGTCTGAACAGGGAGGTTTGAATGTCATGTATGTGACCATAAAAACCCAAAATGCACCGATTTATTAATGCGTACATTTCTGTTGTAAATGCTGCAGCTTTGCACTTCCCTGCTTATAACTGTTCTTTTCTCCTTTAATTATTTGTATCTTTTTATATCAAAACAATTTGAATCTATTTCTGTTGCAAGATGGTGTAGGGTAATGATAGGCATTTATGGGCTTCTTTGTTGAGCTGCAGAAAGTGTTTTAAAAGCCGTGTAGATTTATTTTTCTCTTGGAATGTCATGCTACTTACAAACTAACATCTTCATCAAGGCTCACTTATGAAAGGACAATGCAACTTCCTGTGCTCATTGACAGTCCTTGGAGCTTATTTCACTCCCTGCTTTTTTCCGGAGACTATATTTGAAGTAGGTAAGATGACTGAAACCATGGTGAGATGTGAGAAGCTCCAGATAAATTAGATGGCTGAAATAACAGTGATTGCTTTTAACTTGATTTCTCTTTTTCTCTGTTTGCAGGCAGATGGGAGAAAAGATCTGTACTGCAGTAATTTACATGATTGCCTACTTTATCCCTTGACCAGAGAACCTGAGTAGTGGTAGGTAGCATAAGCTCTAGTCAGGCAATGAGAGGCCAAAGTGAACAAGAGGTTTCTTTGTTTAACCCTTCCCTACTGCTTTTACTGAATACAGCTATTTCTGTCAATTCCATACAGAGACATTTTAAAGTTGAATAGTGATTAAAGGGGACGTTCTAATCTATCCAGCTTTCTTTGTGTGAAAGATCTGCATTTAACAGTTGATTTTATTAACAATTAAAAAGTAACTGATGAGTTTTCTGTATGTTGTTTCAGTCTTTGTGGCAAATAAACATTTCTGCAAACACTGAAGAGCTCAGAAGGTACATGTGGTGTATATTTATTACTCATCTGAATTAATCTTTTCTACCTGTAAATGGTGGTGGGTGGGAGTCTTAGAATTGAAAACAAAAGTATTTAGCAAGGTAAATTCGAGATGACAGCAAAATTCTGGATTAAAAAAAAAGATACAGGAGCAGAAAAATTCAGTGAAGAAAACTTGGAACAGACTCTTTGGGAACAAGGAATCTGGAAGAGAATTGGACAGGAAAATCTCTGTTTCCCAGACATCTAGGATGGGTGATGAAGTTACTTGTGCAAACAAGTGTGTTTGATTTTATGCCTAATGCATGTACAGAGCAAGGAATGATGGAAGCAGACTAAGTGACATCAGCCGAGCTGATGTGCAAAGATGCTGATGACTACAGAGATCAAGTCAGTGAAACAAGGAGCCTGCTAGTCAGAAGGGAGCCCACCTGAGGACAGCCACGCAACCCTAAGGGCCATGAAGGGAAAAGTGCACTGATAAACATGCTTTTGGGTATGTCCCAGATTGACTCTAATGCACGCCAGATCTGTGTGTAGGAGTACAGGAGACTAGCTTTTCAGCTACAGACAGTAATTCCATGGTAGTTATCTTTCCCAGGAAGGTTTTTGAACAGGATTTGTTTTTCTAGCCAAGGCCACAGCTAAGAAGCTAATAAAAGGCAGGTTGGTTTTTTTTTGCGACAGAGCTAGTGATTTGTTGACTACCTTAAAATAAGTTATCTAATAAAGGAAGCCACAGTTTAATTACTTGCTGCTTTTGAGGTATATGATTTGATCTAATTTGATCTAAAGGAAAATATCATTCTAATACTTTATTACAACCTTTAAAATTGCAACCATAATTTCTGCTGCTAGGGCCAAATAATCTGCTACTGGGATGAGATAACTTAATTACATACAATTAATGACTTAGGTAATTTTATATAAAAACTGTAGACACAGATATGCTTGAATTTTTAAAAATAATTAGAATAATCTGGAAGACAACAAACAAAATCAGTGAGTGTTTTAGATAATGAGCTCCTGTTATTTTAAATCTGAACATAATTCTAAAAGTGCTGGACCAGGTAAGTATTAGACACGTGTAACGGATACAAATGTATATAAATCATAATCTTTGTCACGACCTTTTCAGAGTTCAGGAAAAGGTAAGTATCTTTGGTGTCATATCCAGGTACTGTGCAATGATTTTTGGGTAACTTGTAGAAATCTTGAGGATTTTTTGTACAATTTTCTGAAAGCACATAAAAGGCCTTCAGAATTTACCATCTCTGGATGTACAAGCACTCCGATGTTTGAGTAGAATGTTTGGCAGCAGAAATGATGCCTCCCCCTCTTAAAGCCCACAGATTTTTTGCTCATTGAAGTGGTCCATGAAGACATTGTGCAGTTTGCCACATTGCTAATTCCATTTATACAGTTGTCAAACACAATTTATTTCTAAACGTTTTGAAATACCTTGCAAACTGAATGTTCTCTTGCTGACATAGTAGATCAGAAACCTGGAACAACAGAATGCATACAAGTGAAGTGAGGATAACCAGGGTCAGCCAACCATCAGCAACCACCAGACGTGTCTGTGGTGAGGAGGCAGCTCCAAGGTCAGGCAGGGAAGTCCATGAGTGAGGGTTGACATGGCATATGGCCAGGCGTTCCCATCCATATAGTGTAGCCCAGCAAGGGCCAAGAGGAGAGGTCTAAGCCCAAACACAGCTCCTGAGGCAAGCCTTCTCAGCTTCTCGGCACAGCCCTTTCCCACAGCTGAGCTGTTTTCATAGCAGTCATACCCAGGGTCATGTTGCTGGGCTGTGCCAGAGTGGACCTCGAACAGAGCAACTAAACCTCCGGGAGGAGGAGAAGGGCCTACAGAGTCTGTAGCAGATCGTGCTGGTCTGCACATCCCTGTTTCTAAATCAATCAAATGCAGCTGCAGCTTGCAAGCTAGGCTCCTCAGATAACTCTCCTGTCAGGTGACATCAAGTCTTAGGAGCCTCCAGGGTTACAGTGGAGTTCTGGGATTAGGTTACCCTGTTTTCCTGTCTCCAAACCCCCACCAGTGCCTCCCCTTCACCCCCATTATAGCAAAACACCAGCTCCCCATTTGCCTGGCCCCGGAAGCTGCCGTTCAGGGGGCTTTCCCAAGGGGAGGCTCCTGCCAGCTGCACCTTCCAGATTGCTATTTTTTTAAAAAAAAGGCAATTGATATTTGTGACAGCTGCTGTTTTCCACTGAGAAATCTTGTGTAATGTTCAAATTCTTGCTGGTATTTTTTGGAAAGCTGTAATTGTTTCCAAAGTGCTCGGTGTGCTGGTTGTTACTCGCACCAAATCACCAATCAGAGAGCTTTTACTTGCGTTTTCTCTGGAGCACGTTTGCTCAAATTCATCTGAGCTGATGCCTATCTCAAGGTACATGCTGGTCAGGAAGATAAAACCACTCAATTTGTGGATACATATTTCACAGTGATTTGATCATGATTGTGAATACAGTTTCCATCCTTTCAGTGAAAAGATCTAGCTGTCTGAGTAGGCAGAAATGAGAAATGCTAAACCAGAAATTATATCCTCAGAAAATAACCTTGACTGTTGTGAATGAAACTTACCTTTAGAGAGCTGATGAATTCAGTTGATGAGGACTTCTTAAAGAGCAGATATGCAGAACAGGGATTTTGTTCATTTTGTTCTAGAGCATTGCAGTAGTAAAAGGTGAGGTTTCTCAAAAAATGAACAGACCCATCTCAGGATTCAGTAAAGAGCCAAGTGAATAACCAGGCATAATTCCTTCCCACTGCTTTTCTAAGATGCTCTTCTTTATTTGTTTGAAGAAAATCCAAGAGTGAGACCTGTTGATGGGAACCCAACACAGATACACGAGGGAAAAACTGGATCCTTGCATTTTTGTGAAGTTAACCCCCTTTTTTTCCCAAAGAGGTGGACATAAGATATTTTGTTTAAGAATTCAAATTTTAAATAAAAGTAAATTACTTTGAGTTTTAACAAGTCTTGGATTAACAAGGGCAAGATGTAGTGAGATTTTGACATTGTAAAAATAACAAAACAAAAATTCCAGGTACTGGAGCAGTTTTTCTGAACCGGGAAGGACAGGATGTGGAGGAAATTACTAATACAAAAGTGCTAGCCCTTCAGATCTGAGTACACAGGCAAAATCCAGGATCAGAGTAGGTAATTTTCTTCAGTCTGTTTTGGGATGTCTCACTGCTTCTCCACCTGAGCCCTCACTTTCTTATTTCCTTATCGCACACATCCCTCTCCAGAACAGTGCTCAGCAGAGCTCTTCTGCCCAGGTCATCCAAGTCCCTGTGTACACCCTTGCAGATAAGCTCATCTGGGCTAGTGCTAGCCAATCTCTGCCCACTGGCTGAAAGGCAAAACAGTGGCTAATTTTGCCACTATCTGCAAGGTTTAATCCAGACGTTTCAATTAAGGCTCTTCCTTTACTTTCCATCATTGTCCACTGGGCCTGGAAGGGTGATACCATGAACAATTTGCTGAACAGAATGCAGAGAAGTAGTTCAAAACATGAGAGGTGGACTTAATATGCTGACAGGTTCTGTCTGCCAGGTGGTTTCTTGTAGTGAACCCAAACAGCCCAAACCCTGAAACCTCTGTAGGTGCTTCCACTCCCTGCTTATTTCTCTTCCAGCCTCCAGAGAAGTGAAAGATTCCTTTTCTGGGTTTGACTGCAGGGTCAGGGGACAGCATGGTTGTCACACAGACCATGGTACTTCACTGTAAAAACAACCTAGCTAATACAGCTAATGGTGGTCATGGAGATAGAGCATTGGTTTTAGCTTAGGACCCTTGTCCTTTGGAAAACCCTCTTGAATGACCATCTGTGTGTGCATCGTTTGGTTTATTTTATAGATATTATCTCATAAAATTCCCTCTAGAAATTGCCAAATTTTCAGTGGTTTTAAAATTATGAAATACATTCATAGTGTTGTGAGAAGAGAGGAAGGGGTTGCACTTGTATTTCTTCTATTTCATATACAGTCCTGAAATTGAAGCCCCTATGCATAGGAAGCATCTAGCTGCTCTGGCATCCGTTATTCCAGTCCCACTTCATCATCAGTGGATATATCAGCAACATTTCCCTTTCTGCAGATTACAAGATGAGAGAAGACAGTAATTTTTTTCCTGAGGATGCTTGCTTCTTTGAGAAATCAGGTTTTGGTTTCCTACTTAGGGCAGTGTTTGCAATCTATCACTTCGATGAGGCTATCTTGACAAGGCATCAGTGTTGCTTGCTGGTGCCTGTGTGAGGCTGCACAATCACAGTGGTACAGTTTTTCCAACTATGCAGCAAATTACTCCTCAGGTTTGACGAATCTGTTGGAGGTGGTGTTGGAGTGGATGCTCTGTCTTGGTCAAAAACTGCCTCCTCTACAGGTCAAGCTGCAAACAGTCTATGACTGTCACCACTGTCAGGGGTTTGTTGCATGTTGTGCAATGATTTTCCTCCATAAAATTACTCATTTACTGTAACCAGTTGCCATCCACTTCAACTCAGCATGTTCTTGTGTGAATGCTTTTCCAAATTGTTGCTAGTTCCCAAACTAATACTAGTTTATTCCATCCTCTATGAGAAGAATAGGAAATATGAGTAAGCCACGACAGGGACAATCACAGGAGTCCTTGTGACTCTGAAAGTGGCAAATCGCAGTCTGCTGGTGCAGAATCTGTTTCTCACCCAAACCACAGAAAGTTTCACAATAATGATAATTTATTTTAAAAAAAATTTCTATAATAGGAATAAAGTCCTACAAAACTCTTCATATCTGTGAATGTTTGAAGAGCTGGGTAGTTCATTGCACGGTCTCCTTTCTTTACGCTCATGGAAATTTTTGTTTTGCTGATAACATACCTCCCATAAACTTCCAGGCTTTGGAAGAACTCTCAGTCCTTTGGATTTAGGTTCAGATTAGCAGTTGTCAGTTTATCTCAGACCGATTTTAAATATTTCAATTCTTGCAGAAACATTTTTTAGCTGACCTTAGGATAGCATTTGCAGGTAACATAGGAGCTGAGAGGCAGACTATATAATACTCCCTCTGTAAGACTTGTCAGATGCGGCAGGTACACTGCCCAAGCCAGAAGTGTCACTGTACCTTGCTGCAGTCTGTGTTCAGCTGTGAAAACACTGTTTTCTCTATCCTTTCCATCCACTTCACTGTGCCAAGACCCATTTTTATATCTCGCTGGGTTGAACCTGCTACAGAGTTAGTTATCATCTATCTATAATAATGGATAAGAATAATTTCAAATTACTTCAATTTTCATAGCCTCATAGAATAGGTTGGAAGGGACCTGAAAAGAGCTGTCCAACCTTTTGTAAGGTATCTTTTCTCCATCTGATTCTACCATATTTTGTCTTAACCAAAACTCTAGATGAGCCCAGAGACTAGTTAAACTCAGTTATGCATTTCCTCACTGACTAGCAATGGTTTTCCCTCTTGGGTATTGCTGTATGGCAAAGTGAGAGGGGAATGGGTTGATGTTCTCCGGTGTCATTCCCTTGCTGCCCCTCCGCAGGCAAACTGAATGGGATTGAGAGAATGATTCCTGATTATTAACCAGAAGCATCTTAGACATCCATGCTGGAAGAAGCCCTGTAGGTTATGTCTAAGATGACACAGAGAAAGAGCTCTTAGCTCTTCGTGCGTGTCCTGGCTGCATCTTAAACCCACACTGGGGTAGGACTCAGGTGGCTTGCTTTCCAAGGGAAGGAAATACTGGCACATAAGCCATATGCTCTAGTCAGGCCCCTTAGCTGGAAAGCTGGTGGACCAGGACCTTTGGACATTGCATGTACTCTTTATGGTCAATATTTAGTCATAAAGTCTCTTGAAGCTTAAGTTCCTCTTTATTCCCCATAGCATTCCTTTACACCAATCAGAGCGACTGATTTGGGTTTTTTTCAGCTTTTCTTCCACCTTTCATGATCTTTCGTCATCTTCTTCACAGCAAAAATATGTCCCTGCTCTGTTCACCTAAAAGGCAGTAGTACCCCCAAACTCCCCAACAGCCTAGTTCCCAACGCTGCTTTATCCCATCTTTTTTCCTCTGGAAACTATCCCAGTAGTGGATAACTATTACATGGGTTTTTCCCTTGAATGAAGAAAGGGAAATTTTTTTGCTGACATCCAATTGTGTATAATTTGTTTCAACTGACCCATATCTCTCCTTTCTTTTTTCTCTTTTTTTTCTTGCAATACAAAATAACAACTATCTAGCTGATTCTCATATATCTCAACTTTGGTGCCCTATCTTCCTCCATTTAACCATCTGCATCCTGAACAGAATAGGGGCTTAGACCATAAGCATGTCTCTTTTCTCATGCTTAAACTATTCTTATTTTTCTAGCTATTTTTCCACTGTGCAGGCATTAGCTAAATGAGTTCCTATAATTTTTCTACTAGGTCCCTATTCCCTTTGGCTTAGAAACCACTTTTAGCTTCTTTTTTTGTCTACTAAATATCATGAATCTTTCTTTAACCTCATACATATTAAACACAGAGCTGTGCTTACAGGGCTTGAGGCAGTTGGTCTTTCTCACCAGTGCTGCCTTCCTATTATGGGATGCTATTACAGGGAAATATTGAATGTCCTTTCAGAGGCCTCCATTTCCTGATACTCAAGTCCAGCTGATAAAGTACATGCTGATTCACTGACACTTCATCCTGTACATTCTCAATGGTACTGGGCAAGTTTTCTGCATCCTTTAGCCTTTTTAGTTCTCCCTCAACAGTTCTGGTTTAGAGCATTTTTCACTGTACTTCAAGCTGTCTGGTTGGACACTGTTCCTCTCACATATGGGAACTAGCTCCATAACTGACAGAAAGGGCAGGATCGCAATCTGCATCATTCAGTCTCTTCCTAAAGCATAAATCCTTTGAGTGGCCCACATGGGCATCCAGTGGCTCTCTTCCATTCTTCTCTCTTGCGTATCCTTTGATTTCTTTCCAGAGCTGATGTTTGTGATGTATTTTCTAATATCCTTGCTATAACTCATCTCTGTTAGCAAATTCCAGATCGACCAAACTCTTTTTCCATATACAGGAGGAACTCTTAGTCTGCAGCATATACACAGATTGCTTTGCTTTGCTGTTCCAGTTGGGAGTTTTTATCAGAGCTCTTCTCTTACTTGCGTTATCCTCGGGTTGTTTCGGTGTGATGTCCTCATGTTTCTTCACCTATACAATTTCCCTTGAACATGCATGGCGATGCAGTCCCACTACACACATATGCGTATATATCCCTGCAGCCCAAAATATTCAGCATTGTTATTTCTTTCAGAACAGTTGAATACTTGCTATGCACTGTGGCTAGATATAAGTAGAAATGTGTGTTTCTCTGTCATCTTGAATTATGTGAATGGTGGTAGCTCACCCTACTGATTTCAATGAAGTTTAACTCAAAAATACTCTTTTCTTTAATTAACTTGAGAGAGTCAAACCACATCCTAAAAACTGGCACCACCAACTGTGGCTGTTGGGACAGCTGCATCTGAAGCCTAAGTGTGAGTTGACAGGTGGTCACAACAGACTCTCCCCAAGTCAAAGGGAAGAAGTATTTTACATTGAGAGTTGCAGTGGAAATGGTAGAGTACCAAGGAGGTGGATGAAGGAGAGGTAAAGGTGTCTAAAGACACTGTAGTAGGCTCTGTAGATAATTTTTTCTGGAAGCAAAATAAGGCAGTGCCTTGTCTACTGATTCAAAGATGATGAATATAGAGAAGTGGGTGGATAGATCTGTTTTAAAATGCAGAGGAAAAGTCAGTTGTACATCAGGATATAAATGAGAAGGTTTGAATATAAATGAGATGGCACAGTAAATGACAAGATGTAAGAAGAGGAAGTTTTTTGCCAACAAAGGTAATGTGTTTTGTTCTCTTAGTCTGGAGACTTGAGAGACTGAAAGAACAAAAATGTAAATGAGTGCTTGGGGTTCAGTGATGGGTACAAACCACAGGCTGGAGTCTTGCTCAGCCTTGTAAAACCAGAGGTACCGAACTGAAATTAGAAAAGCTGCATTAACACAAAGCTGAAAAAAGTGATAATCAGGCTCTGTATGAACAATTTGGAGTTCATCATGACAGCTGAAGGGTTTGTACTAGACAGAGATATTTCAGGTGGTAATGGAAGCAGTTCAGAAGAGGCTGTTTTAGACAAGGAGGAGATAATTTATCTAAACATTGTCATACATTTTCTGGCTTATACTAATGGCTGTAGACATTCCAGTAGTGAGTCAGTAAGTGACTGCCTTGGCCAAGTTCATTAATACAAAGATGTGGAACATCTGTTTGCACGGGGAAATTAGCACCCCCCTGTTGGTCCTACTGAGCTCCGTAGAAGTGTTTGTCTGAATCACAGGCTGGGAAAAGCAGTTTATTTTTTCCCCTCAAGTGTGATTTACCTTGTAGGATGTTCTCTTTAAAAAATACTGTTTTTTGAAATTCTTTGCCATCTTTTTTCTTTCATATGTAGTTTATGTGGAAAGACTGGTGGTGGAAGGAAGATAGTATCAGGCATGATATGGCAACATTACTCTCATGCAAAATTCTGTTACACAAATAATCTATAATCAGGAATTCTGTTATTTCAAAGATTGTGCTGAAAATTTTCAGCTTTCCTAAGGGGGGAATTCTAATTCATAGAAGATTTTATAGATTTTTTAATTACCAGAGAAATTCTGGACAGAAGCAAAAAAATGAAGTATGTGAGGTCCTGATTTGTGTGTTTGTGTTGGAAGTGTGGCTATGGACAGGTTGAGGGGAGGTAAAAGTTATTCTCTCCAGCCACAGAATATTCATTTTAATTTGTTCCTGAAAAGCTTCTGTTGAGGAAATGGGAACAGAGCAGCCCCTCATGAAACCTCTTAACCTTTTTCTTAATCCTTTCCTCTTCAGTGAGGTTCCTTTTCAGTTAAAGGAGAAATAAGTATTGTACTGTTATGTACAGAACACGTGATAGAGCAACCTGGAAATTTACTTCTTGGATAGATTTACAGTCTACTGAAGGTGGGTTAGTGAGACTTGAATGCACATCCACGAGATAGTCTTTGTATTTCTGTGAACATCAAGAGTTATTGTTCCACAAAGAAATTACTGACTGCAGGTTGCTTGCGTAAATATTTACCCTGAGGTCAATAAATCTTGATTTGCATCTCAGCAGAAGTCAATATCTACTTGTTAGTATTATTTTTTAAAAGAAGATTATTGATAAGAGTACAAAACAGCCAGGTGCATGTGACAGGCTGCTGATAAACATCTTGAAGACGTTAAATCACAATTGTCATGTGTTAGAGAGGTAAACTACTAATATCTAGAAGATAAAGTCTAGTTTTTAAATATATCAACTACATTAAAAATGTAGCAAAACACAGAACACAAGTGCTTGCACCTCAGGCATCCAGGAAAAGAGGGAATTACTTAGACATTGTATGTTTACCAAGTAGAAAATGTACACGGAATAGATTTTGAAATTCAGCAAAATAATAATATGTTGGATGGTTGATACGTTCAATGGTATTTATTATTGTGCATGCTTCTTATAAAGTAACAGCTAGAGTAGCAAAGAGCCATAAGATCATTAACTATCTTGAATATGTGTTTTTTCCCCCCCATAATGTGGCAAAAACTGTATCACCAGAGAGTCAAGAATATTGTGCTTACAGCCAAGAGTAAAAATTCCTAGAGAACTAAAAATGTCATCTAACAGTGCTTGTTGGCATTTCTAGTGGACTTTTCATTGTTGAAGCTTTCTCAGAAGCAGGGTAGAATTTCTAGTCAAAGCAAGGAGAAATAAAAAAAGGAGAAATAATGAAAATAACCGTACATTTTGCTTTCTTTCATCAATGGAGATCAATAAAATGCTTGGTTGGATGAATTTACACTCTCTCCCTCTCACTTCCCTTGAAAAAATTACAGAAAATAAGGCAATTTTTTTTTGATTATTCTTATTTCTCCTTAATTCTGCAGCACAATAGAAACCAGAAATATTTACAAAGCTTCCAGATCCATCCTGGACAAAAGGCTGCATGTTGTTTGAATTGGTAATAGTCATATTCCAGGATACCTTTTATGTTTCTAGAGCACAAACATCTATAAGGGAAGTATAATAGTATTTCACTGTATTATATCCATTTGTTGACTTTTTTGCAAGTCACAAGGGAAAAAAATAAAGAAAATACTGGATTTTTAATGGTGCTATGCTTCTGAAGATAGAAATTCTTAAGAGAAGGGTCCAAAGTGGTAACTGAAGGAAAAAACCTCATGATACCTTTAATAATGTAGGAAGGAGGAAAAATCAGATTGAAATAATTATTTGCCTTTAAAAAGACACATAAAGATAGGAGATTCTTCACAGGAATACAGGAATCAAAAGTAGTTCAAGTCACATAAAAATAAAAGAAAAATTTACTATATACTGACTGAAAAGTGTGGCAAATAAAACTAGCTGAACCACATTTTGTGAAGAGAGTATCAAAGCTGATAAAATTCTAGGTTATCTACCAGGAAGGAGAAATCATGAGGAAGAAATTTGTTAAATAATAACTGAAAGTAATGTGATAAGACATTCTAGATCTATTTAAATCTGCCTTTCAGGGTTCCTCACAAATGTGTATGTATCATGAAACAGAAATTCTACTGGAGGATTTAAAAAGTAGAAGTTTTGAGTTCTATCAATCTCAAGAAAGTTGCAATTGCATTAGAGAAGTCAGTATCTTAAACAGAGACTGAAAGGGTTGTAAACAGTTTAAAAATTGGGGAAAGGCCCAGGACAGTACTCCTATACACTAACAGTCTGTAAAATTACAGACCTAATTACATCAGGTCTTTGTTAACATTCTGACAAAGTTGCTCACCTAGAAGCATGCACTGACTTACTATCAGATGACTCATAGGAAAATAATGCCGCAGATGGGAATGCTTTTTTTATTACCAGTGTCTCAAAAATAATAATAAAAAAAAAGAATTACACTCTATGCTGGAGAGGATGGCCACTGGCCTTGTGACCGCAACTTGGGTCTTAAGACATCTCCAAGGTAGACATCTACATCTGAAGCTACCTTTATAGCCAAGTAAGAGAGAGAAGTTGCTTTGTCCTATTTTCGGATGAGATAAATGTCTACTTAGACACCTCAGAAGTGTCTGTTTTTTTCCATTGCCTCCTTTTGTTATTGCCTTTAAACAAAGTCTAAACAGCAAACTCAGGTATACTATTCACCACCTTGAAGTCTACATTTGGGCAGGTGAATCCTCCTCCAAATGCTTTAGACTGCAAACATACTTACTTTATGGAGCCACGTTTCAGATAATATATAATAATACATATTGATCTGTAGCCTTATAACCAGATCAGAAAACACAGATCAGCCTTCGCTTTATTCTCCTGATGCAGTCAGGGCCTTTGGCTTAGCTGAGATGCTGATTTTAAACGTTAAATATTTCTGTCTGTGGCCGCTGATGTGACAGTAGCTAAATGTTTTATACTCAGTCAGAGGTCTAATTTTCCAGCAAAGAGCTACTTTAAAGGGAAAGAGAGTAAAGGTGATCTTTTAAAAACTTTTATTTGCCTAGTTAATAGAGTAACTTGGGGGCGGGGGAAGAGAGATCTTGGGTGCCTGCTGAGTGATCTGAAACTGAAGTGTAAGACAAAATGACCTTATACTTAGATGACGTTTTGCTTCATTTTACATAAGTTGTATCTTCTGTATTATCTCCTTTCTGGGACAATTTTAGTTTTAGCCAAATATTGAGCTATAAAGTAGATATTTCTTAGAAGTGTTATCGCTTATACACATGAAAGAGAAAGTCAAAGTTCAAAAGTTTCATCTCATACTACATAAGCCACTACAAAAATTATTTTTTAAGCATATATGTACATCATTTAACAGACTGCTTACTGAGTGTGCCTCCTTTTCTGAAGTGATCACAGCAGGGAAACCTACTATCTAGAATAAAATATGTATACATTGGCTAGGCAGATAACATACTCTACATATGAATTATTTGCTTCATGTCTTACGTTTTTCCACATCGTTTTGACACGTCTAAGATTTCTACCTGGAAAGTAGAAAAGGAGGTTTTGAGAAGGAGACTGCAAACTGAATTTAGGATGAATACCTTCTATTTTAAGAGTCATAGTTTCCGAAGCAGAGTTTGAAGAATGTTTGTCTGTTTCCAAGAAAATAATTCTCCTTTGGAAAGCATTTAACCGGCATTCATTTAAGGCAGATAATCCTTTAAGGATAGAGAAAATACACCACCTGGGGAGGAGAGAGTGGGCAGCTGTTTGGTGGTAAAACTTTTCCAACCTCCCCACTGTGGCACCTCAGTTTTCATAAAATATCTTTTTGAGTCCATGTGTTTACACCGTAATTGGCGTATAGGGGTTGGGTTGCAAAATGACTGGATAGATGGCAGGATGATAGGTGTGATTTACACGCCACAGCCTTTGTTTGAAGTAAGTGGTCATATAAATTATGGCATCTGTAGTCATCTCAGGTTGAAGGAGATAGATAATACTGTTGTTTGTTGAGCTCATTCTGTTTGCTGTGTTGCTTTAATATAGGCATATGCTGCAACAATCTGCTTAGACGTTGCTTTTGAGTAGGTAGGAGCCCAAGCAACGCTTGTTCTATGTTAAGAACCAAATGGATGTGCTTATGCTGAGGCCTGAGGTACACAGGCACAGCAGCCACTGGAAAGGCTGTGGTGCCCTCAGTTAAAGAGTAAATCAAGACACCTAATGGTGTGTGAGGTTTCCAATTCTGCTCTGCTCGTATCAGTTTCCTGTGGATGATTTTGGTCAAAATCCAGAATAAGTAGGGTTTATTTGTAATTGGGCTTGAAATTTTATCCTGAAAAATTAAGAGGATCAGCCTCATCAAGCTTCTTCATTGAGTTTGCTTCTAGCGGAGTTTTCCTGCTTTGGCGTCTGTGCATGCCGTGGAGCAAACCGAACCGCTGGCTGCGCGACGGCGTCTGCTGACGCTGCAGTGGGGTTTCACACGACATTTTGGCTTATTCCCAGCCCAGTCCTTCCAGCTTTCTAAATGTGTTTGTTACAGCCATTACAGCTGATTAAGCACTCTGCTAAGAATGTCAGCTCGGTTACTGATGACAAACATTCAGCCGTGAAGTACGGTGCGAGCACTTTCTTTTGGTAGTTTTTTCTACATCCGAGATTGGCCACGGCCAAAAAAAAGCAAAGAACTTCTCAAACAAGCTCTTTCTACAATTGTGCAGCTTGTTTTGCTATTCTGATTAACACGGTACAACATTTAGGCCTGTACTTAGCTTAGTAAAACTTGCTATATACATCTGTTGATCATGTCTGTCTGAAGCTTCTAGAGTAGGAAATGCAAACTCCTGCTTTCAGTCTTTAAATACTGACATTTGAAATGGGTTGAGCTACGTCAGTCCCTGTTGACCTCCACAGGAACGGATGGTGCTGGGCTTCTCCCCAGCTTGCATCCTGCGGGGAGGTTGAGCTCACCAGCCCGTGCTCACCCACCGGCCTCGAGCAGGCAAAGCAAGTCTCCACGGACTTCAGAGGCAATGCTGCAAATTTAGGTGAGATTAATTACCTTTTTTATAAGGAATACTTGATAGCATCCTAATCTGTACAACTAGATGCTGGACTGTTGCTGAATACACTCTACTGTTGCTGGATGTTTAATATATCGTTCTGTTTAATGACAGCCATTATTTGTGTTAAAATGGTGCTGAGAAGCTCAAATTGGGCATCTATGCCTATCTTAGTTTTGGTATTTCCTGTGTATGGTATGCTTGATTTTGCAAGCCTAAATTTCTTACTTATACCTTGGGATAATTAGCATTATACTTCATAAGGGAATACACAAGAATAAAGGATTCAACAGAAACGATTATCTTTAATTAAAATAACAGTTTAACTAATGAATACTTTTCGTGTAGCTTTGCTTGCATTGGTAATACTGTTGGGCAAGGTTATTGGAGCATAATAGCAATATATGCATTGAAATTGCTAAACAAAAATAGATGAACCAGGTTCAGTTAACTCTAGTAAAATAATTAGCATTTGTTGAAGGAAAAAAAGACAAAAATCAATATGGAAGAAAAATATTTACACCATCCAGAAGGGATTGAAAAATGAAAGGAAAAAAAAAATCTTTAGAAAAATGCACTTTCAAGTGACTTTGAGAAATGAATAAGAAACAAAGTAAACAGCCATTGAATGCTCGGAAATTCAATGTGGTGAAAGTGAAAATCTTTAGGAATAATTAAGGTGGATAAAATCTCCTTGCATTGCAAACAGTAGAAACAAAACCTTAATCACAGTAGGAGTCAAGCTTGATAAGAAAAAAACATCACTAATGGTATCACAAATAAATGATTACCGGGCGCTGATCTTAACTGTCACTCCACAGATCAAATTCTTAATTTTTTTAACTGGCAAATTTGTTTGCATGAGGACTGCACAATTTTGCTGGATGTTTTTAGAGTGTTTTTACTCATGCAAAGTAAGGAACATCTAGAAGCCTGGGTGTAAAATAAAATTCAGTGGCATAAATGAATATATATCAGAGATACCTTAATAGGAATTTACCTTCACGTCCACAATGACCATTTTGATAAATTTTGGTATGCTGAAGTCAGGGATGGTCTTGAAAAACTTAGCGGAAAATTGTGGGAGTTTGGGGTTTTTTTTTTAAGAGAATATATTGGGCAAAAAATGTTTCATAGCAAATGTAATGCGTACAGCTCAGGGAGTATGTTCCAAAGAAAATCTATTCAAGCGAGAAGCATCAAAGCGTTCAAGCAAGACCTTGAATGAGTTATTAAACAGTAAATAGTCTGGGAATGAAGGTAGAAAAATAGATATGAAAGGGAAGGCAGTGGATGTGATGAGCCTTCTGCAGAAGCTTTTTTTTCCCCTGGCCTGTAATTTAGATGTGAATATATTCTGCACTGCACATATTATTTTTATCTTTTCTCACCACCTTTCATCTCATGATTTTGGGTTTGGAGTGACTTTAACGGGAGCAAGGAACAAGACTTAGCATAAAATAAAGATGTGATCCTGAGAGGCAGGCCAGGATTTGGCCCCTGTGAGGATCAAGTCCTGAAATATTAAGGGTCATAACAGTTGCCGATTGCCTGCTGGAATTTCCCCTAAATCATTGCCTTAAAATACTCCAAGTTTAAATGGAAAGTGTCATTTTCCCCCAAGTAAGCTATTTCTCTTTAGCCATTAATTGGAGAAAGAATACTGTGAGCCATCTGTTATTCTGCTCAATTTCTGCAGCTTACGTAGCAAATTTTAGTGATTTTTTTTCCAGTTCACTGATTTCTCTGGTGATACAATGTTTTGGGGTAATAATTTCAGCTGCTTAAGATCATTTGAAGTGTAGGTTTGCTATAAATATACACATGCACAAAAAGCATAGCTTTCTTAGAGGGCACGTAGGAAGCATATTGATAAAATGCTTTTCATCCCTAGGTTATCAATATAAATCCGGCCAAGCCCTGTAATAACTTAAAGCTTTAAGATGGGCATTTATCAGCCTATCCAGCATTGTTTAGGAGAACAGTCTTTTTTCAAACAGCCTAGGAGCAGGGGTCAGAACTGAGCTCTCTTGTCTACAGCATCCCTTTCTATCCTTTCTCTCTCTGTGAATCTTGCAGGTTTTGTGCTTGGTAGCTCATTTTCATCAGGACTTTGCAGCCTTGTGGACACTGGGATTCAGAATCATTTGTTTACAATAGCGTCTTAAAACTTTGGGAGTGGGTGAAAAAGAATGCTGGTTGAAAAGGATTTTCAACCAGAAAAAGAAACTTTTCCATGAGAAGGAAAACAGAAAAAAAGGACTTTTTTTAAAGGAAATTTGTGTCACTGTTAACATTTTTGCCTGATAATAGACACATTCATAGAGTGGTAGGTTTTCAGGCTCTGAGAACTGAAAAGGTGTTCCAGTGGTAAATCATCCTCCCTATACGAAGTATACACCATATATCTGAACAGATGGTCCTGACTCAGTTTCCAGTTCTTGGGTCTGTTTGCCAGACTGGGGAACCCTCTATATCCAATTTGTGTTCGACATGGTGCATCTTGGGCTGTGAGCAGATACTTTTTGTTCTTAAATGTCTTGAACACCTTGAACCTTTTCACGTGAACCATGTTTTCCAACTCTTTCATCATTCTTTTGGCTGTTTTCTGAACTCCCTCTGACTACTCAACATCTGTCTTGAACTGTGGGCATCAACTGCTGTGGATGCAGCATTGAAGGATTGAACGCCAAGGTTACCCCATTCAGCATTTCCACATACAGGGATCACATTTATTCCTTTAGCAGAATATCTTACTTAAATGCCTGTTCAGCTGAAAACCCCTCAGTATCCCCCAGCTCTTTTCAGATTTGTTTTTTTCCGAGAATAGAGCCCCCTCTGTTAACAGCGTGGACTCCGTCTGGCTCTGTTGGAGTTGATGTTGGTTGTTCGTGCTGGTTCCCAAAGCAATCCAATCCCCTCTGTACCCCTGGCTCTGTCTCCTCATTACTCAGCCATTCCTCCAATCTTTGTCCCATCTGCCAACTTTATTAGTAATGATTTTATGATTTCTTTCAGATCAGTGATAAAACGTAAAGAAGAATAGGGCTAAGAACTAATGGCTTTAGGATCCCACTGGAAACACGTGTTCAAGAACAATTCCCTAATGAATGATCAATTACTGAGGCTTTAATCCTTTTAATGTATGTCATGTTGATTTTTTATCATTCAAGTTAATCAAAACATCATGTAGTAAGCACCATCTACAGTAGCTTTTAGAAGTCTATTATACCATCATGGTTACTTTTAGCAACTTGAAACTCCATAAAAAATCAAATTAGTTTGACAAAATCTGCCTGCTATAAGCCTGTGTTGATTGGCAGTAATTATATTAGCCATCTTTATTTCCTTATTAATCAAGTCCCTCTCAGCCATTTCATTATTTTCTCTGGGATCACTGTCAGGCTGATGAGCTTTTAATTACCTGAGCTGCCTGTATACTACCTACTGAAAATACTTGTACAACAGGAGTTTTCTTCTCGTTGTCTGAAAGTTTATGTCCTCACGTATGAAGAACAATATTAATGGCACAAGCACTTCTTTTAAAATTCTTGGTCGCATGTGGAGCGGATTATTTAAAATGTTGAAAAAACTAAGAAGGAGAACATACAGCTTTGTTGCTTACAGGTTATATCCTTAAAGGATAACAAAAATACGTGGTGGCATTCACATTGGATGAGCAAGTAAAAATAATTAATAGATGTTAGCAATCAGGGCACATTACAGGCAGGCAGAAAGATAGCATGTGTCTTATATGGAAAACAATTTTATGATTGCAGAGGGTTTTAACATTACCTCACTCATTTGGAAATATGAGAGACTTGGTAAGTTGGGAAATGTTACATAAAAGTTGCATTGGTAAGTTATTACTTTCTGAGCATTTTTCTACTTATCTCTGGGCCTGTCAATCAATATTTTTTCTCAGTCAGTCATCAAAAATATAAACAAATTAGAAAATTGCTGAAGTTTTCTGCCAGAAAAACTTTACTAGAAGTCCTTGCTTATATATTCAATTTTTCAAATATTAAAGTCTCGCTCCAGATGAGAAGCTCTTTTTGCTCTCCAATAGAAGTAAAAAATGCAGCTTTAGTTACGTTCATTCGTTATTAATAGATAAGATTTCCAAACCCAATATCCTCAAGGAGAGATCTTGCTTTCTTCCCTTCCCGCCCTCCTGGCTGCAATGTCCTCATCAGCTGGACGATGTTAGCAGGGCTCTGACAGGGGCACCCACCAGGATTGCGTAGGGCTTCAAAGGTCAGCATCCCACAGGTTGGCTGTTCGTACTGGTTTTCTCTGGCAGAGGTACCAGGCAGTGGGCAGCTCTCAGAACAGCAGGGTGGCAGTTGCTTTGTCTGAGCACATGCGAATGTCATCTCAAAGCCAGGAGCTCGCCTGCTTTGCTGGAGACCGTGAGCCTAGAGGAAAAATAGACAAACAAGGGCAGGACCTTGGGGGATGTGTGTAGATCTTCTTGCAGACCCACAGAAATGAGGTTAAAAAGTTCTGCTGTTCTTCCCCCTGCAGCTGTGTAGCCATTTACTGAGGACCTTCTCCATGGAATTCCCCCTGCCAGGGCTGTCCTTGCCTGGCCGCCCAGTGCCCTGGCCAGGGGCAGGACTGCAGCCACCTTCAACCTGCAGACACAGCATGAAGGTGAGGCTGGAGGAATCATAGAATCATAGAATCATTAAGGTTGGAAAAGACCTCTAAGATCATCGAGTCCAGCCAAAGTAGTTTTGTTTAGAGTCTTCAGTGAATTGTGTCCACCCGTGAACTGGGGCGTGAAGCCATGCAACAGGAAAGCAAACCTGTCTCTGCTGAAGGGGAGGAGATGCAGAAGCAAACCCCTGTGAGGGCATCTTCTCTCCTTTTGCTATCTCTGCACACTGTCCTTTGCAGATAGAGGGGTTTATCTTGGTCTTGATTAGTTTCCAAAGGAAACTGAATATCAATGAAATAGATTCCATTTTAAATGCCCGTGGGGACAGTGGCTATTGCTGCTGCATCTGGAAGCCCCACCGCTGTCAGAGGACATCTGCACAGCAGGGCTGTGTGACCCAATACTTCACTGGGGGTGCAGAGCAGTTGGAAAACAGATGGTGGAAAGGAAATCGGTTTTCTGAGACTATTTTATAGCACCAACTGCTGCAACTAATGCAATGTTTTCGTAATACTCTCATGCAGTTTTAGGATGTTTGAGCTGGAGGAAAGTGCTGCTGGGGAGGTAGCTGCTCTGATGTTGCATGTTTGCCTGTTGTTTTCCTTAGCTAATAGCAGTTTTTTCTTGTCCACTGATCTGCCAAGCCATGTTATACTTAGAGGTTCATCGTGCCACCCTCCTCTGTGGTTGCACCAAGATCTCCTAGCAGAAGAAGAAATTACTCAGCCAAAGCATGGGAGCAGACTATCATTAATTATAATCGATTATAATCTATGCGACAAATGTGCCTCAATGCTCTGGCACTTACAAATGTGAAAATATTCATAAAAACATTGAGCTTTAAAAAACAAAAAAGAGTGGTATTTTTTACTCTCAGGTTATTAAAACCTTAGTTTTATAGTATCCTTACTAAAAAGATGTAATTTTAAAACTTCAGTCCTTGGTCTTGACCTGTAATCGGACTGCTGTGCTCCCTTCGAACATCACCCTGCCCAGTATTAGCTGTTGTATGAACAAACAGTTGGTCAAACTCAGAGGGGAAAAAACCCTCTCAAAATCATATATCGAATGTCTTACCTTTGCATCAGGACATGGTGTTATCTTTGTGGTGGGGGATCTTATTGCCGCTTCCTAGCCTGTATCACTGCCATTCACTTGCAGCAACTATGACTTAACCATGACATTGAAGAATCCTTCTTGCTTAGGAGGAGGTTTTATCACAAGGATGCTGATTTACAGTGCAACATCATTGTGCTTTTCCTTGTACTAAACATGGAAGTGTGTATATTTTTAGATACCTTTATTTTAAAATGTTCATTCCCGTATAAAACCAAGTTTTAATTCCTAAATTATTTCTTAGGTTTTCTCATATCATGCCCATTATTTTTATCTTACAAATAAAATGTGCTCAGGGACAGGCGTTCGCACAGATGGTATATCTTAATGGGCTTTGTACCAGCCTGGTATTAGATACTGTTGTCCATAACAGTTAACTTTCAGTTTTGAAATTCAGCGGTAGCAGCATTTTACCATGGCTGGTCAGATACAGTGACATTGGAATCCTGTAAAGTTTATTATTATTATACTTACTGCTCTTTATATTAGATTTATTGGTTAAGTCATTTGAGGTTTTAGGTTACCTACCTGACATTTCTTTGTGTAGAGCACAAAATGTGCTAATTTTTGTTTTTATAAAGTAAAATGTGCTGAGAACGTGACAGGTTCTGTACAGCTGTATCTGAACACAGCATTTTTCTGTGTATTTCAAGTGAAGTCAGTACTCATGCAAAATACTAAGTTAAGATCCCAATCCAACAGCTTTGGAAATCCATTTTTGGTTTGGATTTCTAGCTCCATTCCCTGTATCCCCTGTTCTCCTCTGGCTCACAGGCTGGTGAGGAGTCAGTCCTGCACGTCTAGTGTTTGCCCGGGCTAAAGGAAGAGGAGAATGATGCTGCTGTGCTCATATCCCGATTCCCCATTGGGTGTCAAGCAGGTATTTCTTCCACTCCATAAATATTCAAAAGCAGAGGGAAACTCCTTATCTTTGAAATTATTTGTCAAGCTATCAAAATTTACAGAGTGTATGAAAGATTTTTTACAGAAATCGTCTTCTGCATAATTCACCCACCTAATTTCTCATCAGATTACTCTTACCAGATCTTTCTACTGACTCAGGCTGTGTTGATCATGTAAGCCTATGAAATGTTTATGAAAACCACAGTTTCAGTTTGTTACAGAGAAATGTACAGAGTATATTATGTCTGATAGAGGGACTGATCGCTGTTCTAATAAAAGGAAATCAAATGTTGAGTGATTTGTCTTAATTGCCTATGAAAATGGTTTATTTGACTCAATCAAATACTCTCTGCAACCAAATCCAGTCCGTTTCACTGAATGCTTATTGTGAACGACTCCACTGAGGTTATAATTTACACAATGATAGGACATGAAGGACTTGGCCCCAGATACGAGGAGGAGCCACCATAATTCAATAGCCCTGGATAATTTCCATCTGCCCCTTCTTTTTTGTTTCATAGACCAGAATTAGCATGCCTAGCATCTGCAGGTGCAGACTTCTCTCTTTCTCCCCAGCATCACTGCAGAGCAGGCAGACACCCCTGCAGCCCTGCTGGTGCTCACCTGCTCAGGGCTACACCCCAACGCCACGAGGGATCTTTGCAAGCGGAGGCACATGTGGCAGATGCTATTCCCTGTTGTATTTGTCAGTGCACAGATGGGATGTGCTACATTATGGCTGATGGAGCAAATACTGCGATGTGTACTTGCAGTGGACTATACATATGAGAAATTACGGCAAAATTCATTGCCTCCTGTTGCTGCTACTGTCCCTTCACCCAGTGCAGGGTGAAGTGCCACCCTTGAGCACAGTTCAGACTGTCACTTGAACGACGACCCTGAGTGCTGCTGATGCACAGGAATAGGTGGCTCAAAGGGATCCCAGCCAGGGGGTCTTTCTGCCGCGACGTGGGGGATGCTGTGCAGAGGGGTGAGGGGGTGCAGGGCTCAGCGCGGGAGAGGACATTCATCTGGGCGGCCGTCCTCATCCGCAGCCCGGTTTGTCTGAGTTCTGGGGAGGCTGCTCTCCGGGGGTGCTGGCAGGCAGGGAGGAGGTGCCCAGCTTCACTTCAAGGGATGATAAAGCCAATTGCAGCCATTGCTTTTTTTTTCCATTTGATAAGTGATAGTTGTGTATACCCATGGTTGGCTCTAATGAGATCCTTTTTTGTCTTGTTTTTCCTTTGTTGCTTTTCCCTTTATTCTCTCTCTCCTTGGACATACCTTCAGGATGCCCAGGGAGTGAATGTACTGGCTTGGTTTGTCAGCTTTATTCAATGTTTATTTAATCAGTGATCATCTTGGCTTGAAAAGGTTTAGTTTTCCTGCTCAGGCTCTGTCAAGAGCTTTCTTTAGTTTTATTGATGAATTTCTGTCCGATCTGAGTTTTATATCTGCTTTTGATATAGGAGGGAGTCAGCATTTGTATTTTTAAATACTGGGAGATGTTTGTCCAGAGGGTAAAATCCTGTCAGTTTTTCTCTCGTGAAGTTCAGGTGGATGCACAAGGATGAGGAGCAGGATTTCATTGTGAGCGTGCATATTGTGTAAAAATTAACAAGAGTCCATCACAGAAATCAGTCATGTGTTCCAGAAAATGCCATTCAAAATTCAGGGACACCCTTGCCCAAATCNCCCAGCCAAAACCAGGACGGCCACCAAAGTGAATTAGATACCTCCCAGCAGGATCACTCCTCTTTGGTGTACTCTTGTTGACTTAAGAGCTTTTATGATAGAGAGAGATTTTTTCCCCTTTCGAAAGTCTCCAGCTTTGTCTAATGGCTAGGCTCAGAAAATCACAAACTCGCTATTTCAGCTGCAGCATCACCCTGTAGAAATGTCTGGCAAAGCAAATGAAACCAGGGTATTTTTGGTTTTCTTTGGTGAGAGCAGCAGAGCAGTGTGTCTCTCCCAGTCTCCAGAGCTGCCCCCCTCTGCCCTGGGGTCCCGGCATCCCCCACAGCTCCCAGCTCGCCTGGGTGGGACATGCGATGGCAGCCACTTCCCGCAGCATCTATCTACATTTGGTTTGATTTATGAGAGCAAGGAGCCCAGTGTGATTACTCCTGGTAGTGTTAAGAAGAACTGAGTCTGTTATTTGGAAAACTATTGTCAATCCATCGTGCAGAGATGCTACATCGTGCGCTTCTGTAGCAAACCTTGTATTTCCAGCAAAGACAGACCTTTGTGCCCCAGTGGTGGTTACCAAACTTCAGCTCCTCAGCAATCAGAGGGCATGGGAAAAAAGCTTTCTTTAATTTGTTAAGAAACTCTTTTCGCTTTGTGGTTGCCATTACAAGTCGGAGGCTCCGTGGGCTGCGCTGGGGGGGGTTGTGTGTCAGAGGAGAAAGGGATGGAGCGGTACAGCTTCGTGACCAGAGTCCTCAGACATCTTCAGGCAAGCTGGCGGCACTCACGCCAGCTTTGCTTCACGATGGACCCTCAAACAAGGGGAGTGGACCTCAGCGTGGCATTTTGTGTTGATGAGAGTGTGGCACGTGGGACTGGTTCCTCCCTTTGCTACTGCTCACACTATCAGTCGTAATTGCACCTATGTGGAAAAGTAATGGAGGACTGAAGTCTGCTTTATTAACATTGTTTCATGGGAGATGGGTGTAGATGTTGCAGTTCTGGAAAACACCGCATAGGCAATTAGTATTTTTTTTTAACCTCCAGTTCACCTTCCTCCTTCTTAGCATTTAAGTCTTGCTGCCAATAGATCTAATTGAATAGAAACCTGTGATGGAAATTAAACATTCAAAACACATGCTGGTCACAGCAAAATAACCATTATCCTTAATGGGAATTGTGTATGCGTATTGAGTGAGGGATTCACTGCTTTGCTTTTAATTCCGTGTCACTTAGAATTACCGAATGAATAGGAGTGTGTGTATCTGGGCTTGTTTTCATCCCCGTTATGTACAAAAGATCAAATCCTAATTAAGGAGAAAATTATCAGTCCATCCTCTCACAGTTCTCCTTTCTGTGTTCCACTGATACAGTTCTGAATATGTAGAGATGGAGTCAAAGATTAGCAGTGGTTTATGGTCAAATTCTGATTTTTAATCTTGCAGCAGCTCTGTCTCATTCACTGGTGAGCTCATAAAACAGTAAATATGATGGCTCTATAATTAGCCTGGTTAGTAAACACCTACCACTATTTAGCTGATAGTGCAAAATGCCCTTCAGCAGCATTCATCAAATAAACGCTTATTTGGGCATATCTTTTGAAAAATGTGGATTATTTATCTAACAGGCTGAGATTTCTTGTCAGACCACAGCATGGACCTAAATTGCTAGCCTGTGCCTTCAAACCACCGCCGGTGGTGAGGGGAAGGCGGGGTGCCTGAGGGACAGCAGGTCATCGGAGGGTGCACCTACGGGTACCCCAACGTCATTAGGGGTTGCAAACACCTTGTTTGCACAGTGCAATGCTCCTGTCTGTCTCAGAGCTTATCAGGCATGCCTGTCTGTACTACAGTCCTTCCATCCTTCAGTCCTCTTGCTTCTTGTCAGCATACGCCAATCCCAGCCTGAAGCAAAGCCAAGAGGCATGGGTGCCTCTCTCTCCTCCACGCACCTACTCGCCTGTCTGGGATCGTGGAGGCAACCATGGCATCTCATTCTGCCCTCATTCACGTCCGCGCGACGGCACTGACATCAGCTGCCTGTACCACAGCGAGTGCTGGAAGTAACGATGATTTACAGCAAATGCTCTGTCTCGCAGCTTTAGGAAAATCATGTCATAATAGGAGCTACATGCATGAAGCATCTCTTGTCTTGTAGTCACCATACTGGAAAAGTACAAATTGTTCCAAAAAATAGCTTTAAAAAACTGGATCCTCACTGACAATCGTATATGCCAGTTTTAACAAATGTTTGTGAGTGAGCTGGAAAGGATTTGGAAGGAGATGTGTGCAACATGGGCACCTTTAAAGCAGCATCAGCAGGGGTGCGGATGCCTCCTAATGCAGTCAGGATGACCACACTGACTTTTTCCAGCCTGGAGTATGGCAGTGACATTTTTTTTACAAGAGGCAAGTCATTTATTGTTTTAAGAGAAAGGGCTGGGTCAGTCTACCTGGAGGAAGACAGATGTCAGGCTTTCTAAGAAACCTCCAAGAGAGGCAGAGAGGGAGAAAGCTCACATTGCCCCTTAAAATGTTGTAGATGGTGGTTCATGGGAGAGAAGGTTCAGCTTGATTCTCAGGTTGCTGTGGGAGTTTGCGAGGTGCAGGATTATGAAAGGAAGTTTGCTTTTGTACTCTGTGAAATGAGCATATTTAAAATGGAAAGAAAGACTTGAAATGCCACAGACCATGAAATGAAAATTTCAAATTATATTTCAGTCCAGAATTACATGTTGGATGCTGTGCAGTCTGGGGATCGCGCTGCAGTCCTAGGTCCCACAGCCGAATACCTGCAGTGGCCACAAAGCACTTCTGGGCTTTTCCAGCTAGCAAAGACGTTTTGGCTTGTGCCCCTGGTTTAGTGACCAAGGCAAAGAAATCTATGGGTGTATCACCATGAAAGCAGGGGAGCATTACAATGCTTTTGATTTGTCATTATTTAGGAAACACTGAGAAGACTGGAAATGTGGCAACGGTGGGCACAGAAAAGCAGGGTCTGGAGTCAGCAGGTTAACGTGGGGCTGTCTGGTGTGTTGGCTCACATGGAGAGGTGAGCAGTGTGGGCCCCAGCAGGATTTCAGTCCTCATACCTCCTGACAGTTGTCTCTAGCTGGGGGTACAGCATGTTTTTGTGTTCAGGTACCTAGCCGGGGCAAAGACAGCATCTTACATCCATGCACTTCAGCTGTCTTTAACTCATCTATGAGAGCAGCTAAACAAGATCTTAATTAAAAAAAATTGTTGTGTGAAGGTTGTTCTCTTCTTGTGGGATCCCTTCAACCTCAGTTATCATGTGCATCATAACTAAAAGAGCCCTCTGGAAAAATTAGAAAGAGATGGGAGCAAAATCTCTACTGGAGCACATCAAAGGCAAGAGCATTTCCTCCCAGTGAGAGTCATACAAAAGCTAACCCCTAATGTCATGAAGCAGGGCATGCATTTGCCACTGCACTAAAAATTATTGCTAAAAGATTTTTTATAACCTCATTTCCAACCCCATTTCAACCTAATATCCAAGTGCCTCACAATCCTTATTCATCTTCATCCCCAGTATTCATCATCGTCAACCAGCAGAGCAGGTTCTGTGTAGACGTAGTCAGAAAGACATAGTAGGCTACAAGACTACCATAGACTAAAGGTAGATTGCTGAAGATATTTAAGCGCATCATTCTCTTTAGCCTAAAAGATCTCTCTAAGGTCATACGGGATGATCAGGCTGTAGCAGAGAGTTGAATCCAGGTGTACCGAGTCCTGGATTATCATGCTGCCAAAGCAGGGCAGTTTAGAAATGGAAAGATAAATGGATGTCTGTGAGATCCTTGTCCCAGTTTCATACAGTGAATTTAGACAAGATGGGGTTTGGGTGCAACCTTTGATTTCATAATGTTGTGATCAGCATATTTAGTACTTCTGTTCCATGCTGGTATCACAAGAATGGTATTTCAGAGATGTGGAACAGCAGGCAAAGTTTCTTATTTTCAAGCCATGTTTTATTCTTAATCAAAGCAAGGACAAATAGTCCATCAAAATTCCTGCCCTGCATCATCTGAGCAGAGAAACTTGAATGAGTGATGTGCCGATGATGAATAGGCCTATTACCTTGTAAATTGTACTGTATAGTACCTCTTGTAACAACACACTATGCTGATGCATTTTTTTGATTTGATGATTTAATGCCTATTATGTTACTTTAGTTCTCATTCTGGAGGCAATATGGACAGAAAGATATGTATCTGATATATATTGAAGTTAAAGTTGAAAAGTTTGTTTCATATAACCATGTGAAAAAGAACCATGCTTTATATTAGTAGTAGTAATAATAATAATAATAATAATAATGATAATAATAATAATAATAATAATAATGACAACAGTCTGTAAGTTACAGTTTTCTGGTACCAAGTTTGGAAAATTTCAAATAAAGCTACTTGTTTCTCTCACTGTGGGATATTGCCTAGTTATAGACAGTGGAGAATTTTCAGGGTTATGAGGTTAGGATGAAAGGTGACGAACTAAGCTGAAGTTTTGCTGTCCCTATGATGTTTGGATAGCCTCTGTTGTGGGATACCATTGTTGCAAATAATTCCAGAAAGGAATGCTAAGTAATCCTTTCTATAGGTGAATTAGTGATATTTTGGTCTACTTTGGTCACCTGGGTGTGAGGTGGAACCAGCTAATTTGCTGCATTTGGTGTAGGGAGGAAATTACTAAATTGGATAAAATGGCTAAATTTGATTAATTTATTTCATCAGAAAGCCGGGGTTTCTGGTCCTTCAGAAAAAACCCTGCAAACCAACTTCCTTGTATGGAATCATAATCACAGAATATTTTTATTTCCAAGTAGCATCTGCAATAGGTCACTTGGGAAAGGTCCCACCGGACATCAGGGCTTTCTGCTCAAGCTCGCAGTGGAGCTCGGGCACCAAAAGATGCTCCGAAGAGGCCTCCAGCCCCTGCGGTTGCTGGCAGTTGTCTCATGCAACTTCTTCTATATCTGTATCACCTTCTATCTTAGAATTAGTTAGCAGTGGCCTCACTGCTCAGTTTATATGTTGATTAGAAGTACCCTTCTTACTTTTGGTATAAATATGTTAGCAATACACCTATATCTGTTTGTTTTCTTAGTGCCTCTAGTCTCACCAGCTCTTTTTCCTCCCTGATAATAAATACACAAATTCTTACCCCACTACTGTATTTATACTGAATAATCATAATCTGCTCTCTGCAGCCCCTTGCTGTCCAAACAAACTGTGTATTTTTAGTCTCTTCTTGTAAGCCAAACACTTAGTCTTCCATAACATCATAAATGTCCCATCTCTGTTCTTGTTCCACTTTGAGATCATCTTTGTTAAACATGTAAGCATGCTGTATTTTCATATGCAAGGTTGCAGGGGAGGTCTCACCATTTCTTGGTGCAATGCTGTTAATGCTTCCCTGTCCCTGTGGAAATACTTCTGATATGTTCTAGGATCTTCTTTGTCATTTCTGCTTCATGTTGGTGGTTTGCAGTGATTCTGTGATCAGCCGTTGTTTCTGGATATCTAGAAGTGTATGTCTAGACATAGAGGTGTCTGTCCTCTGCCACTTCCAGCTGATGAGCTCTCTGCTGTATGGCCTTGCACTTTGCACAATTGATTTCCATCCATTTCTATTAGTTCAGACCTCAAGGTCATCTGGTTATTACTGTGTGCAATCCCAGTTCTCTTCTGAATTGACAAAGCTCCTCCTAACTAGGTATCATAAGCAAATTATTACCACCCTCTTGCTTTTGGTTACAGTCTTTAATGAGATTGATCCCCAAAATGAATCTTTGAGGAAATCCCTGGTAACCCAGAGTTTTGCTCTCAGGTTTCATTGCAGAGGCACAACTGGCATCTGCTGGAATGTATCTGGATCTTTTCAGATATTGCTGCCTGGTTTGTGGTTGTGTCTGATGATGACTGGCTGCCCCTCCTCGGCTACCCTCTCCACCATGTTGGCAGTCTACAAAGCAATTTGGGAGGAGATGATGGGATGCTCCACCCCAACCCATCCACCCCCAGCCAGGGTTTGCAGGCACCACCTTCCCTCTTCTGTTTGCCCCTGCAGACAATTTCTCTTTAACATAAATACTTACACTCTGTGATAACTTTTAATTCGCTGTAAATATCAAGATTGACTTAAAGTCAACACATTTTGCCATAAATAGAGTTCATTCCATGACAAGTATGTAATTAACTTTTTCCTAATTAGTCATTGGCTGCTTGCCAAATTAATTCAGTCACAATATGTATTATTATTTAGGATGATACCAAGCAAATTACTGGTGTGTCAACTAATTGAAAATGTTCAAATGTCAAAACTTCAGCAGCCTGCAGTTTCCATTCGGAGGCCGGTTAGAGTGGTGCTGCAGTAAATTGAAACAGATAGTTTTTTCCCTAATTTTTCGTGTGAGCACCATTTATTACCTAGGATTGATGCCATCCTCAAAAGTTACGATCTAAGTCTGTAACTGGGTAAAGATCGATCCTGGAGTAACTGATTTCGATGAAGTTAGCTTAAGAGTGAGTTTAGCCTTCTGCTTATATATGTAAAGTACTTCCAGCATGACATGCTAAGCCACATGCTTTTGTGCAATAATGAATGTTATTAACAGCTGGCAAATGATTGAATTTTAGTTAATAAAAAGTACAAATTAAATTGTGTCCTGGTTTTGGCTGGGATAGGGTTAAATTTCTTCCTAATGCTGTGTTTTGGATTTAGTATGAGAAGAATGTCGATAACATACCAATGTTTTCAGTTGTTGCTAAGTACCCTCCTAGTCCAAGGACAGCTCCTGTGCCTGCTGACTGAGCTAGATACACAAGATGGGAGGGAACATAATCAGGACAGCCAGCCCAGCTGGCTAATGGGGTATTCCATACCATGTGACGTCATGCTCAGTATATGAACGATAGGCGTGATCCAGGAAGTACCGATCGCTACTTGGTTATCGGTCAGCGCAGGTGGTGAGCAATTGCATTGTGCATCACTCATTTTGTATATTCTATCATTATTATTATTATTTTCCCTTTTCTGTTCTATTAAACTGTCTTTATCTCAACCCACGAGTTTTTCTCACTCTTACCCTTCCAATTCTGTCCGCATCCCACTGAGGGGGCGGGGGGAGTGAGCGAGCGGCTGCGTGGTATTTGGCTGCTTGCCAGATTAAACCACAACATCTTAATTTCATTATTTGAAAATAATAGTTTGATTAGGCTTGGAACAAGCCCCAGTCAGTGCTCTGCCAAGAAATACAGGGCTTTACTTTCCCTGGTTCACTCCCTGGTCCAGCAGGAATGCGAGGGCACGGATGAGGGAGGCATCTGGCTCAGTTGTCGTGTGTTCAGTGACCGGTGACGGTGACCTTCAGCTACTGGGGAGATCCCACCCTGCTGAGTTTTCCAGGCGATCTCATCGGCAGCAAGGCTGGTGCCCGGCATGCTGCGTGCGGCGTCCCTCTCGAGGAGGCAGGGCAATGTGACCTTGGCTTGTTTCTCTCTCACCCCCTGGATGCAGGGGCTGCTGGCAGCATGCTGCCCCCCACAACCAGCTTTCGGTGTGATACAGGCAGAGGATTACACCTGTAAGGAAAACCTTTTAATGCTTAGACCTTTCTGCGGGGCTTGCAGCAACCACTGTCCTTTAGTTTTCCCACCATCCTGGAGCATTTAAAAAAGGTAGTGATGAAAGAGGATTAATGTACGTAATGCATTGTTGGTGTTGATAGGGCAGTTATGGTGATCTTTTTTTTTACTTTTGCACATTTAATTAGAGGGCAAGAGGAAAGAAATGCTACGCACCGGTTATGGACCTGTATTTTCTTCCATTTCCCTCCTTTGCACTTCACCAGCCTGGGATGTGTTGATGTGGCCACAGTAACAGCCAGCACGTGAGACACCTTTCCTTCTCTTTTACCTTCTGATTCATAATTCTCCGTGCGCGGCAGCACCTGGAGCGCCTGATTTCTCTTTGCGTGGGCTTGCTCCACGCAAGCTGAGTGCTCTCGCAGCCCCATCTCCACTAGGCTGGAGGGGAGGAAGGTGCTCTGGGCCATACGATAAATAAGTGTCCCACTGTCCCCCAGCCCAGCCATTACCTGCCTGGGAACTGGAGGAAGGCAGGCGTTACATAGCTGTTAAGCCCAGCAGGCAGCAAGAAATTAAGTTCATAGACACAACGTGTAGTATTTGCCAGTAATTGTCATTTGAGTGAACACTAGCAAATCAGCCAGAGAGCTCATGTCATTTCCATAGGAGCTTTGCTGTGTAGTTAGGAAGTTAGTAATGGCAGGAGGTAGCAGAAATACTCTGGAAGACCTTAGAAGATGGGCAAAATCCAGGTTGGAGGGAGGAGTCTGAATATGCTGAGTATGCTGAGGTATGCTGAGTTTAATGTCACTTACAAACCCACACCTTTAATTGCCACTTAGTGTAAAAGGGTGGTAAAATCTGAGCAGAAAGGCTGGCACCGCAAGGTGTCTACAGGAATCAAAAATTGTTTAGAAACAGTAGCCTGAGCCTCGTCGCTGACACAGGGGCTGCACCCCTGCAGTGCAGGAGACGTCCCTGCAGGTATCAGCTGGCTCTGGAGGAGAGGACCTGGCGTGCGCTGGGGCTTGAGTTTTTCCTTGACCAGGAGGTATTTTCATGTGACATATTGCCTAACTTTATATTTTAGCCGTAATACCACATAGGCATTTTTTTTTGGTTGAGTTAATCTAAATCTGAATAAACAGACTAAACCACTGAGACCATTATTTGGCTGCAGTACTCTCTGCGTGCAGCAACTGCCCATCAGAGTTGCAGTGTTGAACCTGGAGGCTTTGTGCTGTTCTGTAAGTAGATCTATTGCAAAGATGAATCGTTTAAAATCTCATCAGTTTAGATGAAGCAAAGAGCATCCCAAAGGGCTGGATTCTGGTCTCTGCTGCCTCAGTGTGGTTTCATAATCACTCACCGTCCCGGTGTCTCTGGGCTCTGGTTTTCTCCCCAGAGCGAACCCATTGATTTCCACTAGCACAAACGAGACCCGTGCCTATGCCTGAGGCGAGCGCCCAGGCCTGTGAGCGGAGCCTGTGCCGACGGGGACGGTGCTCCCCTCGCCTTGCACGCCTGTGCACGGCGAGTTATGCGCTCCTGGGAAGACAGGAGGTCTGGCTGTTAGGGTTGGCAGAAGTAGGTGACTTCTTTGGATTTTCTACTAAAGATGGCTTTCTGCAAAACGGAGATCAAATGAACGGCATCCTCAAAGTGTATTTGTCTCTATTGACTGTATGGAGTGATTTACTTGAGTATGGAGTTAGGTGAAGTGAAAATACCCCTGTTTGGTATCGGCATTGTGGATACGATAGAAATATATCTGCCTTATGTCTCTCTTTTCAAGTATAAATTAGAAATTTTTCAGGACAAGGTCCATGTCTTAGGGCCCCACAGTGGGTGGGTCCCTGAGCTTATCTGAGGTCTCAAAAGGCCACTGTACTGTATCGTCACCAATTTTATCGCTTCTCTATGAAGACTAGTATTATTGTAATATGATCAGTAGAAGAAGCGATACATTATACATTGCGTTCTGTTAATTAACATGTCAGTCTTTAGTCATAAGGAAGTTAGGTTTAAAATGTTTAGCAAATGTTTTTTAAGCTAATGTGCTGCAGTGGTCCCTTTTAAGTTAGCCACCGTAGTATACATTAAATGTCAAAGTGCTCTGGACTGAACAAAATAATATGTCAACATTATGCAGCAGCTGAATGCTAGACACATTTTAGATGCCCAGCAAAGGAAAAAAGATGCTACATCGTTGGGAATTCTTCCTGACTTTCAATCAAATAGCTGATCTGAAATGCCAAACACAAACTGCATTTCATTTTAAAATGCTGCTAGGTAGCCTTGATTGAACACTTTGAACCTGATCAGAATCTAATTTGTTTTTGTATTACAAAAGACACTTATATTAGCACCTCTGGGAGATCAATAACACATTTTAATGCATACTGATAAAAAAGGTCCTAATTCCAAATACAGCTTTAAGTTTCACAAAAGCAACATAGTTCTTGCTAATCAAATCTTTGTTGAACAAGAAGCAGTGAAATGGAGTACTGTTTTCAGACAAATGTCCTAGAATTATACTAACAAATGCTGCAAAAGGAAACCACACTAATCTATTTTTCACAGTTGTGAGTGCAATTAAATGGTGCGTTTTAGGGGAAAACGCTTCCTCATGGGGGAATCCTGACTTCTTCCTGACGGTTAGTGTTGCTGCCTAGTGCATGCTGCAGTAAAAAGTTTCCCTTTATGACAATAAAAGCTGTCATCATCTGTAGAATTAAGAAAATATGGAAGAAATGATGTCCATACAGGATTGCTCATACTAGCAAGTAGAGTATTGACTGGCAGAATGATTTTGCTCAAAGGATTTGCCATGGTTGTATAAACTCCATATTCAGCTAATTGATAACGAAGACAACCCTTCGTGTCTCTTTTCCGTTGTACCCCAGCCAATGCTTCCTTGGCAGACTGGAGCCCTAGGAGTGCTGCTGCAATAATAACTGTATGTCAATTTAGTAATAATATGTTCATTAAAAATTCTATATAGATAGGATGCAATTTGATTTTTTAGGGTTTATTCTTATTTTCTCCATTGCTCTGTTAATTACATTACTGGATTTAGTGAGCAAAGATTCAGCGTGTCTCCCAGATTTCAGCAGCTGATGCAAAACTTGAGAAATTGGTCTCGGCGGTTTTGTGTAGCACTGCAGGCAATTCACTGTGTGGGAGGTGGAGGAAGATTTTATTGATCCTGTAATGTCATTCCCCATACTTCTGTCCTCCCACTGAACTAACCATTTCTTCTCTGCTGCAATCATCCACATGTTGCAGAGCCACACTCCTCTCTCTGGTGTAGCACCAGCCTCTCAAAGAAAGATGCTCATGACCCCCCTTCACTTTACTGACCCACATCTATTCCTTGGGACCTGTATTCTGACTCCCTGTTGTGGCTGGTTGAGGTTTTGGGGTTTTTTTGTGTGCATACAGTGATATTCATTCAAAGTATCCAAAATGATTTTTGCTGGGCCTGCAGGAAGAATTACCCCTGTATAGTTTATCATAAAAAAACATCAAACATGTAAGTCTGTATCTGTTCACCAAAGCAAACAAAATATCCTGAATGCCCGGGATTATATTCGTAATATAACAAGGAGGAGGCAGACTATGTGACTATAAACCAGTATTTATATGTTGGAGCCCCTGCTCCTATAGTTTAGGCTTTTTCATTCTAGAGAAAGCTATAGTGATTTTCAATTAACAAGGCAAAATTATTTCCGCACTTATGTAATTGAACTTCACAGCACAGTTGTGTTTCCATAGACCGGGGCCGCGGTGGGTGGAGCGCTTGTGTCTGAGCTCCACCACGGAACTGGGGAGGGACAGTCTGGAGTCACTGGAAGATGTCCTCCAGAGCCCCTGTCCCACCACGTGGAGGTTGCTGCTGCGACGCTTTGGGTTTAGAATGCCCAACATTTTCCCTTCAGGAGTAACAAAATGCCCTACCTAATGTTGTACTTAGAAAGCAAGTGTCCAGCATCAGTGTTGTCCTAACGGGGTCCTTCTGTGAGCACTCTCCTTCCCTAACTAGACAACACCCTTTCCCTCTTCAGCTGGTACAGGAGGAAGAGGTGCTAGCACCATTTTCAGACAAAAGTTTGCTGCTCAGCTCTTGGCTAGCTTTTGCATGGCATCATTGTCAGCTGGCGTGGACTCCACTGGGAAAGACGACCCCGCTACCATCAGAAATGGTCTTTGCAGCTGATGGCACCAAGATGATCAACAAGGTCCTCCAGGCAGGGAAGCTGCTTACACCTAAAAAAGAGAAAGAAATGATCCCTGGAGAAGATGTTCCTCAGATCTACTTTGGTCTCTCTGCCCTCCCCACCTCCGTGCCTGATCTGCCAGGCTGAAGTTACAGTTCCCAAGGCTGAGCACGGCTCTTGCTCCCAGGCTGGCTTGGCAAGCATGTCCCTGGCTGGCAGCACACTGGAGGACCCACCAAGCCCATCCCCACGCTGGGGACAGCTGCTCTGAGGATGAGGTGGGCTGCAGGCTGGGACTACCACATGCAGCGCATCCAGCAGTAAAACGCATTGGGAAGTGGTTTGGTTGGCTTGTAGGTTTACAGACATTTTATATCATAAAACATCACACATTTTGGTGTAACTGAAATGTGGGCTGCTTTTGTAATGGGATCAGCACACGTAGAAATGCATGGATTTCCCTAACCGCAGGTCGTTGGCAGTGCTCCACTACAGCCGCCCCTGAAGTTTCCACTCATCTCAAAAGAAGTTCACTTGCCAAACTGTGTAGGATATTTTGTCACTCTAGCTTAAAAAACCAAAACAAAACAAGAACAGTAAACATATTAAACACGTGAAGCTTGCACATGCAATGGGATGGTCAGGATTTTGCTTGAGATTAGAGGCCGCACAAATGGTTACAAATCTGATAAGGAAGTGTCACTGATGGAGTGATATTTATGGCCAAATTTGCTTCGATTTCATAACTGTGGATTTCTCAACATTTTTCAACAGTATTTAATATTATTTGCCTGCTGATTTTTCTTGGTTGTTGTTCAGGAATGCAGTGTCTTTTTTGCATTCATAGTTCATATGAATGAGGATTTCTCACTCAAACTTTTTTCCCCTTACTGTTATTTGCTATATTGGAAACTCTGTTCTTTGAGAAAAATAGATTTTAGTTATTGTTCATTCTGTAACAGCAAGGTTACTAATGCAAAAAGAAATCTAGATACAGTCCAGAAATTTTTATTAAAATTTTATTTGCTGATGACTTAAATCTAGAAAGGTTATATCAAGTTTAAACTACATTAGCATTTGTATTGAGCACTAACTATTCCCTAATGACTTTAGAATTACAGTTTACTGCCATGAATACTTAATCTTGCTTACTAGCTTTTAAATTAGTAGAATAAATGCGGCTAAAAAGAAAAAAAAAACAATTCAAGTTACGTATGTGGTGGAGGTTGCAAAACTATACTTTATGATTAAATCTGCCGTAGTATTTGAAGTTGATTTAGGACTCAAAGGACATACTTATTTTTCATGGAGAACTTTATATGGAACATAAATAATTCTAAATACAGTTCGGCCAAGTATAAATCAGTAAGAGGGAGAAGAGGGGGGCCCTAAATTATATCTCATTGGGTTTTGCTGCCTTCTGTATACAAAAAGAAGCACCAAATTCTTAGGGGTTTTTTATTTATTTCAGGCATATGTGTTGTCTTAGTACCCTGATACCAGGGTTGTCCATGTCCATCTGCAGCTTGGGAGCCTGAATTCATGGAAGGCAATGCCTAATTTCCCCAAGAGAGCATAGCTGTGGTGTTAGAGGTGCATGTTTTACTCTGCTAGCAGTGTATCCTCAGGACAACTGTTGCCAATTTGCTGCATCCAAGCTACAGAATAGGTTGCTTGAGATCCTACCAGCTTGTTAAACTCAAAATCTTGCTGGGTGCAAAAGGAACCCATGTTAGATGTAAAGCCAAGAAATTAGTCTACTTTAAGTCTCTTAAGAGCCTGATGAAAGACTTGTTATTACTCCAGTTACAATGATCGCAATGAACACAAGTTCAAATTGTTATATATACACAAAACTTTCTAACACCCATCCATTTCTCTGGTGTTATGCTCATCCTTCCATTGCTCTGCTGGGTCCCACTGTCGATGGCTTCAGTCCTGGGGTACGGAGCATCCTCAGCATCCCGAGTTGCATGATGTTAATTATTTTCTCCTAGGATCCTCTTGGGATCGTTTTTGTCTTTACTAACATGTAGTGCAACTTGCTGTTTCTTCACTGGCTTGCAAGTGCACGTTACATCCAAATTTATTATCTCTCTTACATATGGTGGATAGTTGGAATTTGTTATTCTTGTTACTCCTAAAACTGGTTTTACTCAGCTCCTAGGTTGCAGTCCTTTGATGACCACTAATGCTCCACTGGTGAGCTGCTTATAACCCTGGGGCCACTGGTATCATTGCTGTTATGAATTTGTGATCATTTAGAGGGAATTTTAAAGAATGTTCTTACTTTTAAGCGGGTTTTACTGAGGGGTTGCTGAGAAAACAGATGGGGCTGCTTTGTTAGGCTGAGAGGGAGAAGTCCTAAAACCTGGAACATTTTGAAACTTTAATTGCAAGTAATTCTTCTTGCAATGCTTATCAGGTGAATTGTACATACTATATAATGTGAAACACCGGTCTAACCATAGCAGTGATTATTATGCAAAGCCTTTTTCCAAGGTAGGTCTTGAAATGCCCTAAGGACACAGCAGGGAAGCATTGGGGAATTCAGGACGCGTTTTCACATTTTTATTCTATTTTATTCCCTCACATTTCACACACCCCATGCCAATCATTTGTTAATGAAGAACATGGACTTTCCTTGTTGTCATTTGTTCTTGAAATTGTAGCTTAACTCTGAGATATACACTGAAGGAAGAACTCACCATTCAGATGTTGCTCTGCTTTCAATCAACCTTTGTAGATCAGGTACAAAAAGGAGGTGACCCTGAAATGCAATGACCTTCTTGGTACTGCAATCTCAAATCAAAAAACATAGAAGAAAATAATTAGGAACTCTTTTTCAATATCATAAGGCTGTAGTATTCAGTTTGCATTTTTTTCTAGTGAAAACATTGAAAATTATGATACAATGATACTCACATAGAAAAAGCAAGAGTAAGAAGGTGCAGGATAACACCATTGCCTTCTATGACTAGGCTAGCATCTAGGTTTCACATTGGATTATTCCACAGCACCATCACTCTAAGTAGACTGTTACCCTATACCAGAAGTGGAAGCCTCCATCATGCCAGTGTGCAGTGAAACTCAGTGCTCGTCTCTGCGGCTGAGCTGTGACTCAGGACAATGCAGGTTCTGCTTCCAACTGCCTCCTGGTACCCAGGAGGACCCCGGTCTTTCCCCTCCACTCACTGTTGCGTGCATTTAATTTTGCTGACTGCAGCAATTCCCGAATTTATACTTATTCCGAATTCTTCCATGCCAAACGACTGTACATTTGTACCATAAGAAGGCAATTTACTCACTTGCCCAGTGATACCACTGGCATAGCAATGGAGTTGGTTCTCTGGCCAGTTACTTATAGGAGTGGTTAGTTAGGTACATAGGGAATGTACCATGAACTCAATGTATTTGCTAGGGCACATGGTTGGTCAAAATTCAAAATGTGTGACTTTTTTAATACTGGGGGTTTTTTAAAAGCTTATCTCTGTTTGTAGGATTTTGTTTAGTTGCTCAGTTGTTGAAATGATAGTATTCAATCCTAAGGTCTTCAAATCACAGCTGTCGTGGCTTTCGGTTAGTGATGTCTTTGCCTGGAAGTTGTAAGTAAATCTTCATCGAAGCATGCAGTGGCTTATAGGTGAGAGTTTGAGAGTGTTGTAGGTATCCAGTCTGCCTGGAGGTCCAGTCTGCCTGTGGGGTGATGAGACACACGTTTCTCACGTCCCAGGAAAGCATCCCATCTCCTTCACTGTGGTTATGGTGATATAAAGCCTTAGCCCTTGTGGAAAGGTGAGAACTCAGGTCTCCTCCTCCTGGGCAAGCAGAGAGACAGATTTCGTTTTGCTCTCTCTCTCTGCTCCAGTTAGTCTCCAGTTATCTCCTGCCAAGTACCAGCATTTCCCATGGGGCAGAGCACTTGCTACCTGCTGAGGACCTGATTGCTGTCACCCGCACAGGTCTTCCAAATGCTCCATGGCCTGGACTGGTGCTGTCACCCCATGACGTTTCAGGATGGGGAAGAGGTCAGGGATGTCCCTGGCCGCACCAACATCATACACATTCGTGGGGAGGTGTCTGGACAGCTCCACTGTACAGGGATCTCTCCAGGCAGGATGGGTCAGGTGCATCCAGAGAAGTTGTTTGCACCCATCTCCTCCCAGGGCTGGCATGGGAGGGTCTGGCTGAGGGTCTTGGTCACGCTTAGGTCCAAAGGAGGCACTAAGCTGTGTAAATCTGCCAGAAGAGCACTTACTGTGGGAGACAACTCCAGATGCAGGTACGTCTCAGGTTTTGGCCTGATGTTGAGTATTGCATCCATGGGCTGAGGCGCATAACTTCAACAGAAATCAGCCGTAGCCACCAAGTCCTTTTGTTGCTGTGGGCCCAATCCATAACAGGGCTTGAGCTTCCAGCTCTCACTGTAACCCCTGATGTCCCACTAACGCCTGTGAGGAAGGCAGGCTGCCCAGGCTGGCATTAGGAACCTGAATACTGTTGTGGTTTGTGGCCCCGAGGAGTTAGCTTCGTACTGGTACCACAGCAACAGTTGTCCTCCCCTCCCAGGCATGCACTGGCTGATTTCTGGAGCATGAGGGTGGACCATGTTTCATCCATCTTCCCAATTCTAGATGGGGCAAAAATGTACTCCTACATTTAAAGCCTAAATAAGCAAGTTTATCAATAAGACCATGGGCACATCCCTCTTCCTTTGTCATCGTGGAAAACAAGTCTCCTAGATCCCTCAACTCGTATTTTGTATTTTTTAACGTGGACATTTATTTTTGCGCTGTTTCTTTTAGCCATGCATGCAGGGATGCTGAGGGATGGTAACCATAGTAACTGCAGAACATGGAAGACGTAATTTCACCCCCAAAATGCATATTACTGGGTTTGTGTTTGCTGGAAGTGAATCGTCTCGTTCCCTGAACAATAGGAGGAAGTGAAAAGAACTTATTTATTTCACAGGGATTAAAGGCAAAACTCAGATAGTTAGCATACGGTGGGAGAGATGTGCATTAGGTGCTGTTCTGGTATGTCCAAGAAACCACTACAGACAGAAAAGACCAAACAGAAATCTAAGTGTTATTTCCATACAATATTTAATAACAATGAAATAAACTAGTCTGAGGTTTTCTTATCCACACTGGGCATTTCGTCATCTTTGTGGATGTCGTTAGGTGATCTCAGGGGTCTGGTGCAGGGGCTTCACTGATGCGATGCCAAAGCCATGGTTCTGCGTTACAGGTAATGTGTAACTTGCCCCTTACTCCAAAGCAGACGCACCAAATACAGCAATAATGCAGAGTGGGGCTCAGCCCCTCATCTTCGGTGTCCAGCTTTGAATGTTCACCTGCAGCAGGGGAGTGGGGGGTCTCCCAGGGGTTGCCCCCAGGTGATGGAGCTCAGCACCTCAGGAATTCATCCTGAGCACCGAGGTCCCAGAAAAGGGAAGATGAAGTTGGGGAGTTAGAGCTGGAGTTTATTTCGTGTGATTTAAAACTGCGTGGGAGAACATAAGAGTATGAAATAATACTGGAAAACCAAGAAGTGATTCTGCTGTAATGACATCTCCAGCCTGATAAAATTGGCCTGTTGTATGACAGGTCAGATCAGATGTTCTGTGCACGACCAAAACCTTTTTACTTACTCGACAGAGGTCTCCATTTGACCCAGGGTGTTACATGATATTGCTGCAGAATGCTTGTTGCAAAAAAATCTAGTGCTTTCTTTCCCACCCCCTTTCTGCATTTGAACATCCTATTTCCCCTGTGCACGAGTGTCCCAGAAGAGGCAGTATGGGCCCTATGACTGCAGTGGTTTCCATTTCCAGCTACACAACAGTGTATTTTAGGGACCAAACCAAAATCATGACAGTATGTAGTAATTTGAGTTGTTATCATTTGTCTTCCCCTTGATAGCACTTAGACAGATAGCTGCGTTTATTGTTGAATAAAATCACTTATTATAAAAGCACTTCAATACTAAATAGTTCTAGGGATTTATTTTTATGTGGATTTGAAAAATTAAAGCCTTGATGAATCACACACCAATAAATAATTTCTTTTCCTAGAAATACCTTTATTCAGGGGACTGCTAAGCCCAACCCTGAGGAACTTAAAAAATTACTACACTACTTAGAGTAATGAGATTATATTATAATACCAAATTTGTAATAACTTAAAAAATAAATTACCCTTTGCTTTTGAACTGATATTTACTTTTCCATCCTCTCAGAGGGAAACAAACTTTATTCTGTAAAACTCAGCTTCTCTCATTTTAATGAGACTCCATGAGTCAGATATTAATGAAAAAAATAATGGTGAGAACTGTTGACTTAATAAGAAAAGAAAAATGAGGCAGCTTAGTACTACTTAGCTGGTCTAATGCTGAAATTGCATTTACGTATTTATCTTTTTAGGAACCTCCTCCCATTATGACTTTTCACAGACTTGACTTTAGAATTAGTATTTTCATCATGTGGAAAGACTTGTGTCTCTCCATTATGCCCCAAAAAATGGGGACAAACAAGCATTTTTGCAACAGTGGAGAAGAAGAACGAGCAAAGCAACAGACATGTAACAACAGGCACCTTTCATGACCACACATTTTTGCACCTCCACATGGATAAGTAAGGGCACCTACAACTCCCCAGTGAATGTTTCAGGGTTTTGCATGCTGTATTTCTTCCCTACTTTGACCTCTGGTACACATTCCTCATGAAGATGTTGGTATTTCCCCAGGTTTTGCTCATGGGCCTGAAAACAATGACCTAATTCTGTTATCCAGCAGAGAAAGTGGGAGGATACTGCAACAACTGCTGCAAATTCAATAGTAATAATAACAACAACAACAATAATATGAATGCTTATTCACTTCATAAAACAATTACAATGAAACTGCTAAAATGATTTTTTTGCCTTAAAGGAGAAGAAAAAAAAACATCCATTACAAGACTTCCAATGTACAGTAGAGAGTGAACAATGCAACAAAAATATTTAAGAAATATAGCAATAGTTGATGAATAAATTGATTACAAGAAAAAATATGCTTTAAAGATTCATGAATAAATGCAGTTAACTGAATCCCTCACCATCACAATTAGCAAACCATGTCTGTGTGAAAAATGTATTGTCAATTAATGTTTTGTTAGTGAAATCAGTAAAGGAGGGTGACTTGTAGACAAAGGAAAGAGGAGTAATTGATATTTTTAACAGAATTGAAGAATATACTTTGTTCTCTGAAAGAATTTGATTTCTTACCTCAAGCTTCAGAGCTGTTCCCTTTCAAAAGGTTGTGAAAGTATTTTTTCCAGCATTCAAAGGATGTCTTTCCATGTCCCTTCCTCCCAGCAAAAAAAATAACAAAAACATCTAAAGTTCAGATGTTTAGAAAAATATTGCCCTGAGGTCTGAAACCAAATACAAGACATTTCCTGCTGAAAGCATTTATTGTCCCTGCAAGATAGAGGCAGTGACAGGTGTATTTATTTTAAAGGGAAGGTGCCCCCGCCTGTCTGCAGCCCAGCTTGGAAGAAAACACTGTGATAACTCCAACTGTAGTTGGAGAGGGAGACTCGTCAGTTGAAGTGGTTCCTGTGTAAGGGGTAACATCACAGGACTAACATCACAGGCATCCACCGTAGGTGGATGTGCAGGAGCATAGCAGGTTGGGTGTCAGATCTACTGCTGGGTTATTTGCTCCTCTTTCTCAGAGCCTGGCAGTGAACGAGCAGGACCAACCCTAGCTTTGAAATCTCTGAGGGAGCTACTGAATAATCAGTGGCATTTGTCCCTTCCTAGATGGCATGGACCCACATGACCAATATGGGAGCTGGCAGCTGTTTTGTGTTTGCATTGATTACCATGATCGCCTACCATACACATCTGCTGAGAATGAGCTGAAGCATGGATGAGCAAATATGTTCTTAACATGTAAATTCTCATAGTAATTAGAAATATCCCAAAAGCTCCTTGATTTTGTGAGTTCTCCAAGCTTGCCTTCCCTGCTGGTTTAAGACTTCATGTTCAATTTATTTTGGTTTGCAGTGTATCATTTGTGCTGACATGGTTTGACTTGGTTTTGACATTGTATTATTGTCTTCCCAACCTTGCACTGCTGGCTGTATGAGTGTCTGATGATACTCAGTGGCATGCAAACAAATAGACAATTACAGCTGGTACAAACATCCATTGTATTTCACAATGTGCGGCTCTGTAGTTGATTTCCAAACCTAAACATGTGTAAGTGGTTTCAATAAGCTATTTTCTGAAAATACCCATTACTGTCAATCCAAGCTACCCCATGGAAAATATCCTTTTAAAATGTCTTTATTCTGTAGTTAGTGCTTGGTCGGCTCAAAGATCTGAGAAGGGTCCTGCTTACCTGCTGGGGTGCTGCATTGCTCCTTCAGCATTGCTCTCCCATTTGGGTGCTTGCCCACAGGCCTAGTTCCCATCCCAACAGAAGGAAAGCTCTAACAACTTTCCATGTTATGTTTCCTTTACATTTAAAAGGTGAATGGAATGCTTTTATATGTTTCAACTCATTTATACTGGGAGAATAATCCCAGGTATCCTTCCTCGTATGTCTCAACTGTGTATTAGATGATAAGGAATGGAGTTTTTTCAGAGTTTAAATATCCAGTCCAACATGCCAACAGGCTTTTGTGTTTTATTTCCACGCTGAAGATGTGATCCATGCCATGATATTCTCCATGCTGAGTATTAGATGGCCTGGATCCGTTATACAGGATCTATTTCTCTGCCTCTGTGCAGTGCTGCCTCTAGGCTTAATGAAGGCTCTCCGGAAGGGCTCACCTAGCCCAAACCTTAGTCTGCCTGTCCCTGGAGGAAACTTTCTTCTACATGTTGGTTTTAGTTTCTCCAAGAATCTTCAGTTTGTTCGGGAGTTTCTTATATGGTGTAAAAAAAACAAAGGAAGCAGTGATGACAGAACTAAGAGAACTGGGGAGTCAAGCCTGAGTGACCACTAACATGGGCTTTCTCTACTCACTGCAAGTAGCTTTCACTCCCACGGCTACTCTTGTCCATGCTAACAGTATGTTGTGTAGATTAGAAGAGAGTCGCTTTACTTTATGGTTGCTTTTCGGTCTTTGTCAGATTGTCTCCTGTTTATAAAATTCCAGGCATCTGGAAGCAGGGGACATCCTTCAGTGCTTTCCAGTCCCTCTCAGCATGACCAGGTGCTCGGTTACAGGTGCCACCGGGGAACTGGTCTCCAGCAGCAGCAACTAGATCGGTCTGAAGGGCACCTCCATCCAAAGAGGAGCACCTTTGCAGTCTTGGTACAATCTGGATCTAAATGAAAGGAACTGTGAAACCACAGTGCAGTAGTGTTAAAATGAGGATAGTCATGTACAAGCACACCGCGGTCTTGCACACAGACATTCGTGTTTCTTTCCTGTTGACCTAAGTTGCAAACAGGAGAGGTGGGATTCACCTCTGCTAGCTGTTCGTGTGGTCATCACCGCAGGTTGCCAGAGGATGCTGTGTAGAGCGATCACATCCTGGGATAAGAAACAACATGATATAATGATGCTGTTTTCCAGTAGGTCTCACGACTTTTTCCCTGGCAAAAAGTGTAGCGAAGAATCTGACTCTTCTCCATGGAGGGTCAAGTGGTTTTAGAGAGCACTGCCAGAAAGTTGTAGTGTTTGGTGATCAGATTCAGGAAGCAAACTGTATTAAATTTCCATGCTATCTACCAGAACTACATGGTACAGCCCATCTTTGCACTAGTTGTATTCCTGGGCTTAGCAGCATTCAGCCAAATCTACTAATAAAACTTAATGGATCAAATTATCTATTCCACATTAAAAAGTTGTGCATGCTCAGAGAGCTAGAAACAGAGCAGTTAAAAAAGACAGTCAACTGAAATGAGGAGTCAAGTGATAGAATAGCTTTATAAACACTCAAGTTTCACTTTTCTGGAACACATAATGAGAAAGCTCATCATACAGGTCCTCTGGCCTGCAGATCCTGCTGCACGGCCTGTTCTCCCTCTCCTCTTCTCTATTGTGAGTGTCTTTTTCATCTGCTGTAAGTAGGATCTTGGCCCATGAAGCTCAGCTGATTGACCACTTTCCTCCTTAGCTATCCATCCAGCACTGTCTGCCCAAGTACAGGAGCTGATCTGCTGATTTGGTGGTTGGTTTGAAGCAGCAACGAGACAGGTGACTGAGACAAATCAATCAATTGTCTATCACTCAGTAAGCCGAGGTGGAGAATATTTGGAGATGGGACAAAGAGATTTAACATGAAGGCAAAATTCACCTTGAGGAAGCAATGAACGAAAACCGAAGAAGATTGAGGTTGGCCAATCAGAGAGAACGCACTCGGCTCAGAGAAAAGTCACAAGGTAAAATAAACCTGGCATGGGCAATTGATAAAATGATGGACTAGATGACCTTAAAAGGTCCCTTCCAACCCAAACTATTCTATGATTCTATGGTTTGCATCAGTTTGAGTAAACTAATTCAAACATACCTCCAGTTAAATTGTCTGAACGGTTTGGACATGGAAGAGTCCCAAGAGACAAGAAAGCAAGAGATGAAGTTCTCGTGGTTCTGGACATGATACTGAATCCACTTGTGCTGTCCAGAAGTGCAGTGGGACTGACAGTTTGTAGTATGAAAGCAATCTTTCAACAAACCAGTCAATTTTAATATTTGGATTTTGAAGAAATATCTTAAAATCTCCACTATGCTTCATCTTAAATTCTCATCTGTGCAATAGAGTAGCAGAAAATGGGAAAACTCTTCAGCAGAACTCTCCAAGACTTGAATTTAAACACAACATTTCCATGCTCCTGCACCCTATTCCCTCCCCTTCCAGGTTTTCCAACTCCTAACAGAAAATTTCAATAGTAATAACTGTCCTTATATCAGCCATTAACCACATCAAAGAAATACAGTTTAATACTAAATAGGTGTTAGTTATAGAGAGGTCACCTTGAATAATGAAATCCCAAGCACAGTGGCAGTAACGCTAATCTTTGTTTTGCAAATATTCCCCAAGGCCCTTTTCAGTACAGGAGCTAAATGCTTTTCTGCAAACATCAGGTCTTTAATTTCTTCCTTCATTTTCCCTTCTGTTTTTATAGCCACCACCTATCTTTTCTTTCCTAACTATGTGCTTAACCTATCAGTGTTGGTTTGAACTCTTTATGATGGGCTTGCAGGGTTAAATTTAGCAACTACAGACCCTGCAGCCCCAGTAATGTTGGCTTGGCTATGTGAATGTACATTTGTGTTTGTTTATGCTGAAAAGGTTAGTTTTTGAAGAAGAAAAATAATTCTTTGACTGCCCAGCAGCTCATTGATTCACTGAGAAATACAAAAGGTCATTTGATTCATCTTTATGTGGTTGCAACTCTGCCCCTGCTTCTTGGGGAGGTGTTCAGCAGGGATCTTGGAAGAGGCAGGATCATATCCCCACTTCCTTCCCCATCCATGTGAAGAGTAGTGCTGGTTTTATGGAGATGTATTTTTTTGCAAAGGAGTATGGCTGTGTAATATTGCTGTGCATGCTAGAAAATCCAGAATGGCCTCTAGGATTGAGTGGATCTGTGTTGCCTAAAACTTGGGACAGTATCTAAGTCATAAAATACTTTTGAACATATTTGTAGTCAGAAGCAATATCAAAAGTGTAATATGAGGTTGCAGCCTCTGTTGATAGCTCAGTTTTAAACATCGTAATCTAGAAAAGTAGGATATTTCAATTAGTATTCATATTGGATGGACTTTCTTACTTGATCATAAAGTCACAAATCAAAGCTTGTGCATGGTTGCCTCTTGGGATATTGATCCATGTCCATGCAGGCAGCCTGGCAAAGGTTCTGTTAAATTAATGCGGCTTTCAAGAGTAACTGAGCAAAGGATTAATGTAGAAAACTGTTAATCAAATTGTTTCCTAAACTTCTGTAATACATTTTATGCACAAAGGAAACTTTGGTAAGAACTCGTTATTACAACAGAAATTATTTATTCTATTGTATTTCATAATACCAAATGGAAATTTGTTCTCTGCTTCAATGAAATCTGGTGTTCAAACATTATAGCATGAAACCTGGAAAAAAGTCTGTATGCGTAATGATTTGCAGCAGAAAAAGAGCATGTGCAATATGTAGGAAAAGGTGAAATGGAGGTTCATATTTTGTTTAGTCACTCATATGTCATAGGGAGAAATTTATGGGCATGTGTCTTTATAGATCTTATAAAGCTGTCTTTGACCTGAATTTCCCAGCACTTCAAACAACTTCAGTGGTTGCTTTGTGCGAGGCAAGCAGGTTCTTGGCCCAAAGGAGTGGACTCTGATCTGCATGAGTGGGGACAAGAGAGCTGAACCAGCAGCGCTCTCCCGCGTGCAGAGCCCTTGCTGCGGCTCCACCCGAGTGCTTGCGCTGGGCAGGCGCGTGGGGAGGGACGAAGCCAGATTACGGTGCAGTGGTGCTATGCAGCTGCTCTGCAAAGGCTTGAGTCCGTGTGGTAGCCTCCAGGTTCCCAAATTGTTCAGGCCATATCAGGTGATGATAGCCAGTCTGGTGAACCATGCTAGTCATTTTTGAGAGTCAGTTCCATGCTGCCACGCTGGCAATAACTGCAGGAGAACTTGTCCATGGACCACAAGTTCAGCTGTAGCCCAGCCCTACTAGTGGTCAGCCATCTCCTGTTCGTGAATCATTGGGGTGGCCTTGTGGTGGTAAAGGCGACATGGGTCCTGAGCTGTGTTAATAAGAGCACAGGGACCTAATTATCACCCTCTATTCAGCATTCATGAGGCCTCATTTTTTATGCTGTGTCCAAGGTTGAGCTCCCCAGTGCAAGAGAGATACGCTGGCGTTGACTTACTGGAGTAAGTCCAGTGGAGGGCCAGCAAAGCGGTTAGGGGGCTGGAGTACATGGCCTATGAGGAGAGACTAAGGGAGCTGTGTTTGTTCAGGCTGTAGAAGAAAAGGCTAAGGGGCGTTGTAATTCCTGTCTTCAATTACCTTCAGGAGGTTGTAGAGAGGGCCAGATTTTTCTGAGGCACACAGAAAAAGGATGAACGGCAGTGGACACAATGTGCAGCAAGGAGAAATCCAAGAAGATATAAGGAAATAATTCTTGATGAAGTCATCAGACATTGGAGCAGGAGCCCAGAAATGTTGTGGGATTGTTCAAAATTGGGCTGTTTAAGGCCTTGAAGAGTTTAATTAAGCTTCAGAGTGGTCCTGCTCTGAGTAGGTGATTGATACATATGACCTCCAGATGTCCATCCCAACCTAAATTATTTTGTGACCCTATATTCCTGTTACTGTTGAACTCTCCTGCAAGGTTGGATGGAGAACTCTGCTGAACAGAGGCATGGACCAACTTCTTCCCCTTCTTTCACAGAGGGGATTGTTATTTTTTCTGTCCCCAAAAACTATTTTGTATATTCACAAAGAAAAGGAATGAGTTTTCCTTTTAATGTGTAGGGTTGTGGAACAAAGGCAGAGGTCCCTGTTGGTAGCATATAAGTATATATCTGTAAATAAGTGAGCAATAGTGTTTATTGACCACTATAGTCCTTAAGTTTTTCAACCAAAAATATACCCTTTCTGTTCCCAAGTTATTAGCAAATAATATCTTTTTAAGCCACTGATCAACATTAGAAAGGGCAAACTAGTTCTCAGGTAGGCTGAATTTCATAGTCACTTGTTATGGGACACTTAGAAATCCTTTCTCTAATACAGACAATGTACAGTGACACTGCCCTGTTCGCAAAGGACCGATCCACACAGAGATTATCACATTTCGTACAGGAGACACACACCTGGCTCCCACCCTCATGCCCACCTCATGCCCAGCCTGAATGCCAGCATCAAATGAGTGATGCCAAAGGTTTTGGCACCATCATGACTATCGCTCATTGACAGCAGAGTCACAATCACCCCTGAGATATGAGTCTCCAAAGTTGCCCTCTGGCAGTCTGACACCCTCACATGTTCTTGAGAGCACTCTGGATCACCTGGATCCCAATGGGATCTTCCAATTCTGCTTCTCCCTTCTTGTATAATGTTAATGGGCTATTGCTGATAATTGCGCCTGGATTAACAGAGCTAATAATGCTCATCTGGTGGGTGGATTAATTAGGTAGTGCCTGTAAAGAAATGCAAAAATGAAAATACTGTTCAAGTTCTAAATAGTAATATTTATGTTAACAAAATCCTAGGAGGAGTATAATGTTGCAGTATGTCTGTGTGGGCAGAGACTACCTGCACTGGCTGAAGGGAAGACTCAGATATATCACCACTTCTGACTTCAGTGGGAGTTCTGGATGTTCACTGCATACATGGGTGAGCTTTTCATGTCTGGCTTGACGTATCGCAACAGGTTCATCCATTTTTTTTCTTTCTTCACTGCTAATCTACAACACTTACTCCAAGCCCTGTTTTGATCACTCATATTCCCAGACTGTGCAAAAATACATTGGACTTCAAGAAAAAAATTCAGATACATGGAATCAGTACACTCTTTGCATATAGGAAACCACTTATTAATTTTGAACACAACCATTTGATATATGAAGAGTTCATAATATACATGATGTTTACGTAATTTAACAATTACATATATCTGGGTCTGTGGTTGACATGCAAGCTTATTTGGGCTGATAAATTACAGGCTGTATTAAGTAATTGGAATGATTTAAGACTATTCTGCAGAAATGCAGCTGAGGGATGTTACAGTGGTTCTTTTTATTTTTAAAACTTATATTTTAAGAGCTTAAATTGCTACCATAAACATGGTTTTAAACTTTACCCATACAAGTAGGTCCATTTTCAAAGACAGTCGTTTATTTGTCTAGCAATAAACAATAACTTATGATACTCAGTGTTGGTTTTCATTGACTCCCCATCTCTTTGGCAGTGACATAATGCTGTTTAGTTACTTTTGCCAAAAAGACTATATCATTATCATCTGTGTTGTTATGTGAGACAAAAATACTTCCTGTGTTTAAGAAAATAATGGTTTGAAGGTTGGAGAGAGGCCTGGGATATATTTCGGTTTTAAAGTCCCTGTCTGTGGCAGAAGTCTATTGGGAGACTTTCCCCTTCCCACGGGCTCACGGTGGTTATGTGGAGGGCTGGAGGACAGATCCTCCCGTTCCTGCGATCTCCTCTCTGGGGAGATCAGGTTAAATCTCAGCTCTTGGGGCAGGTCTTCTCCCAGTCCCATACAAGGAGCATCCAGGGGACAGCGTATGTCTGGATGTGGTTTCTGAGCGCTATTTTAATGTCTGAGTGCTAGCATGAGATTTTTTTCTTTGATACGTAAACCACCTAATAAATTGCATCTTGAATGTATGCAGTATCTTAAGGTCAAGTTACGCCACTCCCTAATAAAATACAATCAATAACCGTTGTGAGAAGCCTGTAAGGTAGTGTATCATTTATCTTGAAACCTTCTGCTCTGAATAAGAATTCTGACTTCACTTTTCAGTATAAATCTTAATCTCTCCTAGCTTCTGCCAGGGATACCATAAAATAAGTTGTTATATTAATCAAAGTCCCAGCATCCTGGCATCCAAACTATGAATTATTGCTGTAATACAAACGCTCAAGAAAGAGTACTGCATCTTATCCTAGCCTTGCTGAAAAGCGTAACATTTACAATGTGATGGCAGAGAGGGCAGGAGACATTGTAGAAATGCTAATTGAACCCTCTCTTTCGAGATTAGATTGATTTGATAAATACACTTTTAACACTTATTTATCTCTTTATTACATGCCCATAAACTACCTATGACCCTTTTTAATGCTTTATAAATAAATTAATGGATTAATTAAATATTTCCTATGTACCTTCCAAATAGACTCATGAAACCCTTAAAGCTCACCAAAAAGATTTACGGACCTTGCTCCATAATGCAGTACTTGATGTTATTATTTAAATTTTTTTCAGCACTTGAATAAACGTTCAAAGGAGCTCAGGGACAAAATCAGCGTTGTAATTTTTGGAGCCAAAGCCTCCTCAGCCTTTGGAAAAGGCTGCTTCAGGATTTTCTGTGAGTGACTGGCCTCACAAATTAAGTCTCAGCTTTTTACTTCATTTGCAGGGAATTATCGTATTTAATTCGTGCAGGGAGCAGCTATGTTAAGCGTTTACGTGGAGAGGATCAGAAAAACACAATAATGTGTCTCTGCGTAAATATTTTTATGAACTGTGAGTAGACTGCATAAGAGATTAGGTAGGAAATATTTGGTTAATTCATTTATGTATTTATAAAGTTCTTTCATGTGTTTGGAATGGATTACGGAGGGGTAATACAGTGTCAGGAAAAAGCCAACATCGATTTGTCTAGAACAAATCATGTCAAAACAAAATAATTCCCTCCTAGGACAAAGGCAGGACAAAGACAGAGGGAAAGCAAGGGACGTCACGTAAGGCTTTCAGTGCCGTCTCGCATGGAGATCTCAAAGCAAGCTGGAAAGGGAAATCTTGTCTAGGGAAAACTGTGGTAGGGCAGGTGAGCACCGGCTTTGATAACCATGTTCACAGAATGAAGACCGTGGTTTAATTTCCAGCAAGGAGCTCCACAAGGCTGTCCTGAGCCTAAAACTGCTCAGTGCTTACATTGATGATATGAATGGGGGACTAAGGAGGGTGCTTATAAAATCTACATGTGACAAAAGAGCTGGAGGACAGGTTTAGAATTCAAAACCATCTTCCAGATTGGGACAAAATTCTGAAATATGTAGCATGCAACTTGGCAAGTTTCTGTAACTTTTTTCCCAGCCTCCCTCTCCCATCGGCCACCGGCTGCACAGCACGTTGCTCACCCTCCAGCACACGCGGCTCTTCCAGGTCCTATTTCTAATTCAGTTCTTCCAGGTAGGGGGCCTGTCGCCTCACAAAAAACCCTGGGGTGGCACTAGACCCGTCACTTGGATTTCTTTACCCGGACAGCATGGCAAGTGGTGAGCTTGACTCTCTGCAGGAGACTAGATAAGAAGCAATTTGCTTAAATGGAAGGACATGGAGAATTAGGCTTTATTTTAAAATACTGAAGCTCTGGAAGAGTTTGCTGAGAAAGAGTGTAGTATCTCCATCACTGGACAATCCTGATGACAAGTCAAAGATATCTGTGTGTTGGGAGTGGTTTTAAGTATCATTGAACCTAATTGGATCTGGCAGAGATCAGCCAGTCTCTCAGAGATCTTTCCTTCCTCTCCACAGGGAAAGGGGCCTTTATCCCAAGCAAAACACTGGTTGTGTTACGAGCACTTAAGTTGCTGTCATATTTGTCCTTTGGCCATCACAAAGCCAACTTCTAGTTTTTAAAAAATGAAGATTTTGTCATTTTTATTTTCAAGGTGGTCCTTAAAAAGTGAACCTTAAAAAACCTTAAAAACCTTTAAAAGTGCAATTATCAATAGAAAATTAGCATGTTAAAAGAATTTTTCAAATCTCATTGTTTTCAAGTTGACATTATTATTTTTCATGGGATTTACTGATGTTTTTGAAATGTTTGGCATTGGCAGGCTGCTAATCTGATACTTCATATTCACACAAAAAATCCATGGTCCCACTGAAAATTAGAGGCGATATCACTGAGTAAGAACTGCTTGTGTGACTTGAGTCTCTGCAGAGTTAAACCCTTTGCAAATTTGTAAGAACTGTCATCCGTGGACCCCAAAGCAATTTAGAAACATTATTTAATGTTAAAAATCAGCTTGGCTCAGGTCATAACTGAGTTCAAGCAGCTTTGTGGGGCTGGCTGCTTTTCAGTGGAGAAAAATAATCCCTTTGGAAAGCAATTGGGCTGAGTGTTTGTAGTATTTGGAGTGCTAAAAAAAATTCAGGGCAGATATTCTTAGATCCATACTGGCAACCATTAAAGCCAATTCACTGATTCAATGAACCTCGGGTAACCCTGTCAAGGCTTATTCCCACAATGAGAAGGGAAGGCTGTGGATAAACAAACTGTAGCTGGTGTAAACTTTTCACTCACTTTTCTGGCTGTAGCTCCCATGCAAAGTGTCCTGTGTTTCCACGCATAGGAAGCACTCAGCAGTCCTGACAAAGTGGGCCCTGACACGCTTTCCCTTCTTGCCACCTTCCTGCTCCATCCGAACCACCCGTGTTTGAATCTTTCCAATCATGTAATAAGGATTCATATCTTCAGATGCGGAGATACTACATTCAGTAGCAATTCATCCAAGAGGATGGATTATAGGATTGTTCAGGCTGCAAGGGACCTCAGGAGGTCTCTTGTCCAACCTCCTGCTCCAAGCAGGATCTGCTGTGGGGTCAGACGAGGTTGCTCAGGGCTTTATCCAGTCAGGGCTTGAAAACCTCCCATAGACTGGGCAGCCTTCCTGGGCACCCTGCCCCACTGCTTGATGGCCTCATGGGGAAAAAGTTTCTCTTTGTATCCAGTCTCAACCTCTAATATTTCAGCTTATGCCCATTGTCTCTTGTCCTCCGACCATGCCCCACTGTGCAGAGCCTGGCTCTGTCTCCTCAATGACCTCCTTATAGGTACTGGGGTGCTGCTGTCAGGTCCCCTGGTGCTGTCTCTTCTTCAGGCTGAACAAGCCCCAGGTCCTCTGCTTCTCCTCACAGAGCACTTCCTCCAACCCCGACCATCTTGGTGGTCCCTGCTGAACTCCAGTTTGTCTGCCATTCTTGTTTTGGGAAGCCTCAAACTGGACATCATATTCCAGACGCGGTCTGGTAAGTGCTGAGCAGAGGGGGATAATCACTTGTTTTACTGGCTGAGCTCCTGTTAATTCAGCCCAGGATGCTTTGGTCTTCTCTGCTGCAACTGGCTCATGTGCAGCTTGCTGTCTGCCGGGACCCCAGGGCCTTTCCCACAGAGCTGCTTCCCAGCCAGTCAGTCCTCAGCTTGTGTCACTGCAAGGTCTTCTTCCGTCCCAGATGCAGGACTTTGCATTTGTCCAGGTCGAATTTGATAAGATTCATCTTAGCCCATTCCTCCAGCCTGTTTGAATCCCTCTGAATGGCAGTCCTGCTTTTGACCATATCAACTGGTCCCCCAGTTTGGTGTCTTCTGCAAATCTGACTAAAGGGCACTCTGTTGCCTCCTTCAGATCATTGACAAAGATGTGAAACAGGTTGTGTTCCAGGATAGACCCCTGTGTTACACCACTTGTCACAGGTGTCCAGGTAGAGTGCAAATCATTAACTACCACCCTCTGAGCCCCACCACCCAAGCAGTTAGTTTCCTATATAGTTGTCCATCTATCTTGTGGGATACAAGAATATTGTGGGAACTGGTGCTGAAAGCTTTGCTGAAGTCAAGGTAGATGGCATCCATTGCTCTCCCCTTGTCCACAAGCCCAGTTATTTTAGTACAGATGGCCATCAGGTTGGTCAGGTATGATTTTCCCTGGGTAAATCCATGCTGGCTGTTCCCAGTCACCTCATGTGCACAGAAATGTGTTCCCAGAGGACTCGCTTCATGATTTTCCATAGTGGGGCTAACTGGCCTGTAGTGCCCCACAATGACCTTTGCCTTTTTTGAAAATGTGTGCAATCTGCTTTTCCCCAGTTGTTGGGAACCTCTGCCGATCTCTGCAGCCTTCCAAAGATTATAGATAGCAACCTTGCAAGGACATTGGCCAGCTGTGAACTTCCTTGGGTGCAACCCATAAGGTCCCAATGCACTTGTATGGGTGTCGTGGTTTAACCCCAGCCAGCAAAAAATAAACGCCACACAGCTGCTCACTCCCCCCCCACCCCCCACCGGTGGGATGAGGGAAAGAATCGGGAGGGTACAAGTAGGAAAGCTCCCGGGTTGAGATAAGAACAGTTTAATAAGTGAAATAAAACAGAAGTAGAACAGCAATAATAACAAATGGGAACAACAACAATAACAGAATATACAAAGCAGACGATGCACTATGCAACTGCTCACCGACCGCCGACCGCGTGTCCCGAACCGGGGGTTGAGCCCCCACACACACCTGGTTTTTATACTGAGCATGATGTCACATGGTATAGAATACCCCATTGGCCAGCTGGGTGCTCCCCCGGCCCTGGTGCAGGCATCACCCAGCAACAGCCAAAAAGCATCAACGGGCCATTAATGCTCCTTTCACACCTAACGAAACACAGCACACACACCCCCCAAGCTATGGGGAAGAAAGTTAACCCTGTCCCAGCCGGAACCAGGACAACAGGGCAAGTTTTCTGAAGTAATCCTGGTCTCAACCCTCACCCACTGTTGGTAGCAGCTCTCCTGCCCTTTCACTACACAGAGACCTTCACTTATTGGTGAAGACTGAGGCAAAGAAGGGACTGACTGCCTCAGCCTTACCTCTGTTCACTGTCAGTATATCACCAGAATTTGTGGAATAGTTTCCCTCCCTTCGATCTCTTGGTTTAGGAACCAAAGACGCTTCTGAGTATGGGTGGAATGAATTACTTTCTTTCAGCTAACTGTGGCTATTAGAGGTGTTAGGAACTCTGACCAGGAGTAGTGAGAGAAGTTCACAGGCACTGCTGTGTGCTCTAAAGATGTAGATGCTTTGGATCCAAATTTAAGAGGCCTGATGTGAATTATCTAAAGAATTTCAGAAGTTTATCCTTCACTGGTGTTACGGGGTTTTATGATTTAAAGGCTGTTGGGAAGGGGGAATATTTGGTTGGTTTTTTTTTTAATGCAAAACAATATACTGAGGCTGCAGTTCACACATTTTGCTTCCCCCCTCTGTAGAGAGGTTGGCTCAAGCTTAGCAACAGGGAAATGGAGATTCAATCAAACTTATCAAGGAAAACTCTGTGACTTGCATTAGTGCGGCCATGTAAAGCATATGAACTGAGTATGTCACAAGTGTGCTCTTGGAGTCTGTATTCGGTATGCTGTGTAGTCCACCTCCTTTATCAGAGCTCTTAAACAGAGCCAGAAACTACAGTGGTTTTGTTTATACATGGGTAAAAAAATAGAGGCAGGAAACATTGTAAGAGCTAGGTGTTATGCCAAAATTTACTGTGCCCATATCATCTGGCATGTGCTGTCATGAAACGAAATTAATAGCACAGTGGTGTGGAGCAGATGCTGGAAAATGAATGAAGAGTCTGGAAGTGACTGCCATGAAGCACAAGCAGGGCGTCAAGCACTTCAGGACTGAGAAGAGCATTCCTGGGAAAAAACATGGGAAGAAATTCTGTAATTCTTTTGTATGAAGAATTTGCAAAGAAAAACATAGTGAAGGTGTTAACACAGGGAAAGACAAGCTGATACAGGTGCAGATACTAATAAAGTACTCTGGGAAGAGATATGTGTGAGCACTGAGATCCCACCAGAATACTTGAACCAAGAGAATAGGTATAGCATGCCTTCTGACAATGTTCCTCAGATTGATCCAGGAATATATAGCCCGAAATCTTACAAAATTACTAACAATAAAATGTCCCTAAATCAAAACAGCTAAAAAATAGCTTTGAAAATGCATTTATGACGTTCTGGAAGGTAAAAGTAGCTGGGAAGATATGCTGAATGTGATTACAAAAATGTGGGTATTTGGATTTCTGTATTATATCCGTCACCGTTACAAGTTATCAGAAAAACAGGGAAGTCATCAGGGCTTCATGACAGCACTTGTCTGAAATAAAATTATAGTGGTGCTTTTATAACCCCTTCTGAATCTTGTGAGGCATTTTGAGGCATAAATCTTGTGTGCCCCTCTTGGTCCAGAGTTTGGTTGCCAGAAAGTCAGCACACCTGGTCACGAGTGCAGGTGTTGATGAGGGGGGAAATAACTGCACAGCTCAGTAAGGCACCATCACGCTGGTACCTCTCTGTATGTCAGGACTCAGCTTTTCCTAGAAAAAACTGCTGTTTGCTGAAACCCTGTCTCCACTGTAGTCAATTGGCAAAACCCTCACAGATAGCTATGAATCCATGATTTCACCCTCCAGTCTTCCCAAACTGAGTGACTGTCTGCCACACTGAAATTTTCACCCAAAACATCCATCCTGGGCTGCCTTTTTAACAATCTGTTTAGGTATTATGAATTTTCACTGCCTTCCCTGACATTTCTTCTGGCATTGAGTTAGTATGGACCGTGATTCCCGGCATGCAGAAGTTGGAGAGCTTTTTCTGACTACCTCAAAGACACACTTCTGCTTCAAGATCTGAAAAAAATCTCCATGAAGCAGACCTGTCACTGTTAGACCTGTTGTGGTCCCCCTGCTAGAAACTCTTAGGGGTCCAGGATTAAGCTCACCACAAACCTGATGTACCTTTGCCTTTGTTCTTCAAAAAGCAATCTCCTCACTGGGTTTAACCTTCTGGTATCAAATATTCCCTCAGAGCTATTAAAAGTGAAAGAATATTTCATGCTGTATTGAAATAGCAAATTTTATTTGTTTGTTATTTAGCAGCAATGAAATGCTGCAGAGAGTAATCCTACCAAGGATTACAGAGTATTTTGACAAGTAGTAAGGACTCAGAATCAGCTAAAGCCTGCTCCTTCCCAGGCTCCTCAGTAATCCTGGTTTGGATCAGCAGAGTAATTAAGATGTTGCAGGAAAACCAGAGAGTCCTCAAAATGAAAGATACAGATGAATTTGTAAAGTTCAAGAGCAACTGGACCATGAGAGCTAGCAGAAAATGCAAAGAACAGTGAAAGGCTTGAAAAAATGCCATTTGAGGGAGACATTTCAAATTACTTGTTCTGAAAAAATTCAGAAATCCTAACTTTTTATTAGAGCAACTAATCCTTCTTCACCCCAGCACTAAAATTCCAGGTGTTATATATGATAGCTATTAAAGAAGAGCTATAGTTTATTCTCTACAAAATGCATGCTGTATAAAGGCTGGATGAAGAAACAGGTACCAGCAAAATCGTCCTGAGAAAGTTAGTTTGCCTTTATGTAGAAATTTGCTAAGGAAAACATGCATTTGAAGGTCTTTATCCCCAAGTTCTGGTTATGGGATTCAACCATTCTTGACACGTTTTGTAGCGGTTATTGCCAAGTGAGATTTGATGCTAGATTCAGCAATAGATTGTTTAGAGTGTAATTACCAGTCTTACAAAAATTTAAATAGGGTTATTGCTTGTGAAGCTGAAATTATATCCAGCATCTGGATACACTATCCTCGTTCCTCTTTTTCCTGCCCTTCCCTATTCTTCAAAGAATCAGTGTAGCGCATCATTATTGCTGTTGGGAATAAAAATGATGAAAATTGGTAAAAGTATTTCCAGAAATGCCTTTCTCTCATTTAAAATTAAAAAAAGCCCAACAAACAAACTGAAAACAACAGATAACACTTAAAAGCTACCAATTGCTTCCACTGGCTTTCATTTGAGGAAAGATCTTTTCTTACTTTTTTCATTACTGCCTATTGACAGTATTTGACAACACAATGCCAGTCGTTACTGATGGTGTATAACATACAGAAATGCAGCCAGCTACCTAGTACCGGAGTTTGCTTTCCTACAAAGAATCACACTGAAGTTACATTATTTTTCCAGAGGGCATGTGAAGTGGCATGCTAGTGCTCTGATTAATTCAGCCTGAAACCATGGATCTACCCCCATTCCTAGTGAACACAAGTGTGATGCAGAGTCAGCAAATGATCTGTGGATCCGAGCAACAAATCCTCTGAAAGAGATAGTGATACACCTTGCCAGACCATCATAGAATCATAGGTTTGGGATGGAATGGACCATAAAGATCATCTAGTTCCAACTGCTCTGCCATGGGAGGGTTCCCTTCCACTGGACCAGGTTGCTCAAAGCCCCATCCAGCCTGGCCCTGAACACTTCCAGGAGTGGGGCATCTGCAACTTCTCTGAGCAACCTGTTCCAGAGTCTCACCATCCTCACAGTAAAGAATTTCTTCCTAATATCTAATCTAAATGTACTCTCTTTCAGTTTAAAACTATTACCACTCNCCTTTGTCCTCCTTTCCCCTACTCCCCCCGCTCCCTGAACTTCTTTTCCCCTCCCCTCTCACACAGGTCCGTGTGTTTCTTACACTGGGGCCCCGAGCTGAACGCAGTACTCCAGGTGGGTCTCATGAGGGCCGAGCAGAGGGGGAGAATCACCTCCTTCAGCCTGCTGGCCACAGTTGGTAGTCGCTGCTTGGTCCAAGTGTAAGTGACTCCAGTAGAAGTTGTCCTTAACAACCTTTGGGAGATTTGCTTGTCAAAGATGATTGGAGGAAAACCTCACATGAAGGCACTGAAAATTATAAGGGCTATTTATTTGACAATAGGAGTCACTATAAAAAGACATAAAATAGGAATAGTATCAAGGGGTTGAAATGGCAAGTAGAAGGGCGTAGTCAATGAACCTGAAAGAGGGGGATTCAAAAGAGAAACTAGGAAATAAGTTGTTGCATTGTAAGTGGTGAGAATTGACATTCCCATGCCATTAAAAATTGTTGAAGCCAAGAGTTTAGTAGAATTCAAAACCAGATTGTATGTTTACATGGATGAAACTTGGAATAGTAGGGCTTTATAAGTTAAAGCTAACACAAACTTTTGGGAAACTGCAAATCCTCAAGTTTCAGTACTAGTTTCCAGTACCAGCAGGAAAGTTTCTCAGGAGAAAGAACACCTCATAACTATTTAACATCAGGTCTTCTTGTAGGTCATCCCTAAACATCTGATATTTAGCATTACTGGCCACAAGATTTAGATGAAGTGGGAAATCATGTGATGTAATCTGGCAATTTGCGTGAGGGTAAGGAGGGCCATTTGGTCTTATGCACACGATTTCAGTTTCAGATTCCCCATGTGACTCAGTTTGGCTGGCCAAAGTGATAGGCAAAAAAAACCCCTTACAAGCCCTCAGTAGAGATAAGCAGAGATTTTAATCAGTCTACCTTTATTCTTTAAAAATGTTTTGCAGCAGTATAGCCATACCAACTTTACAAGCCAAACTGAGTTCACAAATAGTACAAGGAAACTGTATGGAAACAATGGTTTGCAGACAAATTCAGAACTATGGGAAAGGCAGAGCAAGCATTTATTGGGAAAACTATTTGATCTTTGCATTATAATATTTTGCATCTTTGGCAAATGTGGCAGTGTGCAATATTTGGAGTGTTTGTTTCTGGAAAGGCCTTAGTCCTTGCCAGTGAGCAGAGCAGTTTTTAGTTTATATTCCAAATAACCGTCTACCTACTATTTTCTAGTTGGTGTATGCTCGGGCAAAGCTTGCTTTGTGAGTAAAACCAGTTTTACCTGACCTATTCTTTACCTTTGCTTTTACCCTTTACCTGAGCTAGCGTAAGAGATCTGGACACAATACAGTTTATAAATATCTGCTCCCACCATTTCCTTAATGCATCCTTTTAGCTTCGGCTGGAGTCCTTTACGATATTCAGGTCCCACTTGTACAGCTTATAGCTTTTTCAGATCACGGGAGTCTCTCTCATAGGCGCATCATCTCCTTGAGGTGGTTCCTTATCCTCCTTCTTTGTCCTCTGTGGCCACTGCCCTTTCTCTGTCCAGCAGAAAATTCTTTTCTCTCATTTTGTGCGTGTCTTAAAGTAGTAAGCTTTGCTACATGTAGATCCACAGTCATGTAAAACCCAGACACAATTTAGAGAGTTTAGGCAGAATCTTGGTATCTAGGTCCAAGACTGAATGCCCTCTTTGCACCTCAACTTTTTTGTATGGATCTGTTGACAGCTGAGGTTTTAATGCCCAGGTTCCCTGGAGCCAGGAATGTGTCCAGAACAGCTTCAGCCTTGGCATGTTGAGCAGTTTGGTGCCCATCTCATGTACAAAACAGGAGATATGCTAAATCTATGTGAAACCAGACCCTAAAGTGACTGCAGAGTTGTAGTGCACCTTCATGCATGCATCTGCTTCTATGGTTTCCCACAGGTCCCATTTATCTTGGCCATTTTTCTCCTGCAATAGGAGATGGTGCTGCCATCCTTGAAACCAAACACCCAAATGCTCAAGAATATGCCAGAATTTCCAGCATAGATGACTTAGTCCCAGATTTCTTATCTTCAGGAGGACAGGAGTGAACCACCAACCACAGTTGCCATTGAGGCCGTGTTGCTTTGCAGCAGTGAAAGGAGAATTGATTTGACCCAAGGGAGCTCCACTGCGGCCCGACGGAGGGGACGCCTGCAGTGCTCACCACAGGCTGCTATGAAGCAGTCCCTAGATGAAAGGCAGATTTCTGATGTGCTCTACCAGCCAGGTCGTATCACTGGCTGAGAGCCACTCATGGTTGTCCCTTTCAAAGGCGTGTTTAAAGCCTCCACCTCCCTGCTCCTCAGCATGAGGAGCGTGAAGGGCAAATAATCTAGGCCTTTGAAATAATATCAACACTGACCCATGGGCAGACCTAACACTTATTTTAAAATCTGTTTTTGTTTTAAGCTTTTAATTGGGTGGTTTTGGCACAGTGAAGGCGTATGTTTTATGGGACCAATAACAGAAAATTCAGTCTCTCACCTTTCACACATGAGCATAATTCATCTTTGAAATTGTCTAGATTGGTTGCAAAACTCAGAGGCCTGCCATTCATTAATTACTTTTGCAACATGGAAAAAGCACGCGGCATTAGAGTAATGCACATCGCTGCTCTTCAAAGGCTGAAATCTTGCAAGTGATAAATTTTAATCCTAGAAGAAAGTTTTCCAGTACTGGAAGAAGCAAGGGTATTGAAGGATTTGGAACAGATCCAGAAAAGAAGGAGGCATCTACCCATTAAGTGCTGCAGTGCCTACCAGTGTGCCTGATCCTGGCAACTGGGTCCAAAACCCAGAGTCATGTATGTCCAATTCGCTATGTAGGTGTATCGGGTTTGCCTGGCAAGGTTCTGGTAGCAGGGGGGCTACAGGGGGGGCTTCTGTAAGAAGCTGCTGGAAGCGTCCCCCATGTCCAACAGAGCCAGTGCCAGCCGGCTCCAAGACGGACCCGCCGCTGGCCAAGGCCGAGCCCATCAGCGAGGGCAGTAGCATCTCTGGGATAACATGTTTAAGAAGGGGAAAAAATTGCTGCACAACAGCACCAGCAGCCAGAGAGAGGAGTGAGAACCTGTGAGAGAAACAACCCTGCAGACACCAAGGTCAGAGAAGAAGGAGGGGAGGAGGTGCTCCAGGCGCCAGAGCAGAGGTTCCCCTGCAGCCCGTGGTGAAGACCATGGTGAGGCAGGCTGTGCCCTGCAGCCAGGGAGGTTAATGATGGAGCAGACACCCACCTGCAGCCCGTGGAGGGCCCCACACCGGAGCAGGTGGATGTGCCCAAAGGAGGCTGTGACCCCGTGGAGAGCCTGCGCTGGAGCAGGCTCCTGGCAGGACCTGTGGCCCCATGGAGAGAGGAGCCCACACTGGAGCAGGTTTTCTGGCAGGACTTGTGACCCCGTGGGGGACCCACGCTGGAGCAGTCTGTTCCTGAAGGACTGCACCCCGTGGAAAGGACCCACGCTGGAGCAGTTCGTGAAGAACTGCAGCCTGTGGGAAGGACTCACGTTGGAGAAGTTCGTGGAGGACTGTGGGGACCCCACGCTGGAGCAGGGGAAACAAATAAGGTGGTGCTCCTGAAATAGTGCTGGTATTCATGTTGGAATATACAGCTGATGTTAAGGGCTAGGTGAAGGAAGCCCATGTCTTACAATTATTCTTGAATCTTGTTTCTTAAGGTTTGTCTGGTATTTCCGCAATGTTAAAAATCCTTTTGAATCTCTGTGTATGTGTTTGCTGCAGGAGTGTGACAAAAAGACGGTGAAATTGGCAGCCCAGCGGGGTCAGAAATGTTCCAGGGCAAATATAACACTTGAACAACTCAGCTGCAATAAATTGATTTGTGCAGGGTGGAAATGGAAGGAAAACATTGTCCTTTTCAAGGCTTTAGTTAGGCTTTTTTTTCCATCTGTTCCCTCATTCCTGTGACTTACGCTCATAGTTTAAGATATTTTTCCTTCCCAGAGCCTTGTTTTTCACTTTTCCCTGGGTTTCATTTTACTCTATACTTTATATTTTACTGTGGTCAGACTTCACCTCTGACCACAGACTTCAATATCAAAGCATTTTTCCAAGAATAAAGCACTTTACTGGGCTGTTCCGTAGCTCAAATAATGTTCAGATTTCTGATAACATCCAGCTTACCAACTGCTACTGAGTTAGTACCAAAAAAAGAGTGGCATATTCTGAGAAGTAAAAAAATGAAGTTTATCTCTCTAGAGAAATGAATAATACAGATATGGCCAACTGATAAATTCTGCACTAACAAAAAGTGGACTTGAAAGCATACATAATTTCTCTTTAACACAAATGGCTGTGGCATACTTCGTAAGATTTTAGCTCCCAGTTGACGTTAGACGTGTAAAGATCAGTTGCATAACTTCAGAGATGCATTTAATCCCGAAGGATGACAAGTACATTACAGCGTCTTAAATCACGAGAAAAGCTCTAGGCTGGCCTGGGATTCCTAAGTTCTCAGACAGAAATTAAAGCTGTAAAGAGAAGCATCAAAATCCTCTTGCGCTCTCCAGAAGTCCGCTTTGCTCTCGCACGGCTGTCCAGCCCAGGCGGAAGGGCTGCAGCGGCGGGAGCGGCGAAGACGGCCCCACAGACGTGCTTTAACAGGGAAATCTGTCCCCTTTGTACCCAGCAAGGTAACAGCAAGGGTGAACGTGCCTCATGCTGTCCTGTCCCTCGGAGCTTTTGAAAGGTGGTTTTAAAGCCTCTGAAATGTCTGCAGAGAATTAATCATGCAGTACTTCTGGGGAGGGCAAAAGTCAGTAACAGGGAGGTTTATACTTAACGTAGGTTCACCCACAGCCTGCAGAGAGCTCATCTCTGTAATGTACCTAAAAAGATGCTCCCAGTGATCCGTAATTTCTACCCTGGTAAAACACTGTGTTTCTGTCAGCCTGTTATTATTTATTGGCTTTGCCAATAAATAGAGGAGCCCTAATCACACGGCAGGACTGGGTACTGCACAAACATGGAGCATAAAGGCAGCCAGGTATAATACAAGACAAGACAGCGGATGAATGTATTCAGAGGAGTACAAAAAGCAGTGAGATAATATAGTTCATCAAATGCTGTCAAGTTAGATTTTTTTAAGACATCCCGATAAAAAGAAAGATTTGTCTTGCCTGGCTTGGGCTGAACTAGATGTAGTTGTCGAAGTCACCTACTCCCTGTAATCATGGGGAGAAATGGGCCAAAGAATAGTAATTATCTCTCTCTGTCCGGTGTCTGGGCTGATCATGACATGTCTTAGCCAGGACGAGTCCTTGCCAAGGAATCTGTCTTGGGATCAGAGACAGGGTTCACCAACATTCATTCTCAGCTGAAGTTAAAAGGTGATCTCATACCTGTGGAAAAAATGCAGAGCATCAGCATAGCCCTGGGCACCGCTGGTATCAACACCCCCAAAATGTGTCGACTGTCATGCTCTGCAGTCCTGTTCAGTCCTGTTGGCCTGTGATACCCTCTTGAAGCTGTCCAGAGAAGATTTTGCAGCCGTCCTGCCTTCACACCTTCTAGCTGAAGCAAATCTCCTCCCTGAAGGACCTCATGCTCTGCACTTTTGTGCTCTGGATAATGGGTTGACGACATGTGCTCTGGATCAACTTCCTAACCACGTTCACTAAGCTTAGTTGTGTCTTCTGGTCACGATGGTTCGGTCTGTCACCCTTCCCATCTGTGGGGCATTTTGGTATTGGTCTCGGGTGTAGGAATCTCAGGACAATTTCAGTTCCCCTAAAGTTTCCCTTTCTGTGGGATTCCTGGAGATATGGTGATAAACTCCCAACCAATGCAGCAGAAACTACTCCAACTCATTTTTTAATGAAATACACAGCAAAGGCACCCTTGCAAAGAGAAAAGGAGCGGGGATAATTAGCTCAGAGCTGAAAGCAAAGAAAGATTGCAGTATTATTCTACTAAACACAGGCACTCTATGCAGAAAAAATGACGGTTCTTGGCTTTTATCTCTCTAAGACAGTTGAAAAGCCACAAGCTTCTTTTGTTATCACTTCTTTAGCTTTGTGCCGGGGAGTGTAATTGCGCATCCCCACAGACTGCCTGGCTGCTCCTGGTGCCGGGGAGCAGACCTGGGCTCCCCTCCCTGTGCAGGGAGGTAACGCCATCCTGGGTGCAAGAGCCTCCTGCTGCAATGAGATCCACCACCTGACTCCATCTGTCTTACATCTAACATGATAAGAAACCAACTGTCACCGGATCCATGTAGGCTCCTATTAAATTGTCCCTTAAACTGAACATTTTTGCTCTCTGCAGCTGTCCGACCTCCTGCCCCAGTGCTTGCCGAAGCAGGGGACTTTGAGCTTGCCAGAGGGATTCATCCAGCTTTTTCTATTTGCAGCTGAAGAGAGAAACCTGTTCCTTTGCCATCAGGAAACAGTGGGTAAAACAATTTCTTGACCTCTCCTGAGCTGGTGTAAGGCTTTCCTCAGTCCTGCACCTCTCTGGTGGTGCTTTTCCCTGGGAACTTGGCAAGTTGCTTTTAAAAGCCTTCAAAATGCTCAAGTGCCACCTGGGCTGCTTTAGCATATTAGTGGAAGTTGTGTAGGAGATCAACCAGGAAGAAAATTCAGATTACGGTCAGTCTTTCTGAATAGGTAATATTCAGAGTATAAAGAATTATTTAAACCCCATCAAAATGCCTTTCCCAGTGAAGATCCCATGATATATAGTGTTGACAGCATTCTCTCCTCAGCGGATATATACTTCTAATATTATTTCTACATTAAAAGATAAACTGCACTGCAGGCAGAGCTGTTCTCCGCTATGCTGAGGAGGCAGCCAAAGCCATGGAGGACAAAAGGAAGGCATTACCTGTCAAGGGTGGCATTGGTGCTCTCTTCCAGGAGGGTTTCCACTATTTTCTGAGGATGGCTTGCATGGAGCAAGAAAAGATTTAATAAGCAAGGGGGACCCGCTAGCGAGCCAGCCGGGCACTGCCGCTAGCCCATGCCTGGTGAAGGTGAGCTGGGTACTGTCTGCACCGTGCAATCCCTTCCTGCTTTCCAGCCGCTGGCAACAAAGCTGTCCAGGCACAGCCCGGGCAAGGCTCAGGGGACGGCATGTCCCAGAGCCCAGGCAGCGTCCCTGGCCTGTGCTGCTGAGCTGGTGTGGGCTGAGCGGCTGGGCAGGGTGGTTTCAGCAGAGTTTTTGTGCCCTTCCCTCTCCCTGGTTCAGAGAGGAAACCGCGTGCAGGTTGGGCAGGCTGCACTGCCCCGCCAGCCGCCTCGAGCATCCCTGGAAATGTGTTTAGTGCCTCTGCACCGGGCTTGAGTGTGGAGGGACAGCAGAAGGGACACAGATGGGACAGTGGTGCCCTTTGCCCTGGCAGTAGCCCAGGGTAGATTTTCAGGGCCGTAGGAAGCTATTTAGCAGTGTGGCTTCTCTTGCAGTGAAACGCAGTTTTTTCTGTGTTATCTCCTGTAACTGAGATGCTGATGGTCCCCTATGAGTGAACAAGATGTCTGTATCAGTAACCCCACGGCACATGGAACGAGATTGCTGCGGGAGCAGTTTCACACCAAGGCCAGCTACACCGTTTATCTGCACTCACAACTCGCCAGCTTTGGTGGATGGCTCTCTCACAGAAAATTGCTGAATATCCAGGTTGTGTTTTCCATGGTTTCTAACTCTGGTTAGTTCTTGTGAGGCTGTGCTACTATTTTTTTTCTGCTCAGTAGCGTTTCACTTTGGCATCTCAAGTGTGAAAACATAAATGTTAGAAATGCCGTACTAGGCAGAAAAAGGGTCTGTGCCGCCCTGTCCTCTGAACTCTGTGGTGGCAAAAGGACTTGGGGAGAACATGCGAGTCTGGCCACTTTCTCCAGCCGCTGCTTTGCACTACTCCCCTTCCCCATCCACTAACGGCCCTGCCCAATCCGTTTTAAAACTCACTGGTGCTGCCTGCTCCCGCAGCCTCCTCTGCATGAAGAGTGCTTGCTCTTACCTCCCAGTGCCTGTACTGGATGTCTTCTGCTGCAGTGGGCTTCGGTAAACAGCAACTCTGCTTTCACCTTCCTTGCCACCGTCCCAGTGCCGTGCCACCAGCCCAGGCGCAAGAACATATCCCGACACCTTCCATCCTTTTCTCCCTCAGTCCTTCCCCAGACAGATTGTCCTCAACTTCACCAGCACCTACCTCATTTCTGCAGCTGTGTTGGTGGCAACTGAGAACTCCCTCAGTGGGAGACCTCTCCAAGGACTTTTCAGTTTGGCCTCATTTTCAGAAGATTATGTGATAAATGCCTTTAGCTAAAGTTGTGCTTAAGTATCCAAGAGATCCAAAACTGCTACCTGTGCCTCTTTATTTTTACAAAAGTTTGATCCTGCAGCAAGAATATTGTGGCAACCACCACTGACTAGCTGTGTGTAGAAAGTTTTAGCCAGAGTGCAAAACCCAGCTATTTTCCCATTGAGTGATCTTCAAAATATTTAAAATTCTGCTCCTCTTGCAAAAACACCAGGATAACAAAGATTACATGACTTTCAACGGAAGCTGCTCATGTTCCGTATCTGATCCAAGGTATCTATTCGATATTTAACTTTGTCAAACTTTGCCATCCAAGAAAATTTGTGAGCAATCTGAAATGATCTACTGACTGGAGGAAAGAGCTGTTCTGTGTGTAGTTTCCTGGCCTATAAGCTCATTCAGGGAGCAGCTCACCTGTGCAAGGTTTACAGCAAAAATGAAAGGAGATAAATCCTATAAATTAATCAGGAAGACTTTTTAAATTATTAAAATATTCTGTGCTTTCAATTAACTTCCTAAAATGATTTAAAAGCTGCAGAACATATAAATTAGAATGCATTTAATTAAGACATAATTTTTTTATTTATGCCTTTATGCTTTACAAGCTCCCTGATATTGAAGCTTAAGATAGTCGTTCTAGGTTCTTGAATGACTTTTCAATGCTATAAATATTTTATTGTGTTAGTAATAAATACTTATTTATATACTGGGAATTCATCTGTGTATTTAAATGCTGTTGTAAGATAAAACTAATAAAAATATTACTTTTGTGCTTTCCTTTATTGTCAGGAGACTCAGCAAGCTGTTGTGCTTTTCTCAGTGCTGAATACTGATTTCCATTCTGGCAAAGACTTCCTTAAGGAAAATAAGTTTGGTATCAGTGCATTGAAGAAGCTGGCAAAATGCTGACAAAGTGGAATGCATTTATCTTTGAAAAGCTACAGACTTTTAGATAATGCCATTATCCTCTGAGGCCCAAAGCTTTGGCATCAGTGAACTGTCTCTTTGCTATCCTCTTTCTAAGTAAGTATGAAGGGACAACAGTTATTAGATTTAGCCATTAGATTAAGAGATAGCAATACACAACTTGTAACCACAACAGAAGATGACAAGATGCAGAACAAAACCAAAGGCAATCCTTTTCTTAAGTTTCTGGAAAAAAATTCTTGCTCTTGAGGAAGAAAGTGTCCTATTTGGTAAAGCACAATATCATTCAAAGCAACAAAAATATGAAGAGATAGGTGTGACAGCATGTGGCACCCATCACATGTCTTCTCCATCACCTTCACTCCCTCTTTTCTACTAGCTGGGTTATGTTTGGAACAAACTTTCTCCATGGTCATCATATTTTCTTCATTTTCCATGTATTTTTGCCAGTTTGTGTATATATCTAATGTTCAGAAAAGACAGGTTATGCTTAATAGCATACTTTACTATGGTATAGATTAAGAGTTTTTAGTGGTTGTTGGAACAGTTTTGTGGCCCATCAAAATCTCCCTGTGTAGATAAGATGAAAAAGCTTATGAGCATTCAAGTGGAACAGAGAATCAGCCTTCCCGGCAGAGGTAAATGGAGCCACTTATGTTTTACATGAGATGATGTCTAAATCCAGGCACCCAATTCCTTACCTGAGGGAACTCGCTGCATATATTTCCAAAGGGTTTGTGTATGAGTTAGGTCAGGGATAAAAATGTTTTGGGGTTTAGTCAGTCCCAGTGACTCCCTTGATAAGGTCTCTCTTACGAAGATGACTTGAAGCTCTTGTTTTCTGAATGCCTAATGCTGAAGGTATTTGTATCCATACCTTACCTTCATGGACTCCGGTAGTGAAATGTGATAAATATCTCCTTGCCTCATACAGTAGAAGAGCTTTCAAAACCCAACAGGATGAAAAACAGATCTCAACAAACAGCCTATTTTGAATATTTCAGTTATTTGTAAATAATCTCACAAATTTAAAAGTGTTGGTCATGGGTGAAGATGTTTTGCTAATTAAGACCTGTGCTTTTTTCGTGACACAATGCAGTTGCTGCATGAACACTTCGTTACCAACATTTTGCTCATTTTCCTGCTTCTGGCTCTTCTAGCAGTTACATGCGTCTCCTTTGTATTCAGACCTGCTTAAAAACTCTTACTTTAGATGAGATTACTTCCACTTTAAGGGAGATTAGGGAGAGTATCCTACCTCAGGAACCTGGTTTATTTTCCTCTCTCATCTGGACACAAATTTCTGAAAGGGAATTTTAGTGTCGGTTTTGCATCCCTTAAGTATATGTTAGCTTGGATTTTGGTGTTGTCTGCAAAGTGATCACAAAATACATTAAAAAACATCATGGGTTATGTGATATTACCATTGCTCAGTCCTTCCCCTATGTATATTCAACACATAATATTAAAATCAGGTCTTACTCATTTATTGCCCATTACAAAAAGCCATCTGTTGTGAATTCCACATTCAAATGTTTTAAAGTTGTATAAATATAGTATTGCAATGCCTGTAACTCATTGTACATTAAAAAAACCTGATAATACTCAAAGAGATTTTAAGGGAAGGTTTCATTGCCAGCCAGCTGATGCCAAGGCTGTGGAGAGAATTACAAACTGCCTTTTCTAACCCGTGCCATGGGGGAAACTGATGCGTGGTTAATTTGTGTGATGTGCGTTGAGGTAACCCAGTGAGTAGTAAGGGCTTTAGAAATGCAGAAAGTAGTAACAGGTGAATTGAAAAGTCTCTGATCCGATTTACTGGAAAGGAAAGAGATGAAGAGGTGAATATAAGAGGGGGTGTGTGCTGTGAGAGGGCAGTAGCCACAGGGTGGCCTCTGCAATGGCACCGTGGGTCCCACCAGCCCAGTGATGGCAGGATGGCCACTGCTGCGGTGTCTTCTGCAAACTGCCTTTCTTCACTGTCCTCATGCTGACACGCTCCAGCCTACTTGTAATACAAGCCCTTACGAAATGTGTATTGGAACCAGCACTTTGCTGTTTCATTTTGGACTTCTTACATTTTCTTCCTTTCCATGTTCAAGGGAAATCATTGTTTCACTGTAATTTGAGCTGCAAACATTTTGCAGCTGAAGCTTGCAAAAAGAAGTATATATGCATATATGCAGTTGAACTGGCAAAAAAGGAGAGTGATTGGCACTGGAAATAAGAGCTTATTGTTTCCTCTCGTTAATATATTTATTGATAAATCGGATCTTACGAATATCATCCAGAGTTTTTCAGGAGAACTCAAGAGCATCATGTTTCTCTATAAGGTGTATATCCAGTTGGAATGCTACATAGCTCACAGTGTGTACATTTTGAAAAATTAGGAATTTCAAACAACATTGAAGTTTAATTAAGATAATGATGTTCTATTTGTGCAAATTTGCTGTAGATATTTTTGTCTGTAGATGTCTGACACATTGCCATTTCCAAGACTTGATTGATACAGGAATATGTTACAGAATAATAGAAATGCAGGCCTGAAAAAGACCTAGGTCCATTTCACCACACTGACACAGAAAATTAATGACCTAAAACATATTAATTAAAAATATATTTTATCAAACAAAGCAGTATTATTTATCCAAAAATTTGTCTCTGAAGTTTTTTGTCCATTATCTATGATTTCACTATTTAAAGGTCCAGTCAGGAAGCAGAAATAACACCATGTAGCTTAGATAGCGAGGTACACACAATAAATGAAGTACGATTATGCATTTTAATACACTGTTTTATGGCAACTGTTGTGTCTATACATTTAACTGAATATTGAGCACAGTTTGAAGCAGGCAAACTCTTTTCTGGAATAGGGCAGAAAAAATGCACAGTCTTATCCTGAGCTGAGAACAAAGCCAGGCTGACCGGTGAGAAATCCTGACTTATTTCTGTAGATCAATTTCTCTGCATTGATCTAACAATAGGGCTCATTAGCAGATGTTTAATTGACTCTATGACTTGTAGAGATAGCAACTACAAGAGCAGTTTGAACATAGGCAGACCGTAACTACGGGTGGAATTGAAACTGTTTCTGGTGGCCAGCTAGCGAGTGCACAGAAAGCTCTGAGTGTTATTGAACTTCCACTGTCAAAGCTTTTTGTGCAGGTCCCATTTGTGGAGTGGGACTTTCACATTGCAGACCCACAGGGCAAATATCCCAGCATTTAATCGGCCCCATTACCTTGTGCTCTGGCAGGTGATCAGCCACTTGCTCCCACAGCACTTTTTCCTAGACAAACTGCAGTGGCAGGCAATATCATATGCAAACATGCTAGTTTTAGAGGAACAAATTATACTCATTATCCCAAAAAACTAAAATGATAAATTGCATCCATAAACCCCTCTTATTACTGAATAATTGTTCAACATAAATATGACAAACAGATTTTGACCTCACTTCGCCTCCCAGTTCTGTAGCAAAAAAAATTGTAAAAAAAAGCTTAGAATAGAATAGAATAGAATAGAATAGAATAGAATAGAATAGAATAGAATAGAATAGAATAGAATAGAATAGAATAGTAAAGTTGGAAGGGACCTACAGCAATCATCTAATCCAACTGCCTGGAATATGGTTATGAATTTATCCTCTGTAAATTGATTTATCTAGCCCCTTTTCTAATTCATATATTAATTTTTTACAGCATTCTGCAGTGTTGCGTTCACAGTTGAGTTACTCATTGTAACTTGTGGAGAACAAGTCTGAGGAGGAGCGGCTGAGGGAACTGAGGGTGTTTAGTCTGGAGAAGAGGAGGCTAAGGGGAGACCTCATTGCACTCTACAACTACCTGAAAGGAGGTTGTAGTGAGGTGGGTGTTGGTCTCTTCTCCCAAGTAACAAGCAACAGGACGAGAGGAAATGGGCTCAAGTTGCATCAAGGGAGATTTAGATTGGACATTAGGAAAAATTTCTTTATTAAAAGAGTGATCAAGCCTTGGAACAGGCTGCCCAGGGAAGTGGTTGAGTCATCATCCCTGGAAGTATTTAAAAGATGTGTAGATGAGGCACTTAGGGACATAGTTTAGTGGGCATGGGGGTGTTGAGTTGATGGTTGGACTCGATGATCTTAGGGGTCTTTTCCAACCTTAATGATTCTATGATTCTAAGATATCATTCCTTTTATTTGCTGTAAACCTCCTGCTTGACGATTTCACTGTATTCTTCATAGTTGTTGTATTACTAGAAACAGCAAAAATGCATTCCTTAGGCACATTTTTCATGCCCTTCAGGACCACATTGTTATCAGTCTCAGCAGCATAGGAGTGTTCCCACAGTTGTACCCAGCCTAGCTGTGAGACGGGACATGGGCTCTTCTGCAGCGTAGCTCGGACAGAGACCAAGGGTGGGAGCCTCAGCTTAAATGTGGCTCCTGAGCAAAGTGGAGGGACCTGTGCTAAGGCTTCCCATGGCACTCTTCGAGGCTGGACACCTATCTAACCTGGCTCTGAACCCAAGCAACCAAACCCCAGTGGAGAAGGGTCCTCAGGGCCCTGACACAGAGAGAGAGGGAGACCAACCCCCAGCTACAGCCTTCTGAAAACTCAATGTCTCGTGTGTTTAATAGTATCACAGCACTTGATAGTATCGTGATCCTTTTCTGTTACCTGTGCTATGAAAGACTCAAATATGTCTAGACCTCAAACAAACCACTTCATTTCTCCAGGTCTTTTGTTTTTCTCATGTTTTCTCTGCAGTCCTAGTTGGGGTCTTCAGCATGTAGTTTAAATGCAGCTACAGATGCGGTATTTAGAGCTGCCCAATAGTTCTTTCCTAGGTCTTCAATTCTGTGAAGTACACTGCAGTTTACTGTCAAAACCACTAATTCTGCTAGGCCAAAGGAGCAAGTTTTGGGAAGACGGAAAGCAGTGGTGTTCTTCCAGAGCCAGCCCAATAAAAAAAATTTAATTCATATGGGTTACTAGACTGCAAAATCATGAAGCGTAGACTGGGAAGATCTTTCTGATTTTGTGATCAAATGCGATCACCTTTTCCCTTTATTGCATCCTCCAATCATTGGATCTGTCTTGGTAACTAAAATGAGCCAAGGACCATTCTGTGGCCATGCAGCCAACTGGCTGGACATGACTTACAAACATATAGCTCATCTACTAGACCACATCCAACAGCCTACTTGAACTGGTGTTGGCATGCTAAGCCCTGAGCCATTCCTAAGCATTGTATGGGAGAAAAACAGATCATCATGCCAAAACCATGCCAGGAATTGAACTAACAGTGAAAAATGATGGACAATAACAGGCCAGTGCATGTGCCTATGCCCCAGCAGTTTGGTTTACTTGGATTGATATAGCTTAGAGTATTGTTTCCTTGACTCACATTAATTAGATGTTTCAGTTTAAAAGGTCATTGGAGGTGATTGCAATTAGTAACCAGAGACTTCATATGAAATAAATACAACATCAGCACACTCCGCAGAGGGTTGTCTTCCAGCCTGCTGGCCATGTGCTTGCTACAGCTGGCTGACGTACCGAAGAGCATATTTGCACCTGCAAGATCTACAGCCTTAAAAAACAAACTCAAATTCTGAAGGATTCTCTAGAGTAAAAAAAAAACACTGCCTCCGTAACCAGCTGCATGCCGACAAAGATCTACAGCCGTTCAACAGTCTGCTCTGTGCCACCCTGCTGGAAGAAAGGGTGATGGCAGAGGGATGGGAGCAGGGCAAGGGAGCACCTTCCAGCCCTTGCAGAAATCCTTCTATGCACAGTTAGGGAGATTTTTCTGGGGGCTGACCAGACTCTTCTGCTCCTGCACTGGCCACTGCCACTGCCCACCACCAGCTTACCCTGTTTGTAAGTCTCCTCATTAGATCACAGTAGAGAATGGGTTTTTCTCTCCTATACAGTGGAAATTGGGATAAATTTGCACTTCCCTATGGAGCAGCCATCCCTTCAACTCATCCTTTCTCCAGCAGCTCTGCCTCACTGGGTTAGCAGTTTGTCTTTGGAGCTGCAGTGCTCTGGCATGGGTCAAAAGGACAGTTTCTACAGATGGTACCTCTCCCTTAATGCCTGTTCCTTAGGGCATTTCTGTTTTCACTGCCCTTCAATGTATGCCATGCAAGGAAGCATATAGCCCTAATTCCCTGCTCTAATCTGTAATTTGAGTCTTTATTAACATTTATGAAATTTTAATGAATCTTGCTTTCTGCTACCCTTGAAGTAATATACGCAGAAAAGAGCTGGTTGCCAGTACAGCCATCAGACATGCCTGCGGAGGAGAAGTTGGAAATCTCTGCTAGAGAATTAGTATCTGCAATTCCTTACACTGGGTCATTAATGCAACACATTGCTGCTCAGTAACTCTATGCACTGTCTTTTACACCATTACCATCCTTAAACACTTTTATTTAAACATGCTAGCATCAGCTATAGGTGACACCAGTCACTGAAAACTGCATTAGCATGCCTCCCTGGTCTCCAAGAAGTTTTGAAGTTAGGTGAAGTCGTTACATGTTGACTATTTTGGCAGGCTATATTGTTCTACAATTTATCAGTTGATAACTTCTGCTGCCTTATAGTCATTGTGTTTTCCCAAGTGAAGAACCTTTGGCTGAGCTCTGGAAATATATGCGTTTCACAGAAATGAAAAGTTATTAAATCAGTACTGCAGGGGAATGCAGAGGAATGATCTGTTTGTAATTCTGGGAAAAACAATTTAGAACACTGTTTTTAAAGCTTAACGAAATCACTTAAAATCTTTCACAAAAACAACCAACCTTTTTCATCTGGTCTCCAAGGATTTTGTTTATCTTTCAGATCTATTTGCTGCAAAATACTGATAATGCAGGAATTCCATGAGGCGTTAAATCTTCATCTACCAGTGGCTTGCAGAATTAATCAAATTACCTTTTAAAGTTAATGCAGTCGGTGAGAAGAGTTTAATGATATTCAGAACCTTCATGGTAATAATTACAGATGAAGAGGGTCAGTCAGTTGAGAATTAATGCAAAAAGTGCACAGAATGATAATCTGAATTAATGTATCAGACCGTGCAGAAAGCATTGGGAGAGTGAGCCATGAAAATAAAATTCATTTTCTTCCATTCAGAAGAGTGAAATAAACTCGCATGTGTGAGAATTTGAGTAAAGGATGAATTTGAGGCTTGAGCTATGCTAGAGAGGAGGTGGTGTGTTGAGAGAGGTGAAGGAAGGGAAGAAAAGGAAGAGAGAAGATGAACGGGGATTAATCTGGATTATCTCACAAAGTTTCAAGCTGTCAATCCTTCTATCGTGACTTAAAGACAGAAGCTTTTTCACAAATTTCTCTCACCCTGAGGCTCTCTCACCTTTTTCATTTTCTCTATTCTGCATGTGTATTTTTTCCACAGTTTTAGAAATGATCAAATACTCCTGAGGGCAGGGTTTAACTGTCCTTTCCCACACAGTTCATAGTTCTTTCACTAACGAACAAATGGAACAATCCTGAATGGACTTTCTTAAAAATGTGCCCCCACTTAAGTTGAATCTGGGTGAGCTCAGGCTGCACTCAGGTCTCACAGAAATGGGCAAAAAAGCAGTCTCAGTGAACCTGGAGCTGAGAGTGTGAGCAGAGACCATTGCCTCTGAGCACCTCTTCCTTCTGGTGCCTGGCATCAAAACCCACTGTCACTGAGGATGTCACGGTTCCCGGGTGCCTGATTTGAAATAACACGCAGCGTTATTGCTGGCAGAGGAAGGCTACTCAGTGTATTCTGAAAAACAGGCCTCTATTATAACTTGACTACCCCAAATATCTTCAAAATTATAGTCAATTTTTGAAAACCTTGACCATCTTGATCATTTATTTCCCACTTACCATTTTTGTCACATGTCTGTGACTTAAATACATCTGTGTTTGTTCTGTTCCTCTGAAAGACGTTGTTGGTTGCTGTCTTTTCCATACTATTAAATCAGCTCAGGCATCATATTGTAAATGCTTCTAAAAACTGAGGCAGTGTTGCTTTTATGGTTAAATGCATATTGAACTTCCCACATGCTGTTTTCATGTTTCAAGCTTCACTGCATATTGGCAGTTCAGATCCTTATTTTGCATGTATGATGGGATTATCAAGTGTGCCCGCTGAGCCCCCGGCGGAGAACCTCTTTACATAGCAATGCGATTATGCAATTGGACTATAAGGGTATAAATTATGTTTCTGCATAACTATATACTGCACTCTTCAGATCAGTGGTACTCAACTTGCAGCAGCCAGAGNATTCTTCATAGTTGTTGTATTACTAGAAACAGCAAAAATGCATTCCTTAGGCACATTTTTCATGCCCTTCAGGACCACATTGTTATCAGTCTCAGCAGCATAGGAGTGTTCCCACAGTTGTACCCAGCCTAGCTGTGAGACGGGACATGGGCTCTTCTGCAGCGTAGCTCGGACAGAGACCAAGGGTGGGAGCCTCAGCTTAAATGTGGCTCCTGAGCAAAGTGGAGGGACCTGTGCTAAGGCTTCCCATGGCACTCTTCGAGGCTGGACACCTATCTAACCTGGCTCTGAGCCCAAGCAACCAAACCCCAGTGGAGAAGGGTCCTCAGGGCCCTGACACAGAGAGAGAGGGAGACCAACCCCCAGCTACAGCCTTCTGAAAACTCAATGTCTCGTGTGTTTAATAGTATCACAGCACTTGATAGTATCGTGATCCTTTTCTGTTACCTGTGCTATGAAAGACTCAAATATGTCTAGACCTCAAACAAACCACTTCATTTCTCCAGGTCTTTTGTTTTTCTCATGTTTTCTCTGCAGTCCTAGTTGGGGTCTTCAGCATGTAGTTTAAATGCAGCTACAGATGCGGTATTTAGAGCTGCCCAATAGTTCTTTCCTAGGTCTTCAATTCTGTGAAGTACACTGCAGTTTACTGTCAAAACCACTAATTCTGCTAGGCCAAAGGAGCAAGTTTTGGGAAGACGGAAAGCAGTGGTGTTCTTCCAGAGCCAGCCCAATAAAAAAAATTTAATTCATATGGGTTACTAGACTGCAAAATCATGAAGCGTAGACTGGGAAGATCTTTCTGATTTTGTGATCAAATGCGATCACCTTTTCCCTTTATTGCATCCTCCAATCATTGGATCTGTCTTGGTAACTAAAATGAGCCAAGGACCATTCTGTGGCCATGCAGCCAACTGGCTGGACATGACTTACAAACATATAGCTCATCTACTAGACCACATCCAACAGCCTACTTGAACTGGTGTTGGCATGCTAAGCCCTGAGCCATTCCTAAGCATTGTATGGGAGAAAAACAGATCATCATGCCAAAACCATGCCAGGAATTGAACTAACAGTGAAAAATGATGGACAATAACAGGCCAGTGCATGTGCCTATGCCCCAGCAGTTTGGTTTACTTGGATTGATATAGCTTAGAGTATTGTTTCCTTGACTCACATTAATTAGATGTTTCAGTTTAAAAGGTCATTGGAGGTGATTGCAATTAGTAACCAGAGACTTCATATGAAATAAATACAACATCAGCACACTCCGCAGAGGGTTGTCTTCCAGCCTGCTGGCCATGTGCTTGCTACAGCTGGCTGACGTACCGAAGAGCATATTTGCACCTGCAAGATCTACAGCCTTAAAAAACAAACTCAAATTCTGAAGGATTCTCTAGAGTAAAAAAAAAACACTGCCTCCGTAACCAGCTGCATGCCGACAAAGATCTACAGCCGTTCAACAGTCTGCTCTGTGCCACCCTGCTGGAAGAAAGGGTGATGGCAGAGGGATGGGAGCAGGGCAAGGGAGCACCTTCCAGCCCTTGCAGAAATCCTTCTATGCACAGTTAGGGAGATTTTTCTGGGGGCTGACCAGACTCTTCTGCTCCTGCACTGGCCACTGCCACTGCCCACCACCAGCTTACCCTGTTTGTAAGTCTCCTCATTAGATCACAGTAGAGAATGGGTTTTTCTCTCCTATACAATGGAAATTGGGATAAATTTGCACTTCCCTATGGAGCAGCCATCCCTTCAACTCATCCTTTCTCCAGCAGCTCTGCCTCACTGGGTTAGCAGTTTGTCTTTGGAGCTGCAGTGCTCTGGCATGGGTCAAAAGGACAGTTTCTACAGATGGTACCTCTCCCTTAATGCCTGTTCCTTAGGGCATTTCTGTTTTCACTGCCCTTCAATGTATGCCATGCAAGGAAGCATATAGCCCTAATTCCCTGCTCTAATCTGTAATTTGAGTCTTTATTAACATTTATGAAATTTTAATGAATCTTGCTTTCTGCTACCCTTGAAGTAATATACGCAGAAAAGAGCTGGTTGCCAGTACAGCCATCAGACATGCCTGCGGAGGAGAAGTTGGAAATCTCTGCTAGAGAATTAGTATCTGCAATTCCTTACACTGGGTCATTAATGCAACACATTGCTGCTCAGTAACTCTATGCACTGTCTTTTACACCATTACCATCCTTAAACACTTTTATTTAAACATGCTAGCATCAGCTATAGGTGACACCAGTCACTGAAAACTGCATTAGCATGCCTCCCTGGTCTCCAAGAAGTTTTGAAGTTAGGTGAAGTCGTTACATGTTGACTATTTTGGCAGGCTATATTGTTCTACAATTTATCAGTTGATAACTTCTGCTGCCTTATAGTCATTGTGTTTTCCCAAGTGAAGAACCTTTGGCTGAGCTCTGGAAATATATGCGTTTCACAGAAATGAAAAGTTATTAAATCAGTACTGCAGGGGAATGCAGAGGAATGATCTGTTTGTAATTCTGGGAAAAACAATTTAGAACACTGTTTTTAAAGCTTAACGAAATCACTTAAAATCTTTCACAAAAACAACCAACCTTTTTCATCTGGTCTCCAAGGATTTTGTTTATCTTTCAGATCTATTTGCTGCAAAATACTGATAATGCAGGAATTCCATGAGGCGTTAAATCTTCATCTACCAGTGGCTTGCAGAATTAATCAAATTACCTTTTAAAGTTAATGCAGTCGGTGAGAAGAGTTTAATGATATTCAGAACCTTCATGGTAATAATTACAGATGAAGAGGGTCAGTCAGTTGAGAATTAATGCAAAAAGTGCACAGAATGATAATCTGAATTAATGTATCAGACCGTGCAGAAAGCATTGGGAGAGTGAGCCATGAAAATAAAATTCATTTTCTTCCATTCAGAAGAGTGAAATAAACTCGCATGTGTGAGAATTTGAGTAAAGGATGAATTTGAGGCTTGAGCTATGCTAGAGAGGAGGTGGTGTGTTGAGAGAGGTGAAGGAAGGGAAGAAAAGGAAGAGAGAAGATGAACGGGGATTAATCTGGATTATCTCACAAAGTTTCAAGCTGTCAATCCTTCTATCGTGACTTAAAGACAGAAGCTTTTTCACAAATTTCTCTCACCCTGAGGCTCTCTCACCTTTTTCATTTTCTCTATTCTGCATGTGTATTTTTTCCACAGTTTTAGAAATGATCAAATACTCCTGAGGGCAGGGTTTAACTGTCCTTTCCCACACAGTTCATAGTTCTTTCACTAACGAACAAATGGAACAATCCTGAATGGACTTTCTTAAAAATGTGCCCCCACTTAAGTTGAATCTGGGTGAGCTCAGGCTGCACTCAGGTCTCACAGAAATGGGCAAAAAAGCAGTCTCAGTGAACCTGGAGCTGAGAGTGTGAGCAGAGACCATTGCCTCTGAGCACCTCTTCCTTCTGGTGCCTGGCATCAAAACCCACTGTCACTGAGGATGTCACGGTTCCCGGGTGCCTGATTTGAAATAACACGCAGCGTTATTGCTGGCAGAGGAAGGCTACTCAGTGTATTCTGAAAAACAGGCCTCTATTATAACTTGACTACCCCAAATATCTTCAAAATTATAGTCAATTTTTGAAAACCTTGACCATCTTGATCATTTATTTCCCACTTACCATTTTTGTCACATGTCTGTGACTTAAATACATCTGTGTTTGTTCTGTTCCTCTGAAAGACGTTGTTGGTTGCTGTCTTTTCCATACTATTAAATCAGCTCAGGCATCATATTGTAAATGCTTCTAAAAACTGAGGCAGTGTTGCTTTTATGGTTAAATGCATATTGAACTTCCCACATGCTGTTTTCATGTTTCAAGCTTCACTGCATATTGGCAGTTCAGATCCTTATTTTGCATGTATGATGGGATTATCAAGTGTGCCCGCTGAGCCCCCGGCGGAGAACCTCTTTACATAGCAATGCGATTATGCAATTGGACTATAAGGGTATAAATTATGTTTCTGCATAACTATATACTGCACTCTTCAGATCAGTGGTACTCAACTTGCAGCAGCCAGAGAATTGCATTGACACTGGAGATTTCCAGAGACCCAAGCTGATCATGGAGGGATCCTTCATCGCAATCATGAAGCCGTATCAACTTACGATGATGTGCCATCGTTGCAACTCAGATTCATCGCTTGAGGATGCTTTGTTGTCCACCTGCCTCCTTAGGGGACGGCTCTTCTCCTGCACCTGGTTTTGTCCTCCAAGTTTTCTCCCAAGAGAAAACTCAGGAGCTTCTCCCAACTCTTCCATGAATCTCACAGTGTAGCTGTGCCTTCCTGGGGCTGTTCTTGCTGCTTTATGAAGCAACCGAAGGACAAATTGAGCACATCGTACTCTGACTTTGTGCTGCAGTAGTCCCAAGTAGTGACATAAGGACATACATTGCTGCAAAATCAGAGGTTGAATACGGTTCAGCTTCATTCAGCGGAGCTGACCTTGCAGTAACGACGTATTGCCTCATTCAGAGTTATAACTTTTAATCAAAGCACTTAAAAATACTGCAACCCTTGTTTTTATGTTGCATTACAAAGAAATTTGGCACTTCACTTGCTTTGCTGCAAATATTTTTGTTTGCATGTTTGTCATTTGAGATTTGTAGATAATTGGTTTGGCTGTGTTTGATCTCACAATCTGGCAAAAAAAAAAAAAAAGTAAAATTCCTGTGGTGTAAGGGGTTTTTTTATGAACTGCTGAGAAGCAAAAATGATGTAATTATAAAATGTTATAGTTTATCCCATAGTGATCTTGACATTTGCAAAAGGCAAAAGTGTGCAAATACTCTTGGAAGTTCTGTGATTAGAAAGCATATTCAGCATAGGTGGATAGTTATTTTAAAAATAAGTATCGGTGTTTTGTGTGACACATAGGTTATATGGGTAGAGGTTAACTCCCTCTTCTGTACTGATTTCATCTGGAAGATACAATAAGATTTTCCAAATAAGGATTTTGTTGTTGCAGCTATCAAATCTAAGGATTTGATTTGAAGGAGTCTCTGTAAGACTGGTCAAGATTTTCCTTCAAACCATCTTTTTTTATCTAGGCTGAGACTCTGGTGAAAAATGGTTGTAGGCAACATAAAGTTTTGTTTAAAAAACTGAGTGTGGAAATAGTTTTAGCCAAAAATGAAAATGAAATCCAGATTTGTGATGCTTCATCCCTAGATATGCTTCAAACCAGTTAGAAATGCCTCCTTCCCGCTTCCCACTCCCATCACCTCCTTCCCAGCACTATTTTGCAGCAGTTAAGCAATGGATGAGACTGTGCTGCAGTGTAGGTGCAAGCTGGTTTGGTGTTCTGGTCCAGATGTCACCACAGGTCTGAAGTGACCGAATACAAGCATCTCCTGTCGTGTCATTGGCAACAAAGAATTGACCTACGAGAAATTAGGTCTGGGCAGATAGTGCCCATCTTTTATTTACCACTGCCCAGTCGGTGCTTTTCCTGGAGCAAAGTGCTTCGGTGGTGGCAGTGGAGTAACTTGCACAGAGAAGTCACAGCAACTGCTATGTAGCCGATGGACTTCCCCCATTTCATATCCCTGTCATAGAACTAAAGATCCAATTTACCAGCTTTAAAGTAGGTTTCAGAGTTCAGTGTTCTTTAATGAACATCTTCAATGTAACGCCTTTCATTCCTCACTGTTTGTGATAGCAATACATTAAAGTCAGCCTTATACTTCTGTCAAGTAAGTTCACCAGCTCCCACACATAAATTGTCCTCAACGCCCTTTGTTCTGATCATGGGGAAGAAGAACTAACAGTAATTTACTTCCTCCTTAGAAAAAGATGTTACTGATTTGGGTAATAAATGAGCAAAGCTTTCCGAGTTCCCTTTATGGCTTTAACTGCTGACATTGCATGAGCTTTTCTAAAAAACACCAAAGGTAATGATGCCTTTGGCCACGTGTTTCTCACTTGTGTCCTCTGTGTCTCTCAGGGGAGAGTCACTGTGCATCCCAGGCATGTTATAGGGTGGCAAATGCTGGTCCAGGCAGGTCCATGCAAGCAGCACACTGCAGAGATCACAAGTCCCTGGGGGTACTTGGCTAATTCCCTCCTTGAGCTGGAACTGGAAAAGGATAGTTAACATCTGTCCCGAGAAAACACGTCCAACTCCAGCCTTACGGATTTTAATGGTGAACTGGGAATTTTCTAGCATACTAGAAAGTCACTGCCACAGCTGGAAGCCTGTGCTCGGCAGAACATCGCAGGGTTATTAAAGTTCAGGTGTGCTGGTAGGGCCCCAAAGGGGAGTTTATCTGTGCAGACATGGAGCAGGTACACTCGGATTTATTAGTTTCTCAGTTTCATTTTTGACTTGTGCATGGCCGTGACAGCATGTACACTTTGTATAACACAATGCAAGTTCTTTTAACACTTACCAGTGCATGTCAGCCTTGCCCAGGGGTGGGCCCATGATGCAAGCAAAAGCTTTGTACCTTCCCATTTCTCATTTTCAGTGAGTGTTTGATCCCAGCCCTGTGCTTCCCCAGTGCTATCTGCAGTCCATGAGCAGCTGCTTCTGCTGCCTTTCTCTTTGCTGAACCCAGAAAGTCAGTTTTCATGGCATATGGTACATGTACATTCTGGCATCAATCATAGAATCGTAGAATGGTTTGGGTTGGAAGGGACCTTTAAAGGTCATCTAGTCCGATCCCCCCTGCCATGGAGAGGAACATCTTCAACTACATCAGGTTGCTCAGAGCCCCGTCCAACCTGGCCTCGAACACTTCCAGAGGTGGGGCATCTACCACCTCTCTGGGCAACCTCTTCCAGTGTTTCACCACCCTCACGGTAAAAAATTTCTTCCTTATATCTAGTCAGAATCTACCCTCTTTTAGTTTAAAACCATTCCCCCTTGTCCTATCACAACCGGCTCTGCTAAAAAGTCTGTTCCCATCTTTCTTATAAGCCCCCTTTCAGTACTGAAAGGCTGCAATAACATCTCTCCGGAGCCTTCTCTTCTCCAGGCTGAACAACCCCAACTCTCTCAGCCTTTCCTCATAAGAGACGTGTTCAATCCCTCTGATCATCCTCTGGACCTGGGATTGGTGAGTGATCCCCCTGTCCTTATCTCGACCCACGAGCCTTTCGTTATATTTTCTCTCCCTGTCCAGCTGAGGAGGGAAGTGATAGAGCAGCTTGGTGGGCACCTGGCATCCAGCCACGGTCAACCCACCACAACCTGATTGCTGTGACTTTTCAATTATCATGGAGAGTGGCTTGGCAACTACATCAGCCAATTCCCTCAGGATTCTGGGATGCATCTCGTCAGGTCCCATAGACTTATGTATGTTCACATTCCTCAGGTGGTCATGAACCTGATTTTCTCTTACGGTGGGAGGGACTTTGCTCCCCCAGTCCCTGTCTTACTGTCCATCCACTGGAGAGGTGTGGGAAGAGAGGTTGCCAGTGAAGACTGAGGCAAAAAGTTGTTGAGTACCTCAGCCTTCTCCTCGTCCCTTGTTACCAGTTTGCCAGTCTTGTTCATCGGTGGGGGTACGCTTTCTTTGACCGACCTTGTCTGGCTGACATACCTGTAGAAGCCCTTCTCATTATTCTTTGCATCCCTTGCCAAGTTCAGCTCCAGCCACGCCTTGGCCTTCCTAACCCCATCCCTACACAACTGGGCAGCATCCCTGTCCTGTTCCCAGGATACCTGTCCTTGCTTCCGCTGCCTGTGCATTTCCTTCTTGCCCTTTAGTTTGATCAGCAGGTCTCGGCTCAGCCAGGCCGGTCCCTTGCCATCCTTTCCTGATTTGTTACACCTGAGGATCGAGAGCTCTTGTACTCTATGGAAAGTGTCCTTAAAGATCTGCCAGCTCTGTTCTGCTCCCTTGGTCCTAAGGGCAGTTTCCCACAGGGTCCTATTGATTAACTCCTTGAATAGCTGGAAGTTTGCTTTCCTAAAATTCAGGGCCCTGACTTTACTCTTTGCCTGACCTGTATCCCTCAGGACTGTGAACTCCACCAGTGCATGATCACTGCAGCCCAGTCTGCCTCCAATCTTGACGTCACTGATTAGCTCACTTGCGTTGGTGGCCAACAGGTCCAGTAATGCATCCCCTCTGGTAGGGCTGTCTGTTACCTGGCCTAAGGTGTTATTCTCGATGCACTCCAGGAGTCTCCTGGATTGCTGACAGCTCACTGGTGCTACTCTTCCAGCAGGTGTCGGGGTGGGTGAAGTGCCCCAGCAGGACAAGAACCTGTGAGCGCGATGGCTCCTGTAGCTGGAGTTAGAAGGCTTCGTCAGTCGGCTCCCCTTGATCGGGCAGCCTGTAGTAAACACCAACCACAAGGTTCCCTTTGTTGCCTCGGTCTCCAGTTCTTATCCATAAGCTTTCAACCTGCTTGTGGCTGTTCTTCGGGGACAGTTCTTCACAATCTATCCATTTCTTGATGTAGAGGGCAACGCCTGTGACTCTCCTTCCTCACCTGTTCCTTCTTTCTTAAAAAAACACATCTAATAGAAAACATTAGCTTTCCCATGCTCCTTGGTTTCTCATGCCACCTGAGGTTGAAATCCAAAACTATGGTCAAGTATTCATATCTAGCTTTGGTGTTTGAGATTTAAGCTTCAAGGAATCTTAAATAAAATACTCGATCTATGGAAAATAATACTAAAAACCACTTACTCACACACAATATTAACAGAAAAAGAGCTTTTGAAGGGAAAAACTGAGTAGTTTTTAGCCAGTAGTTAACGAACAAATTGTCCAAGCCTGCTGAAGAAATCATCTGCGGGTATGAGGGGTAATTAATTTATACCAGTTCAAAAATTCCTCCTAAGATGTCAGCTGGTATGCTGCATTACAGCATGAAATATTTAAACTGTATAGTTTCAAGAACAATCCTAGAAAGTCACAAAGAGTCCTAAGGATAAGATAGCTGCTCACTGGGCAGTGCTGTATTTCACTTCATGTCCCAGTTTCTGCAGTGGGAAGAAGACTCAGGAAAAAAAGGAGAGTTTATCACTTTTGGAAGAAGGGGCAGGCAACTCAAGAAGAGTCCAGGGGTCTCCTTAGGTCATGCAGAGAGACAATTAGAAAGGCAAAAGCCCAGCTAGAACTCAAGCTGGCCACTGTCATAAGACACCACAAAAAATGTTTTTACAAATATATTAATGACAAAAGGAGAGCCAAGGAGAATCTCTACCCTTTATTGGATGCAGGGGGGGACATTGCCACCAAGGATGAGGAGAAGGCTGAGGTACTGAATGCCTTCTTTGCCTCAGTCTTCAATAGTCAGCCCAGTTATCCTCAGAGTATTCAGCCCTTGGAGCTGGAAGACAGGGACGGTGAGCAGGATAAACACCCCATAATCCAAGAGGAACCAGTTAACGACCTGCTATGCCACCTGGACCCTCACAAGTCTATGGGGCCGGATGGGATCCACCCGAGGGTACTGAGGGAGCTGGCGGAGGAGCTTGCCAAGCCACTCTCCAACATTTACCAGCAGTGCTGGTTAACAGAGGAGGTCCCGGACGACTGGAGGCTTGCCAATGTGACGCCGATCTACAAGAAGGGCCGGAAGGAGGATCCGGGGAACTACAGGCCGGTCAGCCTGACCTCGGTGCTGGGGAAGATTATGGAGCGGTTCGTCTTGAGAGCGCTTACGAGCCATGTCCGGGACAACCAGGGGATCAGGCCCAGCCAGCACGGGTTCNAGGCTGAGGGGAGACCTCATCGCGCTCTACAACTACCTGAAGGGAGGTTGGAGCGAGGTGGGTGTTGGTATCTTCTGCCAACTAACTAGCGATAGGACGAGAGGAAATGGCCTCAAGTTGTGCCAAGGGAGGTTTAGATTGGACATTAGGAAAAATTTCTTTATTAAAAGAGTGGTCAAGCCTTAGAACAGGCTGCCCAGGGAATCATAGAATCATTAAGGTTGGAAAAGACCTTTAAGATCATCGAGTCCAACCATCAACCCAACACCATCATGCCTACTAAACTATGTCCCTAAGTGACTCAACCACTTCACCATCCCTGGAAGTATTTAAAAGATATGTAGATGTGGTGCTCAGGGACATGGTCTTAGAGGACTTTTCCAACCTTAATGATGCTATGATTCTATAAGATCGTGCTTCTGTAGTGAAGGAGACCTGCCAGACCAGGCTTGGAGACCTGAGCATGGGGAATGCTTGATGGTGGCCAGGAGCACGAATGTTTCTGCATTGGTCCAAGCTCTGGTGAGGTGTTGGATCTTCCACCACTGCCCTTGTGCCACCAGGGACATCTTTGGGGCAGTGTGTGGTGGTGGTGGGCTTTCAGGTGCTATGGCACTTGCCGAAATGTTTTTGCATTTCCAAGGAGCACAGCAGAGCTGCAGGCATATTTTTTGGGAGGCAGATTGGACAGCCTGAAGCAAAACAGTACAGGTTGAATGTCTGCATGTCTCAGGTTCCTCAATTGTAAAAGGAGGAGAGTATCTCCGTCATGTGGGCAGTTTAAAAAGAATAAAGCTGTCTTAATGTCCTTGAGTTGTGCCTTTCTTGACATTAATGCAGAGCGAGTTTGTGGTAGGGAAGTCCTTTGTATTTATAGCTTTGCTTTGCCTGTCCATGTCCCAACTAGCACCTGCTCCCAGCTTTAGCAGGGAGCTTGCAGACTTCAGGCCCTCAGAAATAGCTCATTTTTAAAATTTTCATTCCTATTCCAAATAAGCGTCACCTCTTTTATCCTCTGTGCAGATCCAGCACCTGTCTTGGGGCAATTACAGCAGCACTGTGTATGGGACATCCCAACCTTAGCTACACTGGCTGCTACCCCTCCCCTTCAGCACTGGTTTGCCTGAGCTGTGCAGGTGAAACTAAAAGTATCATGTGCTTTGTCTCTAAAATGAGGCAACATCACCACACTCCTCAACATGTGCATTCACAAATCTCTACACTTCTATACAAAAATATCAGTATTAATGGTTTTTTTTTGGAAGCAGTAGCCTTGCCTGTATTAGGGTAAAAAAAAGTTGCTCTTTACAATGTTGTAGCTACCGGACTGCAAAATTCGAAGAGAAGGTGTGGTTTTATAGATGATGATGCTCCAAATCTGCCTTCGGGCTTGATCCTTTCCACCCCTCGGGGGGGACTGTCCCTAGAGGAGGAGGCTGTGGCAGTCCTCCACACTTGCACTGGCAGATCGTGAGCGTGCATGTCGCTGGGCTGGACATGAGGCTGCAACGAGGGGGCTTTCTGAATCATGCTTTTGCTTGAAACCAGGGAACATGGACTCTGAAGTCACCATTTTTGCTAGCTAATCGCTTGCTAAGAAAAGGCAAGTTAGATATTGGAGCCTTTTCAAGGTCCCCAAAGACTTGGTGTTTTCCTTATAACTAGTAAGCCTATTACATGGTTGGGCTATTGCATTTCCTAAGGGTGCGTGGTAGGGTTTCATTAGTTATCTGTACCAAAATCTGAGAATGTATGATACTCCAGACATGATACTTGGTACTGATACCAAGTTATATCAATAGGAGAACTTTAAAATCAAGTCAAGAGTGTGAGCTCAGGTTTATATATTTTTTGCTTAAATCAAGAATAATTTAGCTCTTTGTTGGGCATGCTCCAAAAATGAGCAGAATAAAAATGCATGCTTGCATAATACTGTGCTTTTATCCTCATCTCTGCATATTGAAATTATGAATTAATTAATTCTCCATAGTCTGTTTGTTAATTTATTTTTTGTGAACAATTTATTGCTCTGAAGACAGAAACCTTTTTAAAGCAGAGAACAGGCAGAGTTTAGCAATGACTGTGTGGATTTCTCAAAAATAACACTGCCAGTGAATTTTAGCTCCCGTATTTTTGATTAACAGGTTATTTAACATTTGTGCTTTTTTGATCTTTGGCTCTTCACTGAAATTGTCAGCACGGCTTGCAGGAAAACATCCCTTACGGCAGTGTGTTGTCAGGGGGCCATTTTATTGATAGTAAATCATATCTTAAATAAAACCCACCTGAATGTAAATTCTCAAATACGTGGTCCATTTGCTAAAGCAAGTTATGGAATATATACCAGAGTAAAGAAAAAAACATTAATTCCAGTTCTTGAAGAGAAACAATTGGAATTTGGCTTTGTTTGGGAGAGGAGCTCTGTGTTCAGGATGGACATGTACACAGCAAAAGAGAAGTGTGGTGGAAATACTTCAATCCCTCCCTAAATCCCTTCTTGTTGACTGGAAGCCAAAGTGCCACCATCCTGCAACAGAAATAGCAATAGCTACACCATGGTGAGGTTAAGTGGTATGGGCAAAGATAAAATAATGAATTTATTCAAGCACCCAGACCTCAGTACTGTTGAGGTGCTCATTTTTCATGTCCCTGTGTGTTGCATTTTCACATGTACAGCCTGCACCTGAGGTAACCAGCCTTTGAAGCATCTCTTCCTTCAGGATTAACAAGAAGGAGCTGGCTGTAGGGGACCAGAAAAAAAGCAGGGGAAAAACTGGATGGAAAGAGTGCTCCCGGTAAACCTTCCCTTGTGAGACTACACGTAAAACCCCTTTTCTCTGTGAAACTGTAGAGAGTCAGTTTTCTCTGCATATCACATGTGGTTTGTATGCATGAAAATGCAATATTTCTGCTGCAGTGAAGAGCTTTCCCACATAGTTTTACAAATTGCTTTGTTGTATTCATGCTTTTTTTAATCGCTTTATTCTCTTCTTAGAAAGATAAATAAGGCACGTATGATTCCTTAGAAGCTGCCCTCAGATCACAACCCACAATCCATAGAATTGTCTCCCTTCGGGTCCTTCATGAATCTCAGTAACTTTTGAAGCAGTAGATCTTTTGTATGCAACCCGGTTATAAAAATGTCATGCGATTGTCTACCATGTCCATTGATCATGTGTTCTTGTGCTATACTACTCTCCCCATTACAAATGCATGAGTTATTTCTAGTTCTGTTTTCCAAAGATTCATTTTTATGAATGGAGACCATTTTTTAGAGGAAAACCCCTAGAACTGAAGTACTTGCCTCAAAAAAAATGGATGGGATAAACAACTCCACGTTGTGTGTGTGTCTGGTAGCCTGGATCAGAGAGACCAGGCTACCCAACAGGTACAATCGATGCACCCATCTGCTCCTCCTCAGACGCGTGTGCTTACATACTTTGTAGAAAGCATTCCTCCGTCGGGGCCTTCTCACGGACACATTTTCTGTGGCTTGTCAGCTCCCAGTAGCAGACGTCCAACTATTGGAGTAGAATTTGCATTTTGCAGAAAATATGTAAATAATATTCAAGCCCTGAAAACATCACCTTTCATGCCTTTGTTACATGTACTTCAATCCATGTTTATCAGAATCTGCGGTCATTGAAATACATTGGTTTATCCAAAAATCCTGACATCCCTGAAACATGCATTGAAATGCATGAACACAGCTGTTATTTGACTAGACTGACTAATTGCTTGTAAGCTACCTGAAAAACCCCCTTCCCTGCTGAATTCAGGGAAACACATTATTTAGTATAACTAATCCTTTCTCTTTCCCTAAAATAGATCAAATAAATTCATACTATCTCTGTTCAAACATCCCAGTCTTCCTTTGGCCTGGAGAAGGTTGAGTTGTTCTTTGCTGTTAAATGAGGTATTGATTTCCTATTTCTGCTGGCTGACATCCTGTCATATGAAAGACTTTAATCAATAGATCATATGTCAGCTGTAGTTATTTCACATATCATACTATTATTAACATCATCATCATTTTTATTAGTTTACATTTCTGCTTGGGCTGCTCCGGAATATTAGCATGTCTTTCCCCTTGCTCCTTCCTCTGGTTCCTTTTCAACGTAGGAGACCTTGCAACATAAACTGCCAGAGAATAAACTTTGTGCCTCCTTATGCCAAAAACAGACAGTAAAATGAGTGATTAAAGAGAAAACTGCCCTCCCCCAAAAACCTATCGCTGCCCTACCCTTTCTGTGTCATCTTGAGAAAGCTGTTCCATCTTTCCTTGCCTGGTTTCTGCTGTACCAGAGAAGAAATAAGCTTCCCTCCTTTATGTTGTGATTGCAGAACTTCTGCTGGCAGAGTAAAAACATCGGCCCCATCCTCTGAGGGAGATGAGTTGGGTTCCCCGCTGCCGTCAGTGGCTGGTGCCCACTTTCCCTTTGCCCATTTTTGCTGCCCAGGGACCAGATGAAGTCCCAGACCTCAATTCACGACAGCATCATTGTACTGGAGTAACAACCGATGGGGGTTGTCTGTATATCCAACAAAGTGCAGTAATTAACAAAAGGACATTTGCCCCTTAATTCTGATCTCATTCCCACTAGTTTTTTACACGACTGTTGGCCTCAGCAAGATACTCCTCCGTTAAGTAAAAATGGTTGAAAGCTGGATCGAGTCTTCGTTTCTGGAGAGAGACATTCTGCTGCCCATATTGTCAATTCACGCGCCTCATTTTTCACAGGATCCACTGGGACTCCAGGCTGCTCAGAATTAGCCCATGTAATTTGTCATATCTCCTTTTCCCAGGCTTTTCTATAATGATGCGTCTCTGTTGTATCTCACACTTTTCTGTCAACTTTCACGTCCATTATTGGCAAAAGGCACAGCTGGAATCTCTAACAGAGGAATAGCACACAACAATTCATTTTAACAGTTGCATCCTTTTTTAGCTATGCACATCTAGCACATAATTAATAGGAAGCTATTCTTTTAGAAAGAACTTAATGGCTGTTTTTGAGCATTTTCAGAAGATATGGATATTCCGTGAAATTTATTCACCTTGTTTATGAACATTTTTTTTCATGTACAAATATGTAATCTTTATTTTGGTCAAGAAAACAGCGAAGGCTTATGTTAGGGAAGGGATTTATGAAATATACTTAACTTGTATAATTAAGAATATCTTACAAAAACTTGCATTTCTATTTTAAACATTTTTTGTGGCTTACATTCAAAATAAATTAGCTGCATAATTAGTACATTTTAGGACATCTACTAATGAGTTTTATGAGTCTTTTTCCTGTAGAGTCATAGATGTTTCAGCTTCTAATTGATAGCAATTCTACCTTTTCATGCTTCCAAGAGGGGGAAGATAGTTCTCTGAAATACAGAGAAATACTCTACAGCATCTGACCTTCAGGTCTTGCAAGACACAGTTATCCAAAACACAAAGCATTGCACTAGAACCCAGAGCAAGTCTTGTGATGCAGAAGCAAATCCTTTCATTCCACTGTCTGCAGCTGATAGTCTAATGACAAAGTATTTTAGTTTCAGGCTGTTTAAAATTCCCATTTAAATGACAGAAAATGTAAGGAGTTTAAATTCTTTGACTTAGGAAGAAAACAGGAGCTCGCAAGATCCTAATTTATATCCTAAGAAACTTTAATTGTGTATGTGCATAATTTAAATTTTATATGTGAAGCTGTACATTATGTTTGTTTTCAAGTTATCACACTGGACTTTTATTTCAATGCAATCATGGAAAAAACTCTTTACCTGTAATTTGATGTAATTGGACTGTGATGGGAGTTAATGGACAGATAAAATACCTTTTGACTGCTTCCCGTGGGGAAGGGAAAATATGCATTCTTTTTACATAATTTCATCTGTGACTAACAATTGTGATTATGATACTCGTAACTGGGGGAAGCACTACCTTATACCAGGATTACTCCTACTGAGCTGACTGAGACTACACAAGGAATTAGTCTCCCCAGTCTGAAAAAGGGGTTATCTGACATTTTAACTTTCCCACTTTCACTTGACCTTCAAAATCTACCCTCATGACATTGCAATTAACCTCTCCTAATTTCCCTGAAATTCTTCCTTTCTCTCCACAAACTGTTTCTTTGTAAACATGAAACCTTTAATTTCTGTCCTTTCAGAAGACATCAGTAGTCAGCCAGTGATCAACAGCAAAATCATTGATTGTTGATATGAAGCAGTTAAAAACATTGACTTTCTGAAGTCAGTTGGAATTTTGTCTTCATTACTATTTTAGGATTTGTTCCCAAATAAGTTATGTGCTTTTAGAAGGGAAGGAATGTCCTTTTGGATAAATCCAAGCCCAATGACAAGTAATACAAGTCGTGTATTTCTTTGTAAAGTAAGGTCTAAACCTAAATTGTTATTTCAGTCAAAACTCCCCATAACCTGAGTAAATCTGTATTTTTTTTTAAACTATTTGAGTAGCAACTGTTTCAGGTTATAATTCAAGACTGTAACCTAGTTTAGCAAAACTCTTAAGCACATGCTCATGGGTTTTGATAACTTAAACTCAGGACTAAAGTGCCCTGCACAGTTGCAGAGCTACTAATGCTTTCACTGGCGATTAGTATTAATTCTTCATTTGAGCCAGTATGGGAGAAAAGCCAACTGGGATACCCTGACTAAAGAGTTTAGTCTTCAGTACTAAAGACTTCAGTACACCATCAGGAGGAACGTGCATTGCTGATGTTATCACTTTGTCCTGTGCGTTTTCAGTTACTGTTTTGGTTGGTAGATTCAGGCAGAAAATAAACATTCACACGGAGATTATTAACACATAGAGAATGGCTGGAAAACTTAATTTGCTAACAAGCAGCTTTGCAAGCACCTGTTCTAACAAAGCCTAGTTTCCTACAGATTTATGTCTCTTGCTTGATTGGCTTTATGACTGAATTATATGTTGGCCTTGCATATATATATGTACAATGTCCTGCAGAGTAATTTGACAGCAATGTGCAGGCAGCCATTTGACTGCACATCTCAGCTGAGTCTCAGAAGTGACTGGGGCAAGCTTGTGGGTGTCTGAGCCGTAGTATCTCCTCTGTGTACCTTGCAGCTTTCTATGGAGTCTGTAGGATCTCGATTCTCTTTGAGACCTTCGCTCTTTTGTCCAATGTGATTGAAACTAGCCAGTGGATTGAGAAGTTGTTGGTAGCAGAGGGAAAATAGGGTCCCATGTAAGTATGCTTTTCAGTGCAGTCCAGCAGGAGCTGGTCTCCAGAAGGAATATTTCCCAGGTCTGCTGGAAGGTGGAAATATATAAATGAGATGATACTCGGGATCACTCAAGATGTAGAAAAGCATTGCACGTTTTACCAGGCCTCCCAGGGCAGAGCTGAGTAGCTCCAGCTGAGCCCAACCACGCTTCCTCCTCCAGAGGCTGCTGCTGCTGCTGAGCTGGAGGATGATGCTCTGCGGCTGGTGGAGACCCATCTAGCTTTTCTAAGTGATTTGCAGACAGACCCTTTGGAGGCTGTACCTCTAATACTTTTTTAGCACAGAGGAGATGAGTGACAGGAGGCAGTACTTCACTCAAGCTTGCCATTCCTTCATATCTCTAAATGTTTTCTACCCCCATCACCCTTTTCCAGGCTGAGGACTTTGAAGGTGTCTCTCCCTTCTGTGAATCTGCTGATGTCTTGTACAATTAGCACCTCAGCTCACTTGCCAGACATGTTCTCAGTCCTACTTTCATTCCTCTATGTCAGGGAAGATGAGACTGCAGCTGATAAGCTTCACCTTAAGATTAATCATCCTTGCTAGATGGTGGCGTTTCTTTTCTTATCTGAGCCTGGCTGCCCCAGCCATCCCACAGCTCCTAACTGAGGAGGTACAACTTTATTCATCTGACGGTTTCTCTCCATTAATGTAGTCAAGGTCTTTCTTCCTCTGGATCACATGGGAGGCCCAATGTAATATTCAATTCAATTTAAAAAATTAATCTAGATATTTAAAAACATTATTTAAGAGAATATTCAGTGTAAGCTTCAAGAGTCTGCTTGGAGTAAACCAAGAAGCGGTTTAGATTTTAATTTCTACCTCTCTCCTGGACATCCGTCACTTCACAGGTTTCACAGTCAGGATGCGTTTGAGAATTATGTCTGCCATTATTTCGGTGTTGTCTCTTACACTGAATCATACAGTGTATGTGGGATTGTAACCGAACTGTGTGTTGCTTCTTAAGGTTCTCTTTATGATTGTGCTTCAACAGTCTTGCTGCAAAGAGGCAAAAATCTTTCCCAGTTAAAATTATAAGGATTTTTTTTATTGTTATGCCAGTTATGACAAATCTACCTGAACATACATAAATATTAATTTACTTCATTGTAAGTTTTCCTCCTAGTCGGCGAAGCTGTGGAGGAATGTCAGGGCTACTCAACATCGGTTTTCATCATTTACAATCCCAAACACATATCTGAGTTTTCCACCTTTGGAAAAAGTATCGTAAACCTTCATCTTTCTATGTTGCTACTAATAGCTGGAGGAAGGGCAACAGAAATCTTATCTCAAAGCTAGCTACATCTAATAACTATGGTTTGTTATATTAGCTCAGACTGGAGCTTTTTATTATTTTAGAGTGAGATTGTTGGGTTAATTTCAGTCAGGTACCTCCATAGGAACTCCCCTATACATCCTGATTGATGGAAATCTATTTCCTATGCAAAGAAGGTTGTAAGAATTGCAAATTTCTTGGTCTATGTCTCTGGAATTTCAGTAGTTTCTAGAAGATTTCAGAGGTCCTCACTCCCTGGCTGGCACTCCTGCAAAGCTTGTGAATGCTGCAAGAGCAGAGACCTTGTGGTCCAGGTAGCATATAGAGCTTTTAAATTTTATAGCAACAGGGAGAAGTGCTGGGGCAAAAGTCTCTCTACTACTCCAGCTTCATAAATGCCACAGGTGTCATTAAGCTGTTGGGTATTCTTGATCCTAGCCAAAATAAGATCAAAGAGGCATACCTTTTGATACTTCAATATGAATACATTTTACTCTTTTCTTGGTTTCTCAGCCCTGAACTGTAACATAAGAGTCAGCTACATTGGAAAAAAGTTCCGTCTTTCTGATTCTCTACACAAAGCGATTTATTGTGAAATCAAAGTAACCTATGAAGAAAACAGCCATTTTTGAAAGAAAATGGTTGTGTACTGTATGTGAATATGGATGTGTGTTTTCATAAAGCTGCTAAGCAAACTGGTATGTTTCTATTCTAAAAAGGAAAGAGATAAAAATAAATAAATGATACAAGATATTCCCCCAATTGCCAGATTTGTGCAATGCATGGTAGCTCAGAGGTTCTTCTACAACATCCTTTTTCTTCAGGTACATTGATGCCATTGTCCCAGCTGCAGATGGGGCCCATTGGGACACACCTGAGCTTGGTCCAACCTACCAGGGGTATTGACGACAGGGTAGCCGCAAGAGCACAAAGAGTAGTGCAGGCTTGAGTATTTTGAGCAAGTTTTGCTCAAATTTGAATTGAAGATTCATGTCAGCCAGTAAAGCTACCTTGGGTATGCCTACAGTAGGGCAGATGGACCCCACCACACAGGGGTGGGGGGGTGAGGTTCAGTTTGATACAGGTAAATATATGCACAGCAGGCACCTGCAGCTTGAGTGAATCGGAGCATCAGGAACCATGGCAGGGAAGTGATTGAGTAGAGACTAGCTTCTTAATTTCACATACATTAATTTATCAAGCAATAATCAACCAAAACAGATTCACATTTGACAGAATCCATTCAAGTGAGGTTACACATTTTGCGGAGTTGAAAGCATTTCATTAGTACTGTTTAGAAAGCAGGATACTATGCTATATAATTTATCAATTTAAAAGGAAGTCCTGCTTTCTGCAGTGATCCAAGAAAATTTATTGGCTTCAATAAGGCTGTTAAGAGGAGGAAGCAAAGAGATTTTGGCCAAACCAATTGTAAAAGCAATTATGATTTTTGGTGAGATGGATCCCAAGAAATATAAAAAAAATGTTCTTGGAGATCGATTGACATTTGTTACCTACGGTGCCACCGCCTTAATCTTTCAGACCTCACATTACATTCTGTTGATATTTTACCTCTCTGGACCTTGGTACTTCCTTATTAGTCACATATTGGGTTCACTTACTCTATTGCTATATTGCTCTGTTCTGTCTATTTTCAAGCTTTTAAGTAAAATTTCAGGATTTTCTTACTGCAATGTAGCTGCTGGAACCTCTGAAAAATACTGATATTCTGGAAACTTCAATTAGAGATTCATAACCAATTCTTAGCCCCACACTAATCTAAGGTCCAGCTTCACTGGAACTAATTCCTATGGATGCTATTGTACCGAAAGAAAATTAATTGCTCCTTGCATTAACAGTCCCAGAACAAAGATTTGCTTCAGTCTTGTGTCTGCCTATATCCGAGCGTTGTGTTTGCTGGAGACTTTCCCATCAGTTTTTCTCCCCTGTGTGCTTGCAACACAAGGAACCAGGCAAAGCCAAAAGGAGGGTTCTTGCTGCACCCCCATATGATATGCCTTTCTGGAGAGCTCACAGGAAGATTTTGTGGTCAGCCCATCCTGCCTGGGAAACAGCTTCCCTCCTGTGTCCACAGCACGATGGATGTCAGGTGTATCCCTGCCTTGGACCCATGCATCAGCTGGAAAATGATGTGATACTGTCATCTGCCACTCTTCACGCATCGAGGCCTCTGGGAACATCACCACCACCAGGGAGAGTGGCCAGGAACCCTCAGACCACCTGTATTTCACATCACAACCTGGTACCTTCAGTGAAGAGACATACGCCTCTAGCTGGTGTAGCTGCCCTAGAAGCCTCTGACCACGTCTCTGTGCGTTCTTTGCGAATGGAGGGTTTCGGAGCAACTCGCCGGGCACCTGTCTCTCTCCAGGTACTGCAAGGGGAGCACGGGATAACAAACCAACTCACGTCGTCACCCCAATTAGGTGGCCGAGCTCTGCTTCAGGCTTAGGCTCTGCCTCCAGTCTCCAGTAGCCAGCTAAAGGTTATCCCACCAGTTATACAGGTGCACAAGGGCAGACTCCTGCAGGTAAGCATCCAGGTGCTGAGAGGGTCAGTGCTTCTCCCTGGATACAACTTACGTGCTGCACAAGTAGATAAACAGCACTTCAGCTGTGTGCTATGGACAGGAATGGGCTCAGACAGCATCAACCCCGTAATATGCAATGAATCAAATCAAATAAATAATGAGACTAAATAATGATGTATCACATCCTCCACTGCTTTCACAGACAACACTGTCAGGTCCCACTTGGGCTAGAAATGCCACAGTTGAGGGATATCTGCTGGGAAGAAAGAAAGAAACACAAGAGTTTCTGGCAGATACTTCGTGAGTGGTATCACATACTCAGTTATAGCAGGGATGTGTTACAGAAAGCTGTGCTTTTTGTACACAGTAAACATAGGGAAAATGAGTGTGCAAGCCTATCAGACAAACAGTTTCTTGTTCTGGCTGCTGCATGACTCTCTGAGATAAGCAGCTGAAAGTACTGGTTTGTAACTGCTGGCTCTAACAGGTGGAGGAGAGATGAGACTGGAGGTCTCAGAGAAACTGTATAACTTGCAACCCTGCCCCAGCAGGAGCCATCTCTTTCTGCTAGAAGATGGCTCCACAGATTTGTTTGGAGAAAGAAATCCATATCTGATGTTGTACAAAAATTGCAGGCAAGGTTTCAGGTCACAGGAAGATCAGGCAGCATATGAATGTGATCCCATACTGTCTCCTTCAGATCAAAGTAATATAACCTGTTCCTCATCCCCATGGAGTCAGGATCAAACGGATCAAGCCTTCACCTGAAACCTCTAACAGGTTCCCTAATGGGCATCACCAGCAGACAGAATTCAGTAAAAAAGGTTCTTCATTAAACTGAAAAGCAGATGTGAACCCTTCCAGGAGGTATGTATTTTTCAAGCTAAAGGGGGGAGGTTCTGTATTCCTGTCTTCTCCACAGGTCCAAAAAAGGGATGTTTTGAACTTCAACATTTGACACTGCACTGGCAAAAATATCTAATTTCAGGAGGGAGAGGCCAGGATGAGCTGTAGCCTGGTTTTGAACCATGCTGCCAGGAGCCAATGACCATGGGAGCATCACATCTTGCCCTCCCCAGGCGTGATGCCAGAGGGCAGCCATGGCACCGAGGTCAGCACGGCTACCAAGAGAGGAAAATCAGCTACGGGCACGTGATAACTGAGGAAAAGGGCCACAGAGTCCCTTGCTGTTCCTGCTGGGGTTCAGGTAGAAGAGCTGGTGGTCCCCATCTGGGCACCCGGTCTCCCCGGCCCTGGCACAGGTGAGACTCCAACTCCTCAGCCACGTGAAAGTGGGCTCCATGTGCTGCAAGTGCTTCTGATCCATCTCCAGCCACGACCAGATCTCTCTGGGGTTCTTCTCAAACTTGCCTTGTTACAAGGTAGCAAATACAGTCTTGCTCGGTTTTTCTCCCCAAAGTCCTTCAGACTTTTTCAAGCTTCTTTGAACGAAGGACTTTGCTATGGACAGAGAAGTTTCTGGGTCAGCTTTATCAAATAATCCTGGTACTGGAGGCCCATTTTATACCAGTGAGATAACTTATATCAATTTCCTGAATGAAGTAAGTTTTAGTGGCAAAGGACTTTCTTTTGGTATAACTATTTCTGACCTTATTTTGTTAATTGTGGGAATAGTTTTCGTTCACGCTACCAATTGGGTCATAGAAATAACCATTTGAGCCAAGTGAGGTAAATAGTCTTTCCACGCTGTTTTTTATGGGGAAGGGCTGCCCTTTGGATATTTGCCAGCAAATATCGCCTACATATGAAAAAAGAAAATACAGACCATGCTTCAGAACATGTGTTTCCCAAAACCAGGCTTGGTTATCAAGCCCAGATCACACAATTTGATCATCATGATCTTTATAAATTTTCCACAAACACAGCTTTTGAATGCACTTGTTTGTGTATTCTGAAAGCGGGGTTTTTTTTTCCTTTCTGCTCCCAGCCTCGGGAGCGGAGAGCACAGCACTTCCAGGCATATCCCACTTTTGCTGCATGCGGCAGCCATGGCAGTGTGGAAGCCTAAAATCTTCCAGGTTGGTTAAAGGCCAAAAGGGTCTGTGGATGACTGTGGGGCGCTGAGGGGTTGCTGTGTCACTGAAGTCTTAAGGATAAAGCCTTTGAGCTAACTCTCAGAAGATTTAACTCATTTCTCCAGACCCATATAACTGCTTAGCAGCTGAACACCCCATCAATATGCTTGCAGCATTACTGGTGCACTTAAAGTGTGCTGTAAAAGAGATGGGAACCTTCTCCACTCCCAGGCAGCATTTTCAGACTGCTCCAACGATTGTGTAAAAGTGGGAATTTACATAATTTCCCCATCTGACAGGGAAATTGTATCTGGAGAATCATTTTGCAGGCATAGTTTTTAGACAGGAAAATCTAAAAAGATTTACTTTAAAAAGTAAGGGGGTAACATTCATCTGGATGTGGGTTCCCCCAGAAATTTAAGCTTGGTTTAAGAATCGCAGATGTTCTTCAAAACTGATGTTCACTCCAAATGAAGCCATGTCTCCAGCTTAATACATTTTTTTGTGGTGAGCTCAACCATCCATCTTGAAAGTTGAATACTCTAATTCAGAGCATTCAAGATTTACTAATGTAGCTCTCAAATTGTAATGCAGATAACCGTGCCTCTCTGTGAAAGCATTCAATTTAGAGATAAAATAGAAAAGGACTCTATTCTGCATTTCAGTATTGACACAATTTAAATGCCGCAACAGTGCAATTCATTCTTGCATGCCTTTGGCTAACTGCCAGCACAAAAATGGTGTATGGGGAGAGGGAGAAAAAGAGAAGACATTATAGAAAAATAAAGTATACTGGGAAAAAGGTTTTAATGGTAGGAACCGTGCCTATGCTATTATTTTTGTTGCACAACTCCAGTAAAGCTCTGCCCATAAATTGTCTGTGGGCAGGCTTGACCCATCTTAGTCTAGATATAAGGAAGAAATTTTTTACAATGGGGGTGGTGAAACATAGGAACAGGTTGCCCAGAGAGGTGGTAGATGCCCCATCCCTGGAAACATTCAACACCATTCAGGTTGGATTGGGCTCTGAGCAACCTGATCTAGTTAAAGATGTTCCTCTCCATGGCAGGGGGGGTTGGACTAGATGACCTTTAAAGGTCCCTTCCAACCCAAACTATTCTATGATTCTATGAAGTGCATCTTTTTTCAAGGTCTGCCAACTCTTTCCTATTATTTCCTATTACCTATTATTCTAGTAATTATTGCATTTGCAAACAAAGAAACAGTAGTTTTGAGAATTGAAGAGCAAGACCTTCAGAGATTTCCTAGGTTCAAACAGAGCTAACTTCAGTAGGCATCTTAAGTGTTCTGACGTGGAACAGTGCTGAGGGGACTTTCACCTACGTGTGCTGCAGGGCTGAGAGTATGGGTAGACCAGCTATTTGAACAGGAGAAGCTGGGGTATTTTGCACTGAGATTTCTTTGGCTGGATTGTTTTAGAATAGTTTGTTCACATTAGAGTTAGTGCAAATAAATTATTTTAACTAACTCTAAATATTGTGACTCATGCAATAAAAAGAGATGTATACTTGCACTTTAGCCAACCTGGGAACGGTCTCATAAATATTGAAGTGGTACACTTCGTGCAAAGTCCCTTTAAGTAAGCCTGCCCATTTCCATAGGGCAACCATGTCTCAAGTCTGTTTAAATGAAAATTGGTGATCATGATTCTTTTTTTAATTAAAATTTCTTTAATTAAAGATGAATTAAAAGTTTCTGTAAGAACTCGTTTCCAATATAACTCACTCATTCTCAAGCCAATACTACAGTCCAAAACAAATGTTCAGGTCATCCACAAGGTATTTCTGTCAAAACAATGAAACAGCTGTCAGTCTTCACCATCTGTTTTATTACAGTAATTCTTCTTCTTACCTGAATTCCCATCTTACAAGTCTTTTAGGTTGTCGAGAGACAAGCTGGTTTCTGCAGTCTGCAAATGCTGTGTGGTTCACTTAGAGGAAGCCCTGAGTGTCATCATTTGAAGTCAGTGAATTTTTAGAACACAGAATTAAATTGCAAAATATTTTGGCTGCATTACAGCAAGGACTGCAGCAATAAGGAGGGCTGTTTATTTTTTATTAGGAAAATAAACAGTAAAGTGAAAAAATGGAAGAATGGAACTAGGGAGTTGGACTTGTTCTGACTGTTCCCTTAATAGAGTCTGACTGCTGTCTCTGTGTCCAGCTGTAGGGTTACTATAGACATAGCATTGATTTCTATTTGGAAACACAGGAAGCATCATATGAAATAACGTCAACCCGGTCCATCAGGTATCCCTGAGCGCATGTGCCTACAGTGAGGTGGAGCACAGCAGAGGGTTGGTGTGGAGAGGGTGGTGGAGCAGTGCTTGGTGGTCTTCAGTGCTTGCAACCAGACTCAGCGTGGCCGTGTGAAGCCGGCATTAGCACTCTTTCGTTTAGGCAAAGAACCGCTCGGTGTGGCTGGGCTGCACCTACATCAAAGACAGTGAAGCCCAGGGCGTGCTGCGCTGCACTGCAGAAGCACAAGTCTCTGCTCATTTAGTCCTGTCTCCATCATACACCACTTTGTCGTGTATACTCCTAGCAGCCCCTGAAACTGTAGAAATCTTACAGTGGTCAAGCTAGTGGCTAGCTTAGAAAGATAGATACAAGTCTATATCTCTGTTTTATTTTACCTAATGTCAGTGTGTGCTACTTGCTGTATAATTGTTTGATCCTGTTGTTAGCACTGTAACGCTCTTGGTTACTTGATACCTTGAAATAAGGACATCCATGGGTTATTTAGCCATTTTGTTTTCTAATTAAAAAGAAGACATTTCCTCAGATGTGGATAAATGCTGCCTTCCAAATACTTGAAATGTTACTTTGCTTTTGACTTATGACAGGGCAGAGAACAATATTCTTCGGTATACCCGATTTTGTTCACTTCTCTCTAAACAGTTACAGGGTTTTCATTTCTCTCTGATGCAGAAATTATTTTCTACCTTTATTGCCCTATGTGCACTAGCATTTGCACTCTTTCTATTTAAACGCTATTCTTTTGAGATATGAAGCTCAGAACAGACGCACTGTTAAAGGTGAGGGCGAGCATTTTGTTTACCTTGGGACCTTATGAGTTAAGAATTGTCCTTGTGCATCCCAACATTTTAACTGTTGTTCTGTAAGCAGGAGCTCATACTGATCACGGACACAGGTCTTTTTCCTTTGTGGCTGCATTACATTTCCAAGCTAGTAATTCAGAGGAGTCGTTCAGACCATTTCCTTCCCATTTGTATGTGTCCTAGCTGTCACATCACTTCGACAGGACTCTCTTGAGGAGTTCCTCCTGGTTTTTTCTAGTTTTGATTAATCTAAAGAATTTTTTTTCTATTTGTGTCTAGTTCTGTCAGGTCATATATAAATATAATTAGCACCACTCGTTTCAGTCTGGGACTTAAGCGCACACGAGTGTAAACTTCTGTCATACTGAGAAGCAAACCTTTATTGATGCATCTGTTCCTACAGTGTTTGCAGGCCATGTCACTGCTTATCTTTCACACCATGATTTACTCATCTTCTTGTACAGAACTCTGCCAATGGCTTTTTGAAAGTGCTGCTGAACCACATCAGCTGCTTCTGTTTCCATCCGCTGTCTCGTAGGGTGGTGAAAAATGAAATGATCCCTCCAAGTCCCTCTGTCTGAGTAGCAGTTCAAGGAGTGCAAGAATCACGGTTGTGACTGATCCATTTGCCTTTTGTTCCTCTTACTCAAGAAAAGGACAGCTGAAAAAATCTTCCCTGCTACAACATTTGACATGCCTTTCTTGTTGACTGATTCTCACTTTTACAGCCTTGTCTTTCTCTACTTTAAACTAAATCAGCTTTAGATATCATTGAAGGCAGACATCCTTTGAAACTTCATGCTGATAGGCAAAGGCAGATATCAGCTAAGCAGCAGATATTAAAATACCAGGATCGACTTTAGGAAAGGAAGATATAGCTACTTTACAAATGCATTTTCAATTTTTTTGTTCTTCCCTGTGCTCCTAAAAGGAAAGCAGCAGCAGTCTTTGATCTTAGAAGACTGCAACACATTGAGGAGTATAACAAAACTGTTTCCTTGCTTATTATATGAGCCAATACGTTTTATTCTTTCCCATCATTTTAGTATTAGATTGCCCTGCAAATTGCAGATCAAAGCATCTAATTTTAAAAAGAAAGAATTCATCTCTGCTCATTACAGGATTCAAAAAGGGACTGGAGAAATGCGTGGCATGAAAAATCCGTTGAAGCCATTAAACACTCCCTCTGGCTCAAGAAGTCCCTGACCTGCAACATGCTGCAGAGTGGGGAAATACCCCTATATATTTTCCCTGTTTATGTAGTCTTTCCTTTCTTTGCTATCTGCTGCTGGCAGCCGTTGAAGAAAAGGTACTGGGCAGAATGGAGACCCTCTGCAGGGTCCCACACTCCTGGGGGTCAGAGGAAGGACAGTTATTGAGTGGTGGCACATGTCTGGGTGTGCGTGGAGAGCCAGGTTTGTCCTGGAGAGATGAGGGTGAGTCAGTACACCTTGCTGTAAGGCAGTCAGGGTTTTCTCTCTTCCCTTACGCAGAGCACGGGAACTGGAGCGGCTGGACAATTATCTGATTGCTTCCTCCTGAGCAAAAGCAAAAGCTTCCCTAAGAAGGCAGGCGCTTCAATACAAACAGAGGATATTGTTGCTTTTTGAAACTCTTTAACGAAGATTATAGAGACTGTATTCAGCATCTTTGAAATAGAACGGCTTTGATCAGCTGCGTGTGCAAAGATGGGCTGAGGTAAAAGACAGGGAGAGAATGCATGGTTCCTTTTAATTAAAATGATTGATTACTACAGTATGTGATAGTTCAAAACTGATTAATGTTCTTAATGAATTACTTTAATCTATTTGTGGGTTTCTTTTTAAGCCTCATGTGGGTATACATTATCAATACCTTCCTTTGCTAAAGCAAATTCGTTTTTCTTTCCTTTTTAGGACAGTTTATCCAGATAGCCACATTCAGAATTAAGACGTTAGAAATGTGAGGTTGCTTATTCATAGGCAGGAGATTTAACTAATTATTATCTAAAACATATGACCTTCTAATAACCTTCCTCAGAAAGGCAAGATGCAGAATGAGACAGTAGTAATTAGACAAGTCGCAAATGTCAAATTACAGCTTCTGAGTAACAGTTTAATCACTGATTAGTTAATGCTGGTCAGTGTATTGCCCTTTAGGAGGACAAGGTGTAAATCCCAGTTGACAACTGACCTCACCATCCTCCTGCATGATGGGCCAGGGCTTCTTGCCACAGCCTGGTCCAGAGCATCCCCTGCCTCCTGTGCTGCCCAGGAGGAGATGGTCCTGCGTTCCCCTGGGACTCAGCGGCCCTGCTCAGTGGCGGGATGCTGAGGGACCAGGGGCTTTTCAGGGGTTGCTGCTCCCAGCTGAATCAAAAAGAGGTGGTATGTCCACACCTAGGGTTTGGCAGAGGTTATGGCAAATTGGTTGCCTGATTGATATTGTTTCTGCTCAATTAGGAAAGCATGGAAACAGCATGTCCTCACTGCAGTCTCTGGTCCCATCGCACATCCCGTGCACAGTGGCAGCGCTGTGCTGTCAGACCAAAGGTCCCAGTCTCTCTGGGATTTCTGTCTCTTCTCTTTAATGGAAGTTGCTGGAAGAAAACATCTCTTAAACCTCAAATTTAGTAACTCTGGAACAAAATCTTTGAATCACCCAGCTGCTTAACACCTGGTTAGACACCGCTCAACTACTTGGCAATAGTTAAATTCACCTTCATTAGGTGGACTTGGTGCCAGTGCCACTCTCCCTAAGCTGCAGTCATCACCAGTCATTAGTGGTCCCTTTAAAAGATTTCAGGACATGTCTCACCGAAGGGGCTGCCTTGGGTCAGTTGTTCCAGGGAGGACAGAGGATCCTGAAATTTTTCGTTTATCACTCATCTTCCTTCCTAAAGCCAAGGCATCTCCTCCTGTGTGGTGCAGAAGCTCATCTGCTTCCTGTAGGTCTTCTTTCTTCTTTCTTTTTAAACACGCTTCTGTGCTTGCAGGAGGCTTTCACAATACAGACTTCTGTCTGCGTACCAGTGTAACTCTGGGATGCTGTGGAGACTTGGCTATGGAAAGAAATACTCATTCTTCCCAGCACAGGGTGGTCTGCTACTTCCCCATGCCAGCCGATCGAGCAGCCCATAGTGATAGGACAAGAGGAAATGGTTTTAAACTAAAAGAGGGTAGATTCAGACTAGATAGAAGGAAGAAATTTTTTACAATGAGGGTGGTGAAACACTGGCACAGGTTGCCCAGAGAGGTGGTAGATGCCCCATCCCTGGAAACATTCAACCCCATTCAGGTTGGATGGGGCTCTGAGCAACCTGATCTAGTTGAAGATGTTCCTCTCCATGGCAGGGGGGGTTGGACTAGATGACCTTTAAAGGTCCCTTCCAACCCAAACTATTGTATAGATTGCCTTGCGCCTCTGACACAGAGCCTGCAGACGGGTATCGGCGTTTTGTTGGCTGGAGGAGGAACTGGATCAGCTCCATCCATCCAGAAGCCTTCAGCATTAGATATTTGTCGTCTGCTTAAAATTCAGCCCATGAAGGTAGTACCCCTACCTACAAGGGCGGTGCCCATGGCATGATGAGTGCTCGTGTCGAGGGCTGGCACTGCTGTCGCCTGTGCTGTGAGGAGGTTAACAAATATTATAGGGTGAGGAAGCAGGCTGCTTTTTTGGTTTTTCTACCCCTAAGTTCTCCATGCTCATCAAGTTTGAAAGCCTAGCGCAAGATTAATTAAAATCAATGGAGCAAAGCAAATTAAGCACTTAAAAGTGCTCTTTGGGGGCTATCAAAACCAGAATAATTCAAAATAAATATTCAAAAGTCTGGGGCTTATTATGAGACTATTTTATCATTCAGCCCATTCATCCTCTCTCTCTCTCCCTTATTTCTTTATCTGCTTTTCACAGTGCTCAGCGGATGCTCTTTCCTCAGCGTTTCACACCAGCATCTCTGTGCAATCTCAGGACTCTGCTCCCACGCACCTAAAATAAAAATCACACTCCAAACACACAGCCTAATCCAGCAACTCTTACTCACACTAGTAAGCCTTGCAGAGATATAAATAGCACTGTTCAGGTTAATGGGATGGTTTGTGGGGAAAAAAAAAGAGTAGGCTCACAATTCCAAGTATGAATCATGGGATGAAAATCTGCATTTTGTTTTGACTAGAAGCAGCACAATTTTGTATTGTGTATATATGATTATGAGGAAAAATCCTATCACCTGCAGGTATCTCCGAATGCCTTAAGCTGTCTCCCCAGCTGTCTTCCAGATTGAAGCCCAGACTAGACTCAGCATCCTCCATATGGGAGGAGTTGTAAGGGTAGATATTCACTCTGTGAAATCTCAGCTCTGTTTGGTTTTGGTTTTTAATTCAGTCTGTGCTTCTGTGCCACCTGAGTGGTCCTATATGACCCTGTCTGTTAGGAGAATCTGCTGATTAATATATGCCTGCTTCTGATTGAGGTCTTAGTGACTCTTTTAAAGTGATCCAGCCGTAGAGTCCATCACTCGTGGATGGACTTATTCGATACTTCCTACTATAATTCCAGATGTTATGGGGGGACTATGAAGATGATCATTGAAATCTCTAGCAAAATAGTTGTTGTCTACTTAGACTGTATTCAGCCCGATTACACAAGGTAAGCAGTGACATTCAGAACTACATTGCATATGTAGCAAACTTTATATTGAACTTATCACTTGAAGGAATAGGAATCTGGAGATAAATCCCCCACATTACACCATGTCTTTGGCTCCGTGTGGTAGGAAGACGACTCTGAGTCCCTAGGGTCCTGGCTGCGTGTCTGTAAATCATGTGCTGCACTGGGCTGTATATTCTGAGTCACCAGGCTTCCCAATGCTAAAGCAGTAGTACTGCATGATGAGTAGGAAACACAGTTGCCTGCAGCCCAAACTGTGCTCTTCTTATTTCTGTGGTATCAGAAAACAGATCAACACACATTTTGAGCTACCGCATAGAGTTGTTACTACAGATCTTTTTTTGTTCCCCTCTTAAATCATTTCTGAGTTCCTTCCACTTAGCTGGGTGATTGGAGTGACACTGAAGGGTGCTGTGCTTGTGCCAGAATCAAAACTTGCTTTCAGAAGGCTCCTTTCCTTCCTCAGTGTGAGAGATATTGCTACCTGCAACAGATCTACTGGTCCTCTGGGTCCTGTAATAATCCTATAGCCCCTGAATACAATTTTTATTTTGGAAAAATTTTGGGGGTTGGTTTGTTTTTCTCTGCTACAGTTAAATGCATGACGGTTTGCTCAAGTCAATGTGGAGACATGATAAAAGCTGTGTGATGTGAGCCACTGCACTAAGAGACTTCACTATGGGGACAGTGCAATGTTGACCAGGACTTCATTATGAGGATACTGTAGTTTTGATCCTTACTGAATTTCTCTTTTTCATATGCAGATATCTAAAATGTGAGGTGCAATTTTGTATGTGAGGCTTGAACAGAAAATAAACTGAGGGCTAATATGTGGCCTGGGCGAATGAATACATACACTAAATTCTGCTAGAGACACACCAGTCTAAAAGGTTCAGCTCAATAATCTCAATTAACAGTTTCTGGATGAATAAATTTCATCATGAATCCTGATGGAAGGCCAGCAGAGGTAGCGCAAGTGCTTCCAGGGACTTTGCAGCTCTGATCAGTTGCTGGATTTTGTAGGTGTAGTTGACAGAGAAGATAAATGAAGGAAAAAAGTAACTAATTCAGATAAAAAACCTTTTCAATGGCAAATTCAAGAGCTGTTACTTTACTTTTAGGACATTTTGAGACAAAAATTAACAACTTGGTAAAAAAAGTGGATACTTTCAAGATTTTAGTTGTTGAAAATCTGGAGAATACTGAATCTTAATCTTCAGAGACCTTTTCCTCTAATTACCTCTACAAATTATTTCAGGGTTGATTGCTGGAAAAGAATACCTCTGTTAGCTATCTGCATGGAAGAGAAAAAGGCTTTGCCACTCCTCACTGCTTTTAAAACACAGGAAGCTAAAAAAACCACAAGTTACCTAGATGTATTTCTGCATTAGGGACTAATAAACCTTTCTTATTTCTAAAGAGCCTTTTCAAGATTTGGGTCTTCTATTGGCGTGTTACCCTCACAAAAACTCAGCTGGATAGGGAAGGGCATATTGAGAATTTGCCTTCCTGAAGAAAGTTTAGACAGTTAATAAAAATTAGTCAAACATTACAGAAAAATTATTTCTGATCAATTTATACTTTTAATTAACTAATTCAGTTTGGGCTGACTTGCACACAGTGTTTTCTTTTCATAAACATTTGAGTAATGAAGTTTTACTAACATGGATGTTCACAGCCAGTGAATACACACACACTAAACATTCAATTAATATTATTTGCTTTCACATAGCAATTAAAGGTCCCCACTGGGACTGGAGCCCCCAAGAGCCAGTTCACATGAGGAAAGGTCCAAGACCCCATCCTGGAATTCATGGCTTCCTTTTCAAGGCCAGGGTCTCTCCCCTTCCTCTCTAATTCCTTCTCCCCTCTCTGGTCCCACATTTAAAACAGGTCACAGATAACAAAAAATAAAAAAAAATAAAAAAAAATCTAAACTTCTTTCTTCCTATGCCCTGTCCAAAACTTGTTTTATCCATGTACCTCTTTCTCTGTTTTTAATGTTGACACAAATATTTGGTTTAGTTGGAAAATTCTAATTCTGCAAATTTCAATGTTCAGGTGTCTGTAGAGGAAAATCTGTTTTATCTAGGAAGCATTTGCTCTTCTGCTGTCCTCTGAGGTGATATAAATATTACGATCATGTGCTGACAGGTAGACATATAGCTGCTGTTCTCCTGTCTAATAAAGAAGAATATGAAGCAGCAAGGCTTCACCATATATATTTTATTCTTTAGAAAGGTTACTAAACCACAGACTGGTGGCTTCCTCAGACTGCCAAACTGACCAGCCTTGCTCAAATGGCAGCTTTTGGCAAGAAAATGTCCCAAAAGGGCAGACACAATGCGAAGGCTGTGGGAGCCCCCTGTACAGTCTTGTAAATACTGCATATTTCAGTGTGAATTAAATAGCTGATATTTTGCTCAATGGAAAGCTAAGGCCCAAAGCCATCTCACTGGGCTTTACTTTGAGAAAGTTAGCCTAGTATAAATTGGTTTTCTAGGCTTTCTCAACAGGTAGTGGAGAGAGTGAAGGTCTGTACCTCCATGGAGTGAATCTTGCCATGCTGAGATTAGTGCCTGAGCTGCGCGGCATGAGTCAGTCGACGGATTTGCTTTTTTCTTTTCACGGAGCCGCAGACAACAGGCTTAGACGAGAAGCTCTGCTCCTGGATGCTTCATGTGAGGCAGGACTGATGCTGCTGAGCAGGTCAATCCTTGCTGGAGTTCTCCATAGTGCCAGGAACCCCACAAGAAGCTCTGATTTCTGCTGAACAGCATGAGTTACTGGCAAAAGGCTACTGCTTGGCCCCAGCAGCACACAGGGTCATCGTGCCCAGGTTCAGGTGCCCTCCACAAGCCGATGACTGGGAAGTGTGAAATGGGTGACAGGCAGCCTGTGGTGGGAGGAGAGCAGACGCGGACCCCTGGGTCAGCCCTCAGAGAGGCAGAAGCTACGGGGAGGGATCCGTTTCCCCATCCCAACATCGGCAGATCGCTGCGGGAGAACCCGCTTTGTTCAGCAAGAGAAGGCTGAAATAATACACGAACAACATTCACTATTTTACCTAATCTTGCTTTTCTGGTTGTCAGGGTGCTGCTGGCATTGTTGCCTATGTGCATTTCTGTCGCAGAAGAGCACCGCTAGCTATGGACAACGCTCTCAAAACTGCTGTCAGAGCAGGGCTCCCATTCTTCCCTGCATTACTGGCTGTAAAAGTGGCTGCTAAGAACATTTTAAATACATACTCGTGATTCAGTCGCAGTTGAGGGTTGCAGAGAGGAAGGAAAATGGCTCGTGGTGGTAATCCTGCCCGCAGCCCAGCTCCTGTGTTTGTTATCAGGGGACTCTGCTGTGAGCATCGTCCCCGCGTGCTTGCCAGACAAGAATATCATCCATCACGGTCTGTGACAAAGGTGTTTTCACCTATAGCAAATCTGATCCATTTAAAAACTCTGTACAGCCCTTGCCAAAATACTTGCCTTTGAATACTTCTCCCTAGACACAGAATTCTTCCTCACCACCACAGTAAAAATAATGTTGAAGTTACAATGAACTGCTATTGTTCAAAAGCCAGTATCCTGTAATAATAGTATTAATTCTCCCCCCATCCACGTTTAAATGAAAACCTGCCCATGCCACTGTTCGGTTTCCCTGGTTACAGTGACTTTCTGTTATTCAGGTGCAAATTTCTGATGTTAAACACGGTGTCTTATTGCTTTTGTGCTGTGGTAAAGATTAGAGGAGATGGGTGAGCTTTTGTCTGAGTAAAAATAACATATTCTTATTAACTTACATAAAAATGGTAACATTTACACTATATGCACATTTGTATTTTTTAAACAATTAGAAGATGTCGTGGTTTAACCCCAGCCAGCAACTAAGCCCCACACAGCCGCTCGCTCACTCCCCCCCAGTGGGATGGGGGAGAAAATTGGAAGAGTAAAAGTGAGAAGACCCGTGAGTTGAGATAAAGACAGTTTAATAGGGAAAGCAAAAGCCGCGCACACAAGCAAAGCAAAACAAGGAATTCATTCACCACTTCCCATCGGCAGGCAGGTGTTCAGCCACCTCCAGGAAAGCAGGGCTCCATCACACGTAATGGTTACTTGGGAAGACAAACGCCATCACTCCGAACATCCCCCTCTTACGCCTTCTTCCCCCAGCTTTATATGCTGAGCATGACATCATATGGTGTGGGATATCCCTTTGGTCAGCTGGGGTCAGCTGTCCCAGCTGTGTCCCCTCCCACCTTCTTGTGCACCCTCAGCCTGCTCGCTGGTGGGGTGGGGTGAGAGACAGAAAAGGTCTTGACCCTGTGTAAGCGCTGCTCAGCAGTGACGAAAACATTATCAACACTGGTTTCAGCACAAATCCAAAATGTAGTCCCATACAAGCTAATATGGAAAAAATTAACTCTATCCCAGTCAAAACCAGCACAGAGGAGTACTTCTTAATCAACAGAGTGAAACTGGGAAAACATTATTATGTTTGGTTACCAAAAATACAGTTTTTGTATAATATCTGGTGAATATTTGATTTACATCTTAAGCAAAGCAATTGGCTATTCTGAATACATAGCAAAATTTTACTTTTGGTGGTCTTAAGGTACATTCTGTATTGCTGCTTCAGCTTCAGCAACAAATGAATGGTGGCAGCTTTCTTACCTGTAGTACTGCAGGTTGGGATGGTTAGGGAACAGTTTCAGCATTCCCTTTGCCAGCCATGCGAAAGCAATGGGGGCAGCTTGCAGGATTAAACACTTTCTATACTTCCCCCCCACCACCTCTTCCAGTGCTGGTGTGGATGCAATGATTTCTCTTGCCCAGAGGCTGCATTTAGACCATCCCATTTTGGAAGTTTACAGCTGAAAATATTGCAAATCTCATTCCTTCTTCACTTTTGTAATGTATGCTTAACATACATTGCCTTTCATTCCACTTGGACCATGAAAATTGGTTACAGGGGGAGTTTTGCAACATCCACTCCAGCACTGGAGGCACTGGAGTGGCAGCGTGTCTCCAGTGTTGGCACTGTGTGGTTCTTTCCATCATACTTCCATGATAGCATTGCTTTGGCCAGCAACTTTTTTTGTACTTAGAGATTGATTGTGAATTTGCTTATTTTACAGATATTCCTGCTGTGTAAAAGGGAAAAGGCAGTTTATTATGAGTTTTACCCAATTATGTTGCATAATCCCACAAAAGACAGGAATTAGTCGCTTCAGTTTTGTCAACTACTATATGCTGTGCCACCAACATTACTTAACATGTTCTGTCCTGGCATATGTCTGTTATAGAAGCACAGAAACTGCCATTTTAGATCAAAACGTAATTTCCTTGTGTCTGGTATCCATCTTTGACAGCTGAGTGCAGAAAAAGTATAAATTAAGATGAATAGGCCTTCAAAGAATGCGTTGTGGTTTGGGGATTTTTTTCTTACCAGAAAGAGTGCAAGGTGAGCTTTCTGGTTTAGGAAACACTTTTGGTTTTCCAAAATCCAGGCCTGGCATGGGGTTATTGACTAATGATTGTTTTTAGGCTTAAATAAAAATGTTCTGTCCAGAAATAGTAAGGAAGATTTTCAACATGAGGGATCAGGAGTTGATAATCTTTAACTAATAGATAGCTCTTCTCTCCTAAGGAAAGGACTAATTTCTCAGAAGATACCACAGAAAAGTCAACTTCCCATCCTAGCAGTTAAAGTGAAGCCCCTGCTCTGAAGGCAGTTAAAGGGTATGGACATGTTGTGCAAGCACTTCCATCTCACAGACACCTAAGGTAGCTCCACACAAGCTCACCTGTACAACACAACACGGTACTGCACAAAGGTACTGGCTGGCTCTGTAAGTCTGTAAGAAACGACGTTAGTACAGTGCCATGCCCAGGCTCATCATCTCTGCTCATCAGCAGAGCAAATATTCCTGGGCATAGGTCCACACTGACTGACCTGTGTTAATCCCGATCTCAGAGCTTGTTACATCAGCATTATCTGGGGAAACTCTGCACTTTCTTCTACTGCACATTATCAACCTACCTGCGCATCTCTACCTTGGGAGAAGTGTGGATGTGCTTCCTGACAAGTAAGCTACAATGCAGCTGTGCAACGTCTCTGACCAGGCCAGTATAAAAAGTGCATCTCCAATTAAGCGTTGCTATTTTCCTTCCCGGTGCAGTTTGCACAGTGGAATTTGGTAACCCGTGTATGCCCAGCCATGCTGGGTTGAATTTTCTTCAGGCATTGCCCAGTTTCTGCGCGGTCTCTGTGGCTGCATGTATTTGTGTTAAGTGCAATGGTGTTAAGAGGAAGCTGCAGCTGGAGAGCTGGAGGGAATGGGAGGAACAAGGAGACAGTAGTAGAAACAAAACAGTCTCTGGGAGAAATCTCTCATGTCAGTAGCTCATAGTCTTCAAGAGGCATCTGGTGAGTTATACACACCTAGTTGGCAGGATGAGATCCTTATTGGTAAAAATAACCTTAAAAGTAATACAGCAAAAGGTTACACCAAATAAAATTTGTTAATGTAGTTTCTTTCTTAACATTTACACAGTCTTCTGTACATTAAAGACACTTTCTAAATATTAAAATTCAGTCATATGAGTCAATTTGGATGAGATTCCTTTTACCTAATTGTAGCTGTCTAGGTGGCTCTCCCCCAGTAATTACTGGAGGAAGAGAGAAAGCTACTCGTAGGGTGATTCATTCAGACAACATCTGATTTGGGTTTCTCTACAAGGCCCAGCTATGCTGTCACATTCAGCTTATCATCATCATCCGACCCGGTGAGAAACACGTGAAAATTGCTTAGACATGCCACATAAAGCAAGAGATACAGAGAGCTTTCAGTTTAGCTTTGTGTGATATTTAACAAAAATACCCTATGGACTCTTCTGTATAACAAGATTTTTAGCCTGGTTTCCCCTTGAAATGAGGCGTATGCAATCATGCTGTCTTTCTATCTGTCACATCCTTCGCAGAAATTTTATTATCAATGGGTGTACTTCAGTGAGATCTAACAGAAGAGAAGAGACCCAGATGTCATATCTTCCTGAGAGATCTGACATTGACTAGTTTGACAAAAGATTCCCAAATTAGTATATTCACTGGATGAAAAACAGCAACGAGAGCCTGGTGGTTATCGGTTTGACCTCGTGGTTGGCTGGTCAGAGCCTGTGTCAACAAGTCAATGAACACGCGTGGAGCTGAGAACTGGTTACAGCATCTGCTGCTTTTTATCTGGTCAGCAGTTAGGGGATAAGGGAGTAAGGAGATATCTTTATGCCTGGGGAATTTGAAGAGGAGGAGTAAGAGATGTGGACATACTGAGGTATTGCATCTGAGAGCTAGTGATATAGGATACAAAGCCGTAAAATGCTGCTCCCCAAAAAAACTTTTAGCCTGTATTTTTAATGTCACGGGATTGAATACTAACCAACGTTTTCACTTCACAGTACTTACCATAGAACTGACACAAAAAATAATGATGAACCCACACAACTGTTTGTAGAGTATTCTCAAATTATCCTCCCATCTGTATGCACATTGTTCATGTTGAATTCTCTGAATTCAGCATCCTTCCAGGACATGATTAATTAAAGCACTGCCCATGTACCAATTTCTCAGTATAACCTGAATGTTAATATTTTGCAAGTTTGAAATGGTTGGACATCAACACGATTTACAGAGTCATTTTAATTATCTTAAACAGTTATTATTTCAATTCTGTAACTATGGAAATGAAAAGAATAAGACAGGATTGAAAAATAAATGACAGAATCACCTGCACAGAAGTTGTAATACATGGGTTAAATACAAGCCAAGAGAGCAGAAAGGTGGAAAACGCCAAATGGTGACCCAGCTTCCAGAAAGATTAATATTAAGGCCATTATTTTGCTGTTCAGTTTGGGATTCCCCATTGACTTAAAAATTGAGCCATGATATTGCCAGGATATTCCCATTACTGTTCTAGTTAATTTTTTGCTGTTCTTGAGGAGTACCTTCTTGTTGGCATAATATTTTTTACTGTTTTCTTTTCTTTCCTCCCATATACTTCCTCCTGGTTATACTTTCTGAGTTTCTTTTACCGGTCTTCCCTCCATCTCTCCACCAGAACCTCCATCAAGACAGACTCTCATTTCTCCTCCTTCCCACTGTACCCAGTCCAGTCTCTTTTCCAGCAGCCCACTCACTTTTTGCCCTCTCAAAGGCCAAAAGGTTTGTCGACAGTTCAGCATTTCCCTTCCTCACTTGGTGCCCTCCTGAGCATTCATTTCTGTCATCTTCCATATGTAAAGTTAGAGAAATTTAAGCACGCAAATGTGATAATATCTTCCTGCCCCAATGAACTATCCCATCACCTTCTTGTTGCCACCCTTACCTTTATTAGCTTTCCCTTCTACCATCTATCTGCCTTGTCTTGGCACATGCAGTCCTAGGCAGCAAACTCTTTGAATCAGCAGAAGTATCTTTCCATTTCAATGCTCTATGACAAGTAATGTAAGTGAGAGTATATTACATGCTGCTAACTACTACATATTTCACAAGCTCTGGATTTGATGATTGATACCAGGGAAACCCACTATTTTTCTATTTTCCACACAGTGTGTTTAGATTTTACTGTTTAATCAAGTGACGCTTAGCTCATTTGAACTTAGAATCATAGAAT
>VZTQ01007381.1:0-39354 GCA_013400755.1 Pelecanoides urinatrix | reverse complement strand
GTGGGAGACAGTGTCAAAGGCTTTACTGAAGTCCAGGTACACCACATCCACAGCCTTTCCCTCATCCATGAGGCGGATCACCTGGTCATAGAAGGAGATCAGGTTGGTCAAGCAGGACCTGCCTTCCATGAACCCGTGCTGGCTGGGCCTGATCCCCTGGTTGTCCCGGACATGGTTCGTGAGCGCCCTCAAGATGAACAAAGCTATCTCAGTGAATCGCCACAATGCTAAATACACAGGACAAGTAAGATTTTGGAAATAACACACTTAATTTCCCTTTAAAAGCCAATTGCAAATGTTGCTTTCTGTGATGGATGATACCTATTTCGCTCACAGTTAATCTTTTCTATTAAAAGAGCATGGCTGGGCAGCAGAGCACTCCTGTTTTCCTTGTTCTGCCTGCTAACCTCTGCACCCAGCAGGAACCCTCTAGGGAGCAGCGGGGTGGAAATGTCTCTGTAGAGCACACCTGAGACTGCTCAGGTGGGTGACTCTGCTGACATACAGGTGAACAGGCAGTGACTGAAAAAGGGCATAAGAAAGTGTAAGAGCAAATGAAAGATTCTGGAGAACAGTGGAACAAACAAACAAACAAATGTCAGAAGTGACAGAATGAAAAAAAAATTGTTAGAGATCCAGAAAAACTATGTGGCACTTGTTGAAATTCAGGAAAAATGCTGAATTGAATGTAGGACTAGTAAAAAGGACCTTCTTATCAAGAATGCTATGAATAGGCTGAATATTTATTCTCAACTAATTTTACAGTTAGTCTTCCCACCAATTGATCTACGTCTCTCTGTTTAGAAAAGTGAAATCTTTCTAGTTCATTTTAATAAATCTTTAGCTCTGGAGATGCAGAGTCTTTGTGGTGCATTCAGTTTCTGGAAATGTGTATGAAAATTTTCTTCAAAATTCTGGCACGCTTTCACAACCATAAACTCCAATAGAGATCTATCACTGACATGTTTAGAAGATTAAATGATAAGATTATCAAAATCACTTCTTCCTCAACAAAAAGATTGGTTATAAATGCTAATCTAGTTGCTATTGCATAAGTGCACCAGAAATAATTAATTTTGTCATGCTGGAATATTCTCCCTGTCTGCTAGAGAAGACAAGTGTCCAATTCATTGCTCACAATTCATTATTAAAGCAAGTAAGATATTTGACAGTAATTTGTAGCAGGTGACTTCAATATACTGTGGCTTTTTACTCAGCTCAAAGGTCATAACTATTTAACATGCATCAAAAAGTAGGAAAAAGTGTTTTATGTTGACTGTTACTGAATTTTTGCACAGTCCTAGCCAGGAGAATTTCTTGTGACAGTGTCTAATAGTCTACCATCACAACTCTCCAATTCAACCTGAAGAAAATAAATGGTAGAAATTTTGCATATGGTATTGTTTGCCAGACTTTCACTACTAGCAAGAACAGAAAACCAGACAGTAACACAACATATAGAAAGGTATTTCTGTATAATTCTTTCCGTATTATTTACCATTCAGGATGTAAAATGCAGAGGTCTCACTCAGGATTGAAAAAAACAAACAAATTTCCATGCTATTTTAGTTCCAATTATGTTCAATATTTTGAAGCTACTTTTCAGCTCATGGAGTGATTTACAGCAAATACATGCTGGCAATGTTAATTGAAAATACAGAAGTTTTATTTCATACTGTTGCAGCTCTGAAGGCCTGTCTTTCCACCCCCTGTGCTTCAGCTAAGATAATGGCTGCGAGATCAGCTTTGTATAAATACAAATTGAGAAAGCGCTTGAAGGAGGCAGGTGAAAGGTGGGTGACAGATGTCAGAGATTAAATTTGTCGCACAAGCATCTCTGAAACATAAATCTCTACTTTTCATTTCCATACCTTATTCACTAGACCATACCTCTGACTGTTAGAAACCTTTAACAGAAAGTAGTCAAGAAGAATTGTTCATTTCTGTGGAGCTGAAAAAAAAAATATATTTTCATCTAATTTGGCTTTTCAGAGAATCAGGAGTCTTCAGCTACTTCTAGCATATGGGGAAAAGAAAAAAGAAAAAAAAAAAGATAAATATACAAAGATCATAAATGTGATTCATAGTCCGTGTATCTTGAATTTCAGGTGTCATCTCTATATGCACCACTCAAAACTCAGAGGAAAAACATTTGAAAATTACCTATAGTGATATAGTACATTTTAAAAATGACCAGCAGGAAGTATGCTAAGACATCCAGATACTTCATCTCTGCAAAGCTGAAGACAAATTTCTCAAACACGCAAAATTTTCTGTGAAAGTGACTTACAGTAACAGAGACAATGTCAATGGATTGTTAAATAGAGATGATTTTCAACTGAATGACATTACAATGGGTTTCATGCTTTCAATTATTAAGGAATAAAGACTATCTTCCCAGGTCTTGGTCATCATGCTGATAAAATTCAATGCTATGTAAAATATGGGTTCCAGTATAACATATAATGAAATGTAATGGAATAAGGAAAAGTAAATATTACTTGCAGGTAAAGGGGTTTATAAATAAGATCTGAACTGGTCTAAAAGGTGACATACATACATATTTAAAACAAAACACTTTACTCTGTTATTTCGTACCTTGTACAACCATTTATGTATAGTACAAAGCAGGTAGCACAGACCCCAAGACATCAGAAGGGTAACTGATTATCATCTCAATTCTTTCTGCATCACTGTACTTAAAACTGTAGTTCAATGAGACTCTGGATTTGGCAGCACATCTACCTTAAAAGTTCCCCTTTCTTCCTCTGCCTGTTTATGCCTATCCTTAAAGTGCCCCTCATTTTGTCAAAACAAACATTTGAAGGGCTCATCTGTAATCCAGACCACTGAACACATCTTAGTTAAGAAACAAACTCTGAAGAACAAAGGGTCAGGGAGGGTTAATATTACTGTGGTGTGCTCACTGTAATCTTACTGTTCCCTGGGTATCTATTTAGCCTCTGCCGAGAAAGGGTGGAAGGGAGGCAAATTGCAATGCAGAGACAGGAATGAGAAGTGGGGAGAATTTCTTTAGTCGGTGTTACTGCTGAGGCCTGTGTCTCGTCAAACTGCACCTGGAGACAAGAGTCCTGGGACACTTGTGCTGCACTTCGTGAAGTTCTGAACCAGGGCAACACTGCTGAAATTCAGTGTAGTTCACAGTATGGTTGTGTAACACACCTGTTCATCCTGTCCTGCAGTGACTGATGGCACAAATCAGAGAGAATAGGGAATTATACACCAAAATATTTAGACTAATTTGAAGTTTGTGGGAGGAGAGAATGTTTCATTTCCCTCATTCCATCTTAAACAACCCTCAGCTGAGTAGCTTGATAGTTTTAAGAAGACCTACTTCAGTCTGATCCGTGATTTCTTTTCAGCTAAACATCTGCGCTAATAAAACCCCATATGTATACAGTAATGCCATGTAACCATGATTTACAGAGAGATTGCTTTCTTTGTTTCTGTACAGAATAAAAATACCCGTACAAAGTTTTTCTATATCACCATATCCATGCAGGGGAAGGGAAGACTATATCACTTATGTGTATCGCAATTCTATTCAGCTTTCTGATGCAAACCCAAAGACCTCAGGATCCCACAACACCTTGTTATACAAGTAAAGTTCTTTCATCTTCCTCTCAACTACTTTTTCTGCCCTCTTGATTAGTAAAGATCTGCTTCAGAGTGGCTTTCTTTCCCCCTCTATTCTTTTCAATTTATAACAAGGTTTGATGCAACTGGTCTTGGCTACTTGCCTTCTGTTTTTGTCCTTCTGCAGGCAAATCAGGCTCCAGGCAGACTCTGCCAGCTGTTCCACATGGGACAGTGAATAAATTGGCATTTCACCTGCCTTGGAAGAGGTTATGAGCAGTTAATTATTTAAGATCCCATGCATGCAAGGCACAGTACACGTGTAAATTGTTAGTCTAATTGCAGCAACAGAATGGTAAATGGCAATCAGCAATGAGGAAGCTGCTGCATAGATGTCTAATTGCTTGTATGCAACAGCTGTTGCAATTGAAATTGTGACAAGACCCTGGCAGTAATGTAATAATACTAATAACTGGACATGCAAATGAAACATAAATGAGGAGTTGCCTCTGGCAGGACAAAATGAAACAAAACCTGCAATTAAATAACACACCGAACAAAAAAAAAGTACCACATGCACCATAAAAAGCAAGTTTGTGCTAGCAGCATCCTAAAAGATTAGACTTATCTTCCTCCTACCTTCTGAGATTCAGAGTTCCCTCCCATCCTTTTGAATGAGAAGATATATTCCTCTGTGTTACATTTCTGGCAAAAACTGAAAAACTGAAGAACTTTAGCTTCTGGGACTGTTCTCAGAAGAGGCTGAGTCAAGTGTTAGTTACGAGGGTTCACCTAACCTAACTTTCAGAACACTCTTATTTTCACTATTTTCTTGACAACATTGCTATAATGAGACTTTAGGCTATTTTGAATGAAAATCCTGAAAGTAGTAACTGAATTATAAGTAAAATTAACTGTACACACTCTTAATAAATATATATTATCTGATTTTCAGATTGTGCTTCTAAAGGAATAAATTGCTATGACATCATCATAATTGGGACTGTATTTTTTTTTAACACCAAAAAAAAGATAAATTCAATGAAATGCAAATACAGTATCAGTGGAAGTGAATGAGCTGGAGCTTCCTTCCACAAATAACACCTTAATTGCAGTTAATTCATAAAAATGTTAAGTATTATTTGTCACGGATTTAATAAAAAATGTTTGTGATATTCAGCTGTAATTTTACTTCGGTGTTTGATTTTCTTCATTTTAAGAATTTTCTGTATTTTCAAACAGCATAAATGCCACAAACTATATCTTATATGCTTAAAAGAAAACAGCAAACCATAATCTCCCCCCCAAAAAAGAAAAATTCTATGAATATGTAGTTCAACAGCCTCAATATGACATTTTATTTCTAATTTTCTAGGAAGTAATCTCTATTATTTCACCATTTTCTGTACAAATGTTGTGTTAATACTTATACAATAGTGCTAGCTTTGCCATTTCCTCTAGAAGGAGGATATGTAGACACTACCTTGGTGCAGCCTAAGCTGGGCACTCAGTGATGATGTGATAATGAAATCAATCTACCAGCTGGCAGTACTGCTGCTGCACCTAGATAGATAGGAGTCCTAGTTTGTCCAGATTCCCTCTCCAGAGTGTTGTGTCTGCCATCTATTTTTTCATGACAATGCAAAATTCACTACAGCAAATACATTTTTGATTACCTAGCCTGTTCGCTTGCCAGTGAGTAATTAATACTGTTGTTGCCTAATCAACTGTTGCTTAAATGCAGAATGTAAACTATGTCCTTGGCTTTGTTCTTTTCACTCTGTACACTGGTAAAAACAATAGGTTCTTCAATAAAGTTTCCCATAGCTTAGGCTCTCGAAATGTCAGTACACAGAGATTAAAAAGAAGCTGCATGGAAAGAATTTACATCTTGTTGTACCTAGAGAATTAAACACAGACATTTAGACATTTCCAAACTTGTTTTTTTTTAAGATCTCTGTGAGGACATTTTTGGTGTCATAAATATTTTAATTGCTGCTTTAGACTCCATAAAACGCCAAATTATTTCATTAGACAACTCAGGCACCATTCAGCTCTTGCCAGGAGACTGAATTTCCTCTGACATCATGCAGTTAACTTTTAGTTCATGCTACAGTCAGTGGGGCCTTCTCACTTATTTCACAAGACTTCAGTGAGGTCCTGACTGACAGGTGAGCCATTCCTGCACCTTTTCTAGAGCAAAGCTCAGTGTTACACAAAGCCATAAGGTCTGTAGTAACTGACAGCAGCAGCATCGCTGGGGAAACATGCCCCAGACTTCACACTAGGCTCAGGCAGTGCCCTCCAAGTATCTCCAGGCTTAAACAGCAGCTATAAGCTCTCTACTCAGCTTGCAGCAACACCAGACTCATTCTCTTGGATCATTCTCTTATGCTCCAAGAAGTTTTTTCCCCAATTCTGATTAAAAAAAAAAAAAAATTGATAGACAATACAAAGCTGTTCTATTTTTTTTTTTTTCTTCCTTAAAGGTAGAAAGGCAATATCCCTTAGACAAGGTCTCCTAGGTGGGATGTGGAATTCCTGGGGGATGACCATATTCTGCAGTTCTCCCACATTTCAGCTAAGTCTCTTATCTATTTGTCAATCAGAAGCAGGTCATTCTCAATCTCTCCTGCTAGAAAAACAAAATAATGAAAGTAACCTCTGTCATCTGAGAAATTCTGTGGCAGAACATAGGTCTTCAACAACCACATTGATTAGTATATCTTATGCCTAACAGATATTCTGTCTCTCTGTCTCTCTCTCTCTCACCTCCATCAATTTCATTCTGTACATTGGAACAAATATATTCTTATATAGATGTTTTGTTTTGTTTTGTTTTGTTTTGTTTTGTTTTGTTTTGTTTTGTATTGTTTTGTTTGTTTTGTTTTAACAGAAATCTTGACTATTTCCAACCAATACTTTTTCAGAGGGATAAAAGCCAGGGGCTGTTTCATCATTGAGCATCCAGACTGTTACTGCTGGGAGCCTCTCATAAAATCTCTGTCTGGATTCCTGTGCTGCAGAGGACTTTGACAGCTTTTCACAGTAAGATGCACTTACTGTGATGAACCCATGTTCAAAACCCTACCATGTGCTTCAGTACTGGTATCTCATAAGGTCAGACACTAGCAACAGGGTAAATTTTATTACGCCTGACCATAGGAAATGACAGTAAGAGCTGTAAATGAATAGCACCAAAGCCCAGATTTAACTGCTTAACTTTATGTTATTCAAATATTTAAGTTAGGTTTTTAGACACCATGGACTTCAGAAAATAGACAGGAGCACATTTCTGTTTTCCTCCAATACCTATGTTAAGAGTTTACAGTGAACAGAGTTTTAATTTAGGTATACCAGTTAAGTATCTAAAATCAGAAATATAATTCCCATATCTCACTGCTCCTCTGCACAATGTTGTGAGGCAAAAGATACTGTTAATTCCCTGTATTTATAGAAGTAATGAGTAAACTCCAAAACATTAGAAAAATCAGAACAATTCAAGCACTGCAGACTCCCACAGCTTAAACAAAGCTGTTAGAATGGCGTTGACCAAAAGGTCAGTCTGTGAATCTTTCTGGAACCCTAGGTGATATAATTTTCAGTGAATTCACTATTTTTATTGTCAGATACACAATTAGGAGAGTTTTTTGTGTTTTATTATTTTGGGACCTGAAAGAAACAACAAAATTTTAAAAGACTGATTTATCTATGCATGTATAAAAGTGTATCCAGTTAGGTTTCAATTAATACATTACAACACAAACATATATATAGGTTGATATTTCTGACACTTTTTTCTTTTCTTGAAGGGTTGATACATGTTTAGACTTATGTCTCTAACTGTACAATACTGGAAATTTAAAGTTATTCTTGGTGTTTTGTCTTTATGAAGCAAATTTGAATGAATGCTTCTAATACGTTGCATTACAAAGATGCAAAAACATTATAGCTAATAAGTAATTCAATGTTATGTAGTAACATTTGGTAAAATGTAAATTCTATAAAACATCCTAGTATCTGTTAAAAAAAAAAAAGCATGAATATCTATAATAAAAAATGAAAGGAGGCACTAGAACGATGTCATATAAAACATTTCTTTAAAATGCAGTCTAGACTCCGCTAGATCTTCCCAACATTATCCTTGCTTTCCTTAAAAGGTTTATCCACAAATAAAGTTATTAATAATGTTTTGTTAATGACAATCCATGATGGCTTAAGATCATCACAGGAACATTGAGGATTTACACAATTCAGCAGTCTAAGTCAAAACTTTTGATGAAATACCAAAACAGGGATAAACATTGCCAACCTTTGTACTAAGTTCGTCAAAATGCATAAGGTGCCCATGACTGCAAAGCCTGTGTCCTACTCATGTTGGCACTGACAGGAGGCTGCAGTCGTGCTGTTGCCACTTCAGAAGTACCCTCCAAAAAAAATTAGAACAGCAAGTTTATTCCTTCTGAGATATCGTGTACAGTGAATATAGTAAACCAAACTGATATTACAGTCTCTGATCTAAATTTGAGAAACAGAGTGATTGACAAGTTCTCTCCTTAATTAGAATTTAATATACAATGACAAATATGAAGGGAATCAATACTGCAAAAAAGCTGTTTTTCTTGTAACAATTTATAGCAATTACATGGTGTATGTAGTTCTGTCTGTGTCCTGGTGGAACTGCACGTATTGGATCTACCTGAATTCCAGTGAAGTAGAAGATACTTCATAATTTAGCTTTTGTCAATCTTCTGCACAATACACTATTATACTTAGCTTAAAGACAAAAAAATCCCAATTTCATGAAAAGTATCTGTGAGCCAGGGAATATATTCATTTCACCAACTTACCTGCAAATAAATTCTTAGTGAGTCAGATTATTAACAAGCTGCAGCATACTATTATCACAGTATATCGAGATGAAAACGCTGTTAAAAAAATAAAGAGTTCACTTAAAAGTTGGAGTTTTTAAAATTAATTTTCAAAGTTCTCATTTCATTTAGGTTTCAGCTGGCATGGGCCGTGGAGCTTCCACACGCTGGGCTCCCACTGTGGATCTCCTCCTTTACAGAGATGCAAAGTAAATAACTTGATATTCTTGGGGTGTCATGAAGCAGGGCACTCTGCCATATCTGCATGAGAATCGATAGGAACTATTGGAGTACAAAATGTGTTTCCAGATCCGCAGTGTCACCTATCCAAGACATACTTAACAGATTTGTTTAATGCAGGTGTCACTTAACATGTCTGGGTGTCTTACAGGAACCACAGGTTTTTCAGTCTTGAAATTACTGAATCTAAATCCAGCCTGATACTGGTTTCTTCACATTAGATTTAGCTTTACATCATTTAAATCCTTTCTAGGTACATGTTTGAAGCTGGAGATATACCACTGTTTGGGAATTCCTGATTTACAAAACTGGGGAAGAAATGACAGTATAAACACAAGAGAGTAAAAGAAGCGCTCCTCCTGTTGGCTAGATTCACAAGATCAACTGTAAGAAAAACTTCCACGCTACAAGTCTCCTTTCAACTCTCTTTAGAAAATTCCAGTAATGCTGTGGAGCACTAGTACTTTGTTTTTATAGAATAAACCAACTTTTTTTTTCAGTCAAAAGACAGGGAGAGACAGGATTGTTTTAATAGTACAACATATAACCAATTAAAAAAATATATATGCTGCAAAAGACAGACCATGCTAATTTAAAGGCCTTACTAGACACTACTGCCTTCTCTTTAACTATGTACTCCCTTAGTGTTAATCAATAAGTTTGCTTTTAAAAGCTGCTTCTGTCAGAAATTACAATAAAATGGGAGCAAGAAATCCAGGTAGTATGTTTTAGAAAAAGTGCTGCATCTTTATTAGGCTTTGGATTCAGTCCTGCAAGCATACATAAGCAAAAGTGCTTTTGCTAATGATAGTATTTGGCCAAATTACTCTTAAATAGGGTCTGGCCTAATGTTGATGCTCAGTTACTGAAAGAGAAAGTGTTAACAAACCTTATAAACCACAAACTGGAGGACAAGGAAATAATCCCTTATTCCCACCCACCTCCCCCTTTTTTTTTAAGTAGGAGACCTTATTAACAGCTTCCTTATCATAAATATATTTGCTTCAGACAGAGCTGCAAAATTATTGTAAGTTTTAAGGAAGTAGCACGTCAAAGTTCAACTTTTTGGCTTTTTTGTTTTGCTCCAGGGAAGAAGCAATATGTGCCAGACTATTATCAGGTTTGATTGTTTCCCTTGGTCAACTGCTGGGCTGTTTTTGTGGGTGTGTTCACCAGCGGTTATAGAACCAAGCAGTTCTATGAGTGGCAGGACTAATGAAGCCTGACTTCATTTAGATTTATGGTTCAAGGGATTCTCCTGCACTAACATCTCTCTTCTATAGAGTCTACACTGTCTATCATGAAATGTCCTTATACTGCAGCATTCCTCTTGGGTGAGGGAGGAGGGATTACTTCCAGAGTGGGGAGACCTTAGCTCTGACAGGGTCCCCTCTTGTATCCAGGCATCCGGTTTGATAGAGGAATTTCTAACCCTGTTTATTTTATCCATTTGTAAATTTGGGTAAAAACTATCATCTCAGTTCTCTGACAGCTGGCATGAAAGTCATTGTGAGGCAGGGAAAGATGCATAAACACATATCGCATGCAAGGAGTACAGTCTCATTAGTCTCTCTTTCTTAGGAAGCCAGGGTAAGAGGGCTCTGATTACCTCTTGTTTTACCTGGTCTTGGTACAAAAGCTGTTAACTGTCTGAAACTCTAGCTTCCTCCTTGCTCTTCCGTGCCTGGCAGTGCAGGCAGTTTTTGTGGGGAGTAACAAAGTTCCCAGGCAGGCCATGAAACTTTGCTTGAAATTATTGAAAGTACCTTTGTGATATGTGAGCACGTTACCCAAGAACAAGACACACACATGGCTTTGAGTAAACAACTAATTGTAAATTGCTTTCTCGGTGGAGAATAAATCATCCTGATTCTGAAGAATCTTCCAAAGCATCTTAGTTTTGGTATTTACTCTGAAAAGCCCAGCTTCTTCTCTGTCTAATGTAATTGTTCACTGTTATATCACTGAATCTGTAGTGATGTCTCTCAGAATCAGGAAAAGGCTGATCAAAACATCCTTCTCTGTTTTGATTAACATTCATTATCTTGTTCTTTAATTAAAAAACAAAAAGAAAAAGGAAAAAAAAAACCCAAACATTATTGCTTCTTACACCATGTTTCTTTTTTTTTTTTTCCCTTCTGTTTTTAATATTCTCATTCAGCCTAAAGTTTTGAGGTTATTACATCCTGCTTCACAAGAATAAGCCTCTGGCTTTCACTACCTAGCAGTGACAAAGCAACTAATGGGATGCACAAATATTACCTTTCTAGAATAATCTTCAAACCTTTCCGTACCAGTAAATTTAAATTTTTAAAATATATACTGCTTTATCTTGCATATTTTCTTTCCAGTTCTTATCCAAAGCTTTCCTGGAGCTGGAGAAAGGAATAATGAATCCTCCAAATCTCTGAGTCAAAGATTTCTGCACTGTTAAACTGATCTAGTAATATTCCAGTAATTCATCAAGCCAAATTAATACTAAATGTCAGATCTAACAATCTAAGACCTTGCTTCCTTATTGTGGCATTCAGAAGGAAAAGCAATTGTATTGATTCTCCTGAACCTCATTTCTATATCTGCTATTATATTGCAAAATATTGGTTTTCAGCTGAATAATAAAATAGAACACATGGACATTGTCAAGTCTCTCTAACTTAATTACAAATTTAACTAGAAATTTTGTAGTGTATACACACTTAACAGCATTTCATCTGCAAGACACTCTCGAGACAGAAAAATGAGAAGGAAACTATCAATTTCTCAAGCTAACGTTCAGAGCTAGCTGTTGCTAGCTGTTTAGACTGTTCTTCATTGTTAGTATGCCAGATCTCAGCTGTCATATTTTGTCTAAGCTATCCAGATATCTTACTATGCAAAACACAGATTCTGATACCCTTGTGTAGAACATTGGTTTACACTATAAGTCCCATTCATTTCACCAGAAAAATTTATAAAGGAGATACTATTTGATATAAATGAATCAGACTCAAATCCTGTATCCCCAACTTCTCATTTTGTCTAAGAAATAAAAATTGCGATCAAACGAGTTGCATCAACCATTCTAAGAAATACATATCTGACTAGGCAGTATGGATTGCTCTGACAGCTTCTGGCCCTAAATTACAAACAAAACAAAGTGAAACCAAACAAAACAAAACCCAATTGATTTTAAAACAAAAGGTTCTAATTTAGAACTGGAAACTCCAATTCCAATTTCAATATAGGAGTATTTCCTATAGTCCTGTGACTAACTTGCTTCAAATATTGTTATTACTCAAGAGTTTTCTGCAAAAGGGACAATTCATTTAAATCCTTGTTTCTTCGGTTGTTTTATTTTATATGCTGTTCTTGGGTGCTGCATGGTTTTTTCCTCATAAGCAGTTCTCTGGATGAATGTCAGCAATTATCCTCAGTTCTTGAAATTATTTCTTTTACAACAGAAGACATAAGATATTTTCACATCCTCAGCTTACTTTCTTTTCAAAAGCTTCTCAGTCTTCCCTTAACAGAGAGCATGCAGACAGCTTTTCTGAAGAACTGGAACTTAACCTTTTCTGGAAAATACTACATCCCAAAAGAAATGTTGCAAAACACAATCTTAAATTTTATTGTGGCAGAGCATATTAAAAACATTAGATTGGGGAATAAGAGATTCACACCACAGTACCTCTTCCAGGGGCAGAATAAGAGAATTGTTTTTTGAAATGCTAAGCTATTTGGCCAATTAACACTTTTGGCGATACTCTTCTGCATGTGCATAAAAGCTCTGCTTCCCATTCCATCCGATAAGTAGTCAAGAGCAAGAATATACAGCTCATTTAAATTTAAAATGCAGGCACTATTTCTCAATGTTCCTTAACCACTTTTGCCTCATAACAAAGGATGTTGTGAAGTTCAGGAACATAAATGTATCCTGAAATGGACTAGCCACACTCTCAGACCAGTTATCCTGAGGCTACTCAGCCCTCTGAGCTGGAAGACAGGGACGGCGAGCAGGATAAAGCCCCCATAATCTAAGAGGAAGACGTTAACGACCTGTTACACCACCTGGACCCTCACAAGTCTATGGGGCCGGATGGGATCCACCCGAAGGTACTGAAGGAGCTGGCGGAGGAGCTTGCCAAACCACTCTCCATCATTTACCAGCAGTCCTGGTTAACGGGGGAGGGCCCAGACAACTGGAGGTTTGCCAATGTGACGCCCATCTACAAGAAGGTCCGGAAGGAGGATCCGGGGAACTACAGGCCGGTCAGCCTGACCTCGGTGTCAGGGAAGATTATGGAGCGGTTTGTTTTGAGGGCACTCACAAGCCATGTCTGGGAAAACAAGGGGATCAGGCCAGCACGGGTTCATGGAAGGCAGGTCCTGCTTGACCAACCTGATCTCCTTCTATGACCAGGTGATCCGCCTCATGGATGAGGGAAAGGCTGTGGATGTGGACAGGCTGTGTACCTGGACTTCAGTAAAGCCTTTGACACTGTCTCCCACAGCGTTCTCCTAGAGAAGCTGGCGGCTCACGGCCTAGACAGGTACATTCTTCGCTGAGTAAAAAACTGGCTGGATGGCCGAGCCCAGAGAGTTGTGGTCAATGGAGCTGTGGCCACCGGTCAAGAGCGGTGTTCCCCAGGGCTCAGTTTTGGGGCCAGTGTTGTTCAATATCTTTATCAATGATCTGGATGAGGGGATCGAGTGCTCCCTCAGTAAGTTTGCAGATGACACCAAGCTGGGCGGGAGTGTTGATCTGCTGGAGGGTAAGAAGGCTCTGCAGAGGGACCTGGACAGGCTGGATCGATGGGCTGAGGCCAACTATACGAGGTTCAACAAGGCCAAGTGCCGGGTCCTGGACTTTGGCCACAACAACCCCAGGCAACGCTACAGGCTTGGGGAAGAGTGGCTGGAAAGCTGCCCAGAGGAAAAGAACCTGGGGGTGCTGGTTGACAGCCGGCTGAACATGAGGCGGCAGTGTGCCCAGGTGGCCAAGAAGGCCAACGGCATCCTGGCCTGTATCCGAAATAGTGTGGCCAGCAGGAGTCAGGAGGTGATCGTGCCCTTGTCTGTGAAAGTGGACAATTAAAGTTAAAGAAAGAGTCTTCTCCCACTTTACCCTTCTGAATTCTAGTTTAGGGTCTTCTAGAACTTCAAATTGCATCTGGATTTTTATTTTTAATAGTTACTGCTCCATTTCTCCTGCATGTATGTGTTTAATACCTTTTCCAACCTATTTAGACTAAGCCCCTTAACAAGGAAATAAACTTTACAGGCTTTTTTTTTTTTTTTTGGTGTGCTAATAAATCATTCCTTACTGATCTTCCTTGTGATGTTTCATTTTTTTATGAATAAAAACAAACATTCCACATCCACCTTTCATGCTGAAGAGTCCTAGCCCTTTCCTCAAAGAAGAGTTGCTATGCATTTTATTATTTTTGTTACTACTTCCTTTTTCCATGCAGAATTCCAATGAATACATATTAGCAGGGAATTCACAGGCATGTCATCTGTAGCACCTTGATTCTCTAGCTGAATCTGCTCTGAAGCCAGCATTATTACAAATGGATTCTTGGTTGTTTTTTCCTCTGCCACACCACAACATGCTGCTGTGCTGCAGCTCCAGAGGGCCATGTAGGGGATTACTATTTCACTGTTGACTTCATTTAATATTGGTATAGCAGTAGCACCAGAAACGTGGCAAGAGTTATCCCTGGAAGAGGAAGATTGTCTTTCCCCAAAGAGTTTACAAGAAAATGAAAGGCAACAGCAGAATAAATTAGCTACAAGAAAATGATAGTTGTGATCAACATAAAGAAATGTTAGAAGTCACAATTGCTTCTTAAATGCTTTTTGTGTTGTGTGAGCATCATGTTAATAGAAAGGTATACTAGTGAGCAAATGGAAGAAGACAAAAATCTGGCTCACAAACATTTTATCTGCCAGGAAGGGTTTCTTCTTGTCTACTGAGTCATATGCAGGAAAGTTCAATGGTGCTATAGAAAAAGAAATCTTTAAAAATGTTATGGATTGTCTCAAAGATACTGTTAATCCAACCTAGCTGATGATTATTGTGTCTAGTCTCAAGGATCAAAATAAGCTACAGTCATTTGTCTTGTTTAGTTGTTTGTATGGCATCTGTTTCTTAACTTATGGAATGATATCCTGTGGTATTGCTTCAATGAATGGAAACACTTCATAAGAACATACATTAAGGGATGTATCATTTGCTCTCTAGGAAGTTGTTAAATGGTTGCTCAACTTTAAAGCTGACCCTGCTTTGAATGGGAGTTTGGAACAGAGATGTCACTTCCAAGCTAAATTGTTTTGTGAGCCTACAGTAGAAGACAATTGTTCTGCCAAACCTACATTTGCCAGAAAATTTTGCCAGCATTTCCCAAATAAGTCAGGAAGTTTTTAGTTTAGTTAGACGCTTGCCAGAACTCTGCTCTGAATGAGTAGGAGTGCATAAATTTGGGAGGCTACATCTGCATAGCTGTACGTAAGATATAAGAGGACTATCATATGTTCTCTCTCCACCAAAAATAGTTTTCTCTTAAAACCAGGCTGCTTTCACAGAGAATTAACCTAACAGATATAGGGTACAGAATCCCTTCACAGGAGGACTAGGAATGTCCTAGTCAAATCAAATCAAATAAATATGGGAAAGAAGATCTTTCAGATTTGGTCTTTGTATAAACAGATTAAAGCATGGTTTTCTTTCATTTCAGTTTACAGTTGTGTTTTTGGATAACTTTTATACTCAGCTGTCCAAAAAAGGCCAGACACACTTGAAGTTTTTCAGCACATTGTAACTGCTGCTTCAACCTGTGAGAAAAGCAACCTTTAAGGGACAGGATATCAGCAGATCAACATTATGTGTAAAAACACAGAAAACTAAGACTGTAAAATACTGTATGCACAGAGATAGTATGGCATGGTGAGAATAACAACTATCTCAAAGGGCAAAATTTGCTAGAGGTTTCTGAGTAGAAAAAACAATGGTAAAAAAAAATATCAAGAGAAACTGCCAATGCAGATTGGGAATGGAAGTGTTGATAAATATAATGTTATCAACAAAGACTACATCTTTCATGGTGCTACGGTGAAAATATACCAATGAAATATACTGCAGGCAATTTGAACTCTTTTTGCTCACATTCAGAATGATGGAACACAAACCCATTCAGATTCTGAGTATGTTAAGACACTCATGCTAACATACTTTGCCTCTCAGCAAGATTGCCTTATATTTAATACCATTCTGTACAGCTTTTGAAACTCACACAGAGTTTGTTCAGACATTGTCGTAATACAGCATTGGGACAAATTCTTAATAATCTTCTCCGAAGGATTTTGAAAAGCAAAAAGAGAAGCAGCGTTAGCAAGTGGAGGGCTATGGTAAACGATCAGAAGGGAAGAAAAAGCTAAGGGATGTAACATTCTTGATAAGTGACGATGAAATGCCAGATATAACACAGAAAAGTCTCTAATGGGATTACACTGGGACTCCGTTTCCAGTAGGGGACAGCAGCAGATGGCGCAGAGGAAAGTGGACAGGTATACACTGTAGGTAGGCAGCTAGAGGACAACTTGTCCACAAAGAGAGCTTCCCTCAGTTGCTAATGGTAAAGTCTAAGCTTACAAGGCCTGTTTGGTTATTTTTGTTAACATTTGGAAATTCGTTAAAAATTTTGTTATATCTGGTGAAGGTGTACGCCCCTGGAATTTATTCCTGTCATACAATCACACAGGGAGAAGCAAAGAGGATCTTTCCCTGGGATATAAAACCTTGCTCCCGTCCCTAGATCCTGGCACAGCCCTGTGTCAAGAGATGAGCAGTGCACATCTCCTCCAAGTGCTTGTCCCTGCATAAACCTTTTCCCCTTCCCCTCAATGTGTCACTTGTGCAGCGTTTCTGTCGTACACAGAGTAGGCCAACCATGGCCTGGGAAGAGGGCTAGTAGTGGTGCTTTGGGAGAGAAGAGATTTTGTTGCTTGAGGTGAAGGAATGAGTGCTGCAGCCAGATGGAAAAATTACACATAAAAGGATGGCAAAAAAATTGGAGAATGTGGTGTTATTGGAATGACTGCTTAATGCTAGCAATAGAAAGGCCATCCAGTTGTCCTGGTTGCAGTTTATGGATACCAAAAGTGCACCAGAATATCACGGTTTGTTGTGCTGAAGTTCACAGTACCATTTTTGAAGGTGACCCATTGTTCTTTACCTTATGCACAGAGGATCTTCAGGGGTCATACATATATCATTGCCCACCAAGGCCATTCTTGTTCAGAAGATGCAATGAGTTAAATAGTCACGATCTGTGGTATTGGCAGGTGGCACTCTGATCTGCAATATTATTGGTAGCAATGTGGATACATTAATAGAAAGTGTGGAAGGTGCCTAGTAGGAGAAATGGTGTTACAGTTGCAATGCCTATTGAGCATCTTGTACAGGGACCTATCTCTCCTGTCTTGAACCAAGGTCTCCTTGACACATATTTTGCCAAAGCAGAGGCCTGTTGCACCCACAGCAAGTAGCAATCAACAGTTGCTCGCCTCAAACCCAGACAAGCACACTAAAATAGTGTAACTGGCAGTAATATATTAGCATTTTGTAACATTGTGGAACCACTAATAGCATTTTATTACAATGCTAAGTTTAAATATAGAAATAATAGCCATTGCTGCAAAGGAGCAAATGAAAACTTCTGGTATAGTTGCACAAACAAGGTAAGGGCAAATACGGGCAAATACTAAAATCTGCAAGATAAGACCTGAGGATGTAGAACAAGGTTGAGAAATGTCTCTTTACACCAAAATAAGCCTGCAAAGCAGGCAGAAAAGGGGGCTGACGGAACCAGACTAAACCTTCAGCATAAGTAAGAGCTGTGCTTGGTGAAACCAGAGCAAGTCCTCATCCTGAAAATATGTCAGAAGAAGATGAGATCACTCCTTTTTCTTTTAAGGAGGTTGAGGAAATAAAATACCAATGATGAATGAAAGAAAAAATTAGGAAGAAGGAAGGCACTCCACTTTATTTCCAGCTTCCCTCACCAAAGACTTCTTGGGACTTGCTGCCTTGAGACCTTGGTGCCTGAGATCATTAAGGACAACAGACATCAGTGATAACTAAGCTGCACCTCTTCCTTTTTTCTGTGTGCTTGTTCAGGTTGAATTTTTTTCTACCTCTAGCCATGTGAAGGTTATACGACTTCATATTGGACCCTGTAATATAAAAACTGTTCAGTTAATATTTTTTATATTTATCATATCATTTAGGTAGCCGAGACTTAAAAGAAAAAGAATGTGGAAAATAACATTCCTGTGTGATTTTATAAGTTCTCTAAATATGTCTAAACATAACTAGGTATGGTTGTTCTTTTTTCCTACTATGTGAAAGCATGACCAGTGTGTATGTACGAATGCTATGACTGTGATTTTACTGGAGAATTGGAGGCATTCATAATTTATATTGTGTTATGTTTTAAGCTGTTATATGAAGGTTGATGAACTCAAATCAGTAAATGCCACCTAATAACTACCTTCTTCTGATCCCAACACCAATTTCATAAATTGGAGCCATTAGTCAAACTAAAATACTTTTATCTGTAGTAAGGTCTTTTCTTATTTCATTGTAAAAGGGAATCATCATGTTTCTATCAGAAACATGACAATAATTTATTTTGAATGAAATAGCTACAGTTCTGGGTTTGCAAGAGTTGATCATGACTTACATAAGTAGAGAAGAGAAAGTACGCCTCCTGTTAACAGTCATTACCATGTCACTTTAACATCTCTGGAAAAGAGTTTCAATCTTATTTCATTTTTCAATTTTGCTTTTGGAAATCTGTAAAAGGTTTGGCTTCATTCCACCTGCCAGAGCAGCCCAAACCAGAGACTTTTAAGGAGTCTCCAATGAAAAAGCTCAACTAATCCTTCAGGATGCAGTGTGATGAGTAAAACCTAACCTAAAATGGTGCCTTGCTATTATGCCGCAATAGAAGGGCCCTAAGATTAAGAAGGCATTCCATGCTTATCTTTTTAAGGTTATTCTTTCAAAACCAATATAATATAAGATAGTAAATGTGAAATTTTAGAATTTTCCCTGCTTTTCTCAGTTTAGAAAGTTTGAGAGAGTTTTCTCACTCTCGCCTTCTTACTGATTCTATGCTGTACACCGTATACCAGGAGGGCATTCTCCTATTCCATCTTATTATTTTTACTATTCATTGCATCCAAGTCCCTCCTTAAAATTCAAGTTATAAGAAAATGTATAGATTTATGCATGAAAGCAGCACAGAAGGGGCCTAATTGCATATTAGCTCTTCCTACAGAGTTAGAAATAGCTTCACTACACTAGCCAAAATGTAAGATCATGCAGTTGGAAGTTGCACTATGAGGAGTTTTAGACAGATTATGAGGAAAAATATTGATAGAGCAGGAAAGATAGAGAGCAACAGGATCACTCAGAACATCTCTGAACTCTTGGTTCCTCAGCTGGAGTGAAGAAAATGAGTTTGGCCTAAGTTTCCAGCTTATGAAGGAACATAGAGGTGTTTGGAAGACATTACTTTCAGACAAATGAATCAAGAGCTACTGACAAAAGAATAGGCAAGTTTACACTTGTGGTGTCAATACTGGTGCATTATTTACTGTGTTGCCTGCCCATGTGTTAAATTAAGAATAGCTAATCCATGCTCTAGAGGTTTTCTTCTCTACCAGATAAATATAGAGGATCAGTGAAGCCATATTTACTCTGTTGTTGCTGAATCTTCTGAGCAGAACTAGGGGTCTGAATGAGACTTCTTTTTTTTGTTCAAATTACATCATAAGAGCGAGCCTCCATCTACTGTTTCATATGTTGTATAGCTTTGGTTGTACCAATATTTGCCAAAGCCTTCCAAAAAGAATGTTTCAACAGCATGTTGCAGTTTTACCACTTAATTTGAAATGTTTGGTGTAAAATTTTTCATTCTTTAATGCATCTATCTTTTCTGCTCCTACTAGGGTTATCCCTGGGCCTCTAAGCACTGCAAGACAAGAGAATTAAGTAATTAATGATAGTAATGATAATAGATTTTATTCTTCTTAACATTATGACCAAACAGATTGAATTTGCCTATTTCTAGCTGATGGCATCTTCTTTGCAAATTTTTTTCGCTGATATTCATCCTTATAACGAAACAAAATCATCACAGGAGAGAAGAATCCTTTCTGCTTTCATTAATTAAAACTGAGCATCCCTCTCTGAAATCCCAGGAGGAACAACATCAGTGTTACAAGGCATACATAGCATCATATTATTCAGAGAAGGCTTTCTTTCAGCTACTGACTCTGTTTGTTCCAGATTAACATGAAGAATAAATGAATGAGTACAAAATTTCAAAAGTCTGGAAAGAATTCTGGACTTGTATATATTTATTTATAGAGTAGATCACTACAAAATTCTTCATGTTTATGTATTTATATATTTCATATATATACTGGTTAATATTTTACCAATAAAATATTGCCAAAAATCATATTATTCCTATGCACCAAGTTATTTTCCATTCGTAAGACACAATATTAAGATTTTCTGCAATTATGTAAGATTTCACTGAGTGATGCATGATAGTATTTCAGTATCTTGTGCTAACCCCATTGTATGTCTAAATAACTGATTGACCTTCCTGGTAAATTAATAGAGAAAATCTAGTTATAGACATCTGTAGTTTCTCCTGTAAAAAATCCCCAATGTTCCTACTTTCCTCTGCAACTTTTTTCTCACAATACCCTCAGACTTCTGGCTTTAGCAACAGCAGGATAGAGATTTCCCTTTTTTGACAAAGATGCATCTTCTTTCTACCTTGCAATGGTCATATGAGTTACAAGAGTAAAAAACAAAAACAAAAACAAAAACAAAAAACCAACAAGACAATAGCACGTTTTTTACATTACATGTATAGTACTAGTAGTATAAGCACATTCATTAATAGCAATTGCCTTTGTAAGTGATTTCACAGTTCAGATATATTTACTAGCAGTACAAAGTCATAGGACTCTTGGTTTCAGCAACCATGCAGATTTTCTGGTTGTTCTTTAAGGTTATTACACTTTAAAACAGCAACAGGTTTGATACATATATATTATTACCTTCAGCTCCAGAGGTGCAATCCTTAGCTACCCTGAGTTCAGGTTTGAAAGCATTAAATGGAAGAGGAAAATTATGGGTTTCAGTGATTGTTATGTCACTGATTTCAGGTTTCAACAATCATCCCTTAAGCAACGTCTAGTTCAGACAGAAGGCAGCTTTAATGTTTCCCTACTAGAGCACTGACTGCTGACTACTCTGTGATCCATCTACAGTTAAAGCAGACATCTTTACTCTTTTTCTTCTCACTCCACAAATCAGCTACCAAAACTGTATGTGTTGTTTTTCATGACACATATATTTAGTGACAATATATCTTTTCAGAACTTACGAAAAGTATTACAATTGGATTCTTTGCTTTCTTGCACCATATTTAAGAATTTTACCATTAGTATATCTGTCTTGAATTCAGTGGGATAATGCTGACATAAAACAGAGACACAAAATTGAGAATCCAGACTATTGCTTGTCAGAATTATCTGTGGCAGAAGGACAGTTCTTGATTGCATAGTTTCATTTTGAAAGATGAATTGAGTTATCTGATGTTTCCCCTAGTGGCTTTTTTAAGAAAATGTTTTACAAGCAAGATCATGTAGCAAAACAAAGCTAATGAAGATGAAGAACTGATTTGTCAGATAAAGTCAGGGTCCCAGGAGGTTAATTTAGATCTGCATAAGTAAGAAGAATCTAATGTGAGAAAGCACTTTCTGATCAAACAGCCTTTTTTTTTTTAATAGTCTCCTGAACTATGCTAATGAGAGACAACAGATAGAAAATGCATCACCTACTCATAGCTACTCTTTTACAGCAGAGTCACTGTAGACAGTCTACCTGGGGCTTTCAGCTTCCAGTGGGAAGTGTAAAATAGTAAGCTGTCTGTGCTAGACAAGTTGGGAAATTAAAATTTAGACCCAACACAGAAATCTGAATAAGTGGGTGGTCTATATACTCATTGACTGCAGAAAGCATTCTGGTTTTCCCCTCTGGAAGACTGTATTTGCTGCAGCTGACAAGAATGAGATGCAGCCACCCAAGAAAACATTGCTGCACGTTTTAGTATCAGTTGCAAAAATAATATGAAAAAACATAACCTCTTAATACTTTCCACGAATTCAACTCATGCCTTATCACCGCTTTCCATTCCACCCTCCCAAGTAGTAGAGCTCTAATCATGTAAGAGACTTCAGCATGGAGACTTTGTCAGCCGCAGGGTGTAACCAACCGGCACCCTCTGTGAGCCACCCAGGAAAGATCTGCAACACATCTGCTGATGGGCTACCTCTCCTCCTTACAGACTGTGCAAAATAGCATTTGACAGAAACATTCTGAAAGATCAATACAGTGAAATCCCAGCAGAGCAAAGAGCCACATTCACATTAAACTGAAGATCTTTCTCTGTAGTCTGAACCTTTACCATCTGTGAATATCTTCTAAATATATAATAATCCACCTTTCTTGGAGAAAGAAAGCTCCTTTTATAATAGAGCTACATGACATTTTCTGTGCAGACTAAGCAATATGCTGCATGAAGGGTAGAATTTCAAGATCCAGGGGCTCTTGATGTACCATGATGAAAAAATATATAAAGAATAATATTTCACACCAAAAAAATAAGAATATTTCATCAAGCTGGTTTTTAAAGTTTGCTTAATTTAAAGATAAGTCTTATGCCCTTGACAGCCTTTCCTTCTGACTATATAGGTCAGCACAGAGAGTGATCGAGAAAAAAGGAACAAATGTGAATTCTGATTGTAGGAAAAGGTTAATGGTAGCAATAAGGTTGCTTAAATGAATATTATTTGCTTTAACCTAGCTTCCCAACCATAATGCAGCTACTGCTGGAGGTTTCCCACTGAACTAGCTATATTGAATAAAATAATTCTAGAGCTTTTTAGATCACAGAGGAAAAATTTCTTCATTTATATGCCTCCAAGTGGTGTGGCAAAGCCCTGCATCTTCGTCTCTGTCCAGTTATAGTAAAAACTAAGTGGCATGTTTTTGCTGCTTTCTCATATGAGATATCGTATGTTCCGAGGCAGTTATACATAGTTCTAAAAATCTACAGATTGCAATTCTACTTGGCTGCTATTCACAGGCTTATCTTGCTCCTTTTTGCCTGACCATGATTCCTGCTGAGTAACAACCAGAACCTGGGCTGTAATTACTCAGCCACCTGGAGCTGCGTAGGTGAAAACAAGAAAACAACACTGCTACACAGCACAGAGTATAGCTGCCTTTGAGTCAAGAAGAATTCAGTACGTGGAATCAGGTATATGAAAGATCAAGTTCAGGAAACCTAAGTTATGTACAGCTGGGTCATAAGGGTTGGCTTAAGGGTCAGATGTCTTCAAGATGCTTTGTTTAAGAATACCTGGACTCTTTTGTGTATGACCCATCAATATCAATTGATCAAAGATAATACATAAACAACACTATAAATATCCTTTATACTGACATTAAATATGCTAGCAATATTAAGAAGATCTACCGATTTTTTGTTTGAAATTGTTCATTCACGGGTGCAGTGAACCTGTTCCCTTTTTCTTTGTATGAACAGATTTTCTGCTTGCTTTGTAAGAGTAGTTCATCCTACTGCATAAATGAAGGCATCAGGGAAGCATAACAACTGAACCAATTAATACGCCTAATGGCTGGTCTGTCTAGGACCTATGTATAAACAAGAGAAAAAGAATCATCTAGTGAATTATTTGGGACACATAACTTTAGCTCCTATCTCAAATTACTCCCTGGAGGAGCCTTTCTTGCCTTTCAGCCATATGTGCGCACTAGCCTCCAATCTCAAAGTGCTTAAAGCACAAAGTATGAAACTCCCCCATGTTTTAAAGCAATGCATGAAGAAGAAATCTTCTGCAATCTTAACTTTGCATTTCAATTCCAAAACTATATTTTCAGATTTTTGATTAGTGACTTCCTAGGTTTAAGAATGGGGGAGGGGAGTTGTTTTTGGGAATTTTGTACAGCGACTGCTGTAGTATGGCCTGGAGGTTAAATAATGCTGCTAGGCCCAACAGTAACCAAATGCTATCAGTAATACCTCCATGTTAAATTTTGCACAAAACCTCTAGTAGCAAACCCTACATTTCTGCTGGCAATATCTAAAGAATCAATTCTGAAGCAGAACTGCACTTAACCTGCTTCTGTAAGATCTCCACTCACCCACAGACATTTAACCTATCATTACCAGAGCTACTTCTAATGCTCTAAACGCTTGATGAGCTTTAGGTCATGACTATTTAATTATTGAACAACTGTTTTGAGCAGTGACAGAGAAATGCTGCCTTCTTCCTTGATGCGCTATCGTCATACTGTGGCCTCACACAGAAAATGAGAAGGTCCATAGAAGTATTTACATAAGCCAGGGAAAATCATTATGCAGGCGCAGTGCTGATCATTTTTTTTTACCCATCTCCTTCTATTGTTGTTGTTGCTGTCGTTGTTTCCTATCTACGCTTATAGCCCAATCTCCTGATCCTTCTGAATAATTGATTTTATGGTATCATACCATTCCAAGTGCATCTGCATTTCCTGCTTCTCTGTTTATATGCATTCTTACTTTTGTTGTTTTCTTTCTAAAATGCTAAAAGTCTTTTGCTTGCTTTTTTTTCCCTCCTGCCTAACTGAAGAGTATCATGTGTACTGCTCAGGGATGCTGGGGATAGGAAGAAGAGGAAAGAAAGGAGGGGAGAAAGAGGAGAAAAATGCATTTTAATTCTCTGACTCCTGTAAAGTTTTGTTTCTGCTGCTCACATTTAATGCCCCACATGCAAATGTGTTTTATTCCCAGGATCTCTACAAGTCTCTCCACACACACGGAAGCTTCTGTCAATCACTCTCTAGTGCCTTTGCCTTTCCAAACCACTATGTAAACAACACTTTCATAAATTAAGGTCCTTCTCAGCCTAATTGCTTCTTGAACATGTTTTGCAGAGAGAATGGAAGAAAGGGCTATTCCATCTCCCCCCACTGATTGTGGACTTGGTTTTAGATGTGTTTTGGTGGTACCAACAACAGATGAAGAAAGCTAAGATAGTGTTGTGCATTTGTGAGTTAGATCAACTACTTCTCTATGTAGTCTTATCATGTGACAATCATTTTAATGCCTGAGTGCCTCTGGCAGTGCATTAAGCAACACAAAAAGGTCTGTCACGTTTGCCCTCTCAGCTTCAAGAGTCTGTCAATTGGAATGTTGCATAATGGGGGAAAGTATAGGTTTGACTTTTTGTATAGGAGGGATTGATTTGGGCTTTTTATTTGTTTGTTTGCATTTTTAAGAAAAATTGACGTGTCTTAAAAATTAAGATTTACAATCTTTTATCTACTACATGTTGTCTTTATCCTTCCAGAATTCCATTGAGTTAATCAAGTAAAACTATTGGACACATTTCTAATCTAGTTTTTCTAGATAACATTAGGCCAGGCTAAAGAGAGTTTAGATATAACTTGCATATAGAAGTAATTTCCAAGAAAAGCCCATTCAGAGAATATTAAGATTGTATTGTTCATCTTTAAGAAAGGAAATTAGATTTTCTGTGTCTTTCCACCAATTTCTGAAAAATACATTGTCACGTGTGCATCTGTGTTTTGCCCATAGGAGTTCAGAACTTAGCTAATGCTGCCCTAAACCAGAAAGCTCATAGAAAATGTATTGTATATTATTTACTTTTCCTATTTGCAAAGTGGATGATATCTCTTCAGGAACACGTCACGCAGCTCAAGTGACTTCTTATGCTCTGTGTAACTAATGTAGAATAGTCCAAGTGATTAATTAGTAAAAATGTCACAGGCCAATATTTGCAATTCCAGCTAGGCCTCATCTGCATATTTAGCTACTTAGGCTGAAATGAGACTCAGACTTCTGTGTCAATTACATGTTTTTGTGTAATTTGCCCTAAATATTTTAAAATCCTTCGCCTAGAAACAGTTGTGGAAGCACAGAGCTGTTATAAAATGCATAATTTTTTGACCTTCTGCCATTAATATCTGAATATATTTATACAGACATACTAAAAGAATACTAAATTTCTTTATAGTGTAAATAGTTTATAAGAATTCTCTGTATTCATTACTTTACATAGAAGGAATATGTAGTTTTGTCAGTAATTGCTGATATTTTCTATAATTCATATCTGGCACTGTGCTAAAATAGTTTTTTTATATCATTACTTTTTGTCATGTCTGTTAATTAGGATGAGCGGGAATGCCATTCACGCACTAAAATTAAGAAAAAGTAATACAGTAATCTGTTGTCCTTGACCATTATTTCAGTCTATACACTGAGGTTTTAGATACTCTCCTAAGTGAGAGAGTTGTAATGGTGTTACAGAATGAACACATTTTTTTCTGTTCAAAGATCAGATTTTCTTAATTTGGGAAAAGCAAAGGGATACACGTGTATGACACAGGTAGACTTTTATATTAATTGCAGAATCCCATAAGGTTACTGACAGAAACATGCAGACAGAAATTACATTAATTTATCCAAGGGGAAAAATGGTGTCTATGAATTATCAGAAATGTTTGTATGTGATACCTTACTGCTGATTTTAAAAGTAAATATGCATATTCACTGAATGAAAAAGACCCATTACAGTCTGTAACTAATGAGCTTTTTCAATGTCTTAAAGTAGGATCATATTTTTTCATCCATAATAGAATAACACCTCTGTCCCACTATATTCTTCAGCTTCACAAGAAGAGATTGATAAAAATCAATTACTAATATTTCATAGATTAATACTTAGTTACCCTCTAAAAATTTATAATTTTTAAAAGAAAAATAAAACTAAAAATGAAAGGTTATATAAAAGAAAAAAGAACACAATCTTTCTGAGTTTTAGTTTGTAAAGTAAGAAAACATTTATTAATGTTTTACTCATGGTAAATATTGTAGTTGAATCCAGGAAAAAAAAAAACAAACACAGAAAATACTTATTATACTTGTTACAAATGCCTACCAAAATAAAGGACTTACAGTCTTTGAAACTGCCAGAAAGAAAATTAAAAAATAATAGTGGAGTTTTTCCATTTGGAAATCTCAAGAATCTATCTAATGCATCAAGTTTGAGAGGTAACTGAATTGCATGGCAAAAAGTATGACTGAATTCTGGGACATAAAAACACAGGTATTTGTAACTACAGCTCTAAAGAGATTTTTTTTGAAGGTTTATACAGTGGTATTGATCTTTCTGGAGCTTCTTCACCACACCATAGTATTGAAACACAACATTTTGTACAAGTTTAGATGTAGTATGACACCACAGAAATTTAGTTTCCCAAATCTAGTACTTTCATAGGAAGCCATATTTATTTATAAACAAAAGAAAGGTTCAAATTTTTGTAGCCAGTACTCATGACAAAATCGAAACATTAAAGGATTTTAGGGTCAGGCTTTACCTTAAGCATATTTTTTCCTTTGATCCTGTTTGATCTGGTCCTATTAGTGCATTAATTTACAAGTGGTTATATGATGCAGATGTATCTGTTATGTATCTCATAATATGAACTTCATATTTATTTCTATCTTTGGACCGGTGCATCTAACTATGACTGAAATGAAGGCAAGTTAGTTCCTTTTGACACTTTATCTTCCTGCTTAGAACCAGGACTTGCAAGGCCATGAGAGGTACTCACTAGGTGCACATGAAAAGCAATGGGAATGTCACCACTGTCACTCCAATATTCCTGCAAGGCAAGGACCGCACTTCGGAACAGAGGCTGTGGTCAAGCAGAAAACCAGGCCAGAAGGAAAGACTAAATAAAACCACCACTACCAGCCAGCACAAAGGATTTGTTCACGTGAGTCAAACCTATTAAATGATTGCACAGTAAATGCAGAAACATTTGACTAGAGCGTTGTTATTGTTCTACATGACACAGTCACCTCTCAGCTGAAGTTCCTCTGTTCAAGTAAGTCTCATAAAGCTGTGACAGCTGAGTGAGGCTAAATTCTGAGCTGTGTCGGTGTTCATCATTAGCAAATCTGCCCATTCATTTTTTTATTACCAGCCACAGCTTACAAGGTTGTATATTTTTGGATGTCCTCTGTCTAGAAGTATACGTGATTCTTTGCGTATATGTATGTATGGATGTGTATATGTATATATAACGTGTGCATGTACGTATGTAGTAAAATAATCTGAATAAGACAAAGTTGTCAGTAAAAGCTTAGAAGCACAATGTAGGAAGCAACATGTGGAACCATTTTTATTAATTAGAGAAAGCAGGGGAGACAAGTGTTTCATTTCTTTAGAGGAGCCCTAATAAGATAAAGAATAGACATTTTTTAAGCAGAGGAATATAGCAAAAGAGACAAAAAGATAAACCAGAGAAAGAGAGAGGGGAAAGAAGGCAATGAGCAAGCATCCTCCAGCACTTTTTACATACACTTGGAACAGATGGTTTTTAAGATAAAAGCTAAACAAAGTGAAAAACATAGCCTCGAGTAGGCTATAACCCTAATACCATTGTTGACAGAAAGCTTAAGCAGGAGAACAGTCCCAGATACTGCATGTTTCTTTATGTGGAAAACATCACTTTTGCAAATATCTTGGGTTGTGGGCAGTGTCAAACTTTGGATCTTTCTCTCAGCACGATAGGAACAGTAAAGACCAGAATGAGATTGCTGCATATTAGCCTACGTAGGTAAAAATATGGAGTGAGATATTCATGTCTGATTTCTGAAAGTTTCAGCAGGTAAGGGTACTGAGGTCAATTCTGATAGGCAACTTGGAGGAAGCACCTCACCTCCTCTACATCCTAGTCCTTTGAGGTATTCTGGATCTTCAAAACGCTAGGTGTAACCTGCATACTCCCTGGTGTTATGTTCAGAAGTTTGTAATAAGCAAAAAGGAAACATATCTTATATACAGAACCATGAATTTACTGGTGATACTGGTGGTATTATTACGGCTTATATTGATATATGGCAGAAGTCGTTACTATTCCAGGTAAAATTAAACCCACACAACACACCAATAATCAAAATTGTTCAACCAGAATAAAAGGGGTGGGGAAAGCAATCATGCAATTAAATCATTAATATTCTACCTTACAGCTGCCACTCTTATCTGAACTTCTTTCTCACTGTTCTGGTCATGCACAGTTTCCTCGTCCCTGCCTGTCTCCCTTAGGCAAGTAAGGGGAATGGTAGCTATGGCGATCTGTCAACTCAGTGTTTTTGGTGGTACCTTCTTCTTCAGGTCCTCTTCAAATTTTTGCAAATATTTGCATTTGCTTGGGGCTCTTTTTATGTTGATGTTTGTCAGTATGCTTCTTTTCCATTTGGTCTGTTACTCTATACTTTAAAAATGGTTTTCTTATTATTGTTTGCTGGTTCTTGATATAAACGATACAGGGAAGTACTAGTATATATGGTATTGGTAAGCATTAGCTCAAACACTTAAGCATTAGATCAAACAATTTAGTAAAACAAGTTTGAACAAGTGCAGAGATTAATAGTAGTGAACAAGGCCTGTGGTTTAACAACAACCACCATTTGATTTTGCTAGTAGACTTTAGCCACCTGAAGCCACTTGTCCATAGCTAGTTCAATAAACAATTTAAGACAAATCAAGACAAGACCTTGGGCTATATTGAGATCCTGCTGGGCTACAAGGGCTACAACAGAATGGAGGAACCAAATGAAAGGAAAAAGATTTCTCAGTGTGTTCATGACAAAGTGAAAGTACAATGGCTGGCATCTTCTTTCCATGCCACTACTGCTATAAATTCACTCCGTGGAGCAACAGCAGCAGCTTGAATGAACCTAAAATCCAGCCTTCAATTTTACTTGAATATGTTTGGCACTTTCCTGTGAGAGTACAGAGTTACAAGGAAAGGGTTCACTTTCAATTCACTCGGGCTTGTGTTCCCCTCATACTGCTTGATATTCCATCCTCAAAATTAAAAACAACTGGGTGAAACTGTGTAAAGAAATCAAGATTTACTCATTGTCTTTGGTGGGAATTAACATTATAAAGGAGCCATTAGGGTTCTGGAAAGTTTCTGCAAATATTTCACTTGGGTGTGATGTATTGTATTCTGGTCTGGACTTTAGTAATAATACCACCAAATGAACAATTTTTTAAAAAGGCCACTATCATCCGGTGATTAATATTGGTTAACAACACAGTGATATTTCTTGTCAAGTGAGCCTTTTCTAAATCAATATCGCTTTAGAAGTCCCATCTATTATAAATAACAACCTTTTACTTATTCAGTGTTTTCATTCCCTTGAGTTTGTTGCAACTTTACTTACCATTTCAGCAAACCTGGTCTGACATTCCTAACATCCTAGCTAGTGCATGCATAATTAACAGTAAGCAAACAGTGTCAGGAAAATTAATAGTGACAGTCAAAGCATCAAGACCATTTGCTCATCTCTTTTGCCCATACCGATCCAGAAATCTTTCTTACAGTCTAATGTAGATATAGCATAGTATCTGAGAATCTCATAAAATGAGATTTATTTCCAAGACAAGACAATATTGAAAGGACTTAATGGAAAATTTGCCTATGCCTTGTATTTATCTACACATATTGCAGCTCTGGCACAAGTTAAATTTGAACTTTCTAAATACGTTCTTTCTCTGTCTCTCTGAATCTTAGATGGAAAGCAGCCATTGTGAAAATATGCATTTTTTCATTTGTTTCCAGAAAATCTGAAAATTCATGGAATTTCCACACTTTTTTTTTTTTAAATATTAAAGGCTGTATCTTTAGTTCAAAAAGCAGTCAAAAGATGGAAAAAAAAATGAGGACAAGAGACATTCCCAAAAATCATAAGTTGCTGCCTAACTGCTTTGAGTTTTTTTATGGAGGTTATAACCCAAACAAGCTCAGTAACAACAGTTCATGTGACAAAATGTACCTGGGTTTTTGGAATAGTTTTGTGAAATACAAGATGACAGAATGCTAATACATCACGAAGCACCAGGCATCCATGGCAGATCAGTAGGCAAGCACGCTGAAGGCAGAGAATTTGTAAAGGGACGAGTAATGAAGAAGCAGAAGTGAGAGTGAGTAGTACAAAACACTTTTCTATTGATGAGCTACCACCTGAGCTTGGATGATTAGGGTCTAGAGCACAAGTGTTATGAAGAGCAGCTGAGGGAACTGAGACTGTTTAGTCTGGAGAAAAGGAGGCTGAGGGGAGAGCTTATCGCTCTCTACAACTACCTGAAAGGAGGTTGTAATGAGGTGGGTGTCTGTGTCTTCTCCCAAGTAACAAGTGATAGGACGAGAGGAAATGGCCTCAAGTTGCGCCAAGGGAGGTTTAGATTGGATATTAGGAAAAATTTCTTCACGGAAAGGGTCATCAAGCACTGGAACAGGCTGCCCAGGGAAGTGATTGAGTCACCATCCCTGAAGATATTTAAAAGCTGTGTAGACATAGCGCTTAGGGAGACGGTTTAGTGGGACTTGGCAGTGTTATGTTTAAGGCTGCACACGATGATCTTAAAGGTCTTTTCCAACCTAAATGATTCAATGATTCTATGATTATCGTCAAGAAGCCTTTTCACCTATTTTTACATTGAAATGAGCTCCTAAGGAATAACAGTGTCAGCAATGTCTGCAGTTCTATCTCTGTATTCTTGTTGCCCACAGGTTGAGGGCATACTTCAGTTAATAATACCAACACGGGCATGGTCTCATAGATTAGAACACTAATCTCCAGTGAGTATATGGAAATTGGCGTATCTATTTATATTTTATTATGATTACTGAGCTACAGCAAAGTATTTGAGCTAATGTATTTCACTCACCAATGTAGTCCAAGGGCAGAAGAGATGACTGGTAAATTCAGAACTTTAACATTCCAGAAGCATGCTGCATTGGGTATAAAATTACAATGTTTGTATTCATAAGCAGTTCTTGAAAGTGAAAAGACTATCATGCTAGTATAGCCTGTATGCATATAGATGCATGTATTTTACATGTGATATTTGCAGCTTTAGATAACAGTCTGCAAAGCTCTTTGCTATCATCAAGTAGAACAGACAGCAAAACATTCACAAATATGAACTTTTAAGCGAACTCCTGGGGTAACACCTTTGAATTGAAACCTCCGTCTATTCAGGTGGTTTGTTTGTTCAGAGGCATTTTTCAATATTCATCACTGCCACAGTCTACTTCATCTCATCACTCTTGAAAGAAGCAACAAATTTTAGACTTGATTTGGATAGTCAAGTGAACATTTTGAGAATTTCCAGGAAAAATTACTTCTTCTTTCTGTATTGCTTTGGAAACTATTACAAGTAGTGTGCGTTTATTTTCTAACAACTCTTCTACGTAATACATAATTTATAGCATACATATAACATCTACATCATCTATGTAGATGACATGCTTTACACTTCCATCAATAATTTGACCACATTCTAGGAAAACATCTCTGGTCAATGCAGTATATCAGCCACATGCACCGTCTCCCTTGAGTCAATGACATATAAATAAATGCACTTAGCATAGTACAGGAAACTTATTACATGGTCTGCATGTTGCAGAATAACTTATTCATTAGAAACTAGTGCAAGTCTCTTGAGCTTAGACAGAAAGGCAGGTTATAATATTGAACGGCACCTGAGTAGAACTGCTCAGCTCCCAGCTCTGACAGAGACTTCAGATTTGACCAGATGCAAATCCTGCAAAGGTGTGTCATGGTGTCCTTATCTGTCTCCTTGGGGAGCAGATTCAGTTTGCAATGTTAAATAAGAAACAGAAAAAATGGCAGCTCTTTCAGGTACAACTGGTCTATATAACCGCAATTACTATTAAATATTAATTTTGAGGAAATAGGGGACAGCAAACCAATCCATGACCAGTAACAGCTGAAGCAGCAGAATCGTCCACCAAACAGAAAGAAGTCATGTGAGGAAGGTTAAACAACCTAAATGAGTCAGTCAATCTGCCTGCAGCAATCCAGGAAGAGAAGAGGGAAGATAGCTGGTAGACCACGATGCACGGTGAGAAGTAGGAGGGGAGGATGCCTTGTCCAAGGGAGGAGAGAATTGTTTTACCTCTCCTGTGGAGTTCATCAGCATCCCTTTTTTTTCCTACTAAAATGTTTTAAGATGTCTTCATCACTCTGGTGTGACAAAGATACTGTTTCAGCTACACCTCTCTCTTGATACTGTTTTGTCCTCTCCATCTCTACCCCTCATCCTTCATTTCAATGAATGTCTTCATTGACTGTGTCTGAGATTTAATAACTGTTTACATCATAAAAGAGGCCTTTCAAATTTATTTTTACTTCTTTTTGTTTAAGTGGCTGTGATGGAAGCTGCAGAAAAGGAATGGTTCAATTGATCCATTTTTTTAAAGTAGCTTTTGTTCTGTTCTGGTCCTGAATGGCAAATCACTGTAGCAGAAATGGTTTATGTCATACTGGCAAATAGTCCTAAAGCAAGCTTTTAGATAATTGGGGCAAAACATAATCAATGACAATTTAGAAACTGAAGTTTGCCAAAATGTAGTCCTGTCAGAAGAACAAGAGTATATATCCTCTTTATGTAGACAATGTGTTGATCTCTTTGTGAACTTGGATTTGATTTATGTTTAAAATATGTGGAGCTTCTGTAAAGAAATAGGCCACAGATTTTGTTGTACTCTCTCATGAGTTAAAGGCCAATGACCCCTGGCAGGGCCACACTGAAGAAAATGAATGAAGTTTTGAATAAATACGGTATTGTGTATGACATTACCTCTGTCTGGGAATGCTGTCTATATTTCTCTCATGACTATATAATATACTATGTGAAAGATGAAAAAAAGTATTGAAATGGACTAAAGCAAGAGCTCTGTCGATGAAGGGTTTGGACTGACTCCTAAGCTGTCTCTGCAGTCTGATGCACAATTACAGTCAGTATTTTCCTGTAAAAGAATTACAACTATTGCAAATATTACATATGTGCTTTGCAATTACTGCTGCTTTCTGGTGAAGGTGTATAATATGAGAAGATCAACTTAACATATAAAGAGATTGCAGTGACGGAGTCCTGGCTATCAAAGACGTTCTGTGACTCAGCTGTATAATTTCAGCTGAAATTACTAAACTGCGTTACCTTGGTCTAACCACATGAGTGAAGGTAATTCTGTGGAAAAAGACATAAAAGTTGACTTTAATTCCATCATCATTTAGCTAGTGTATGATTTTGTTATGTGAAAAATGTAATGTGTTTTTGTAGACATTGCTCATAAACAATATGCTTTACATTACAGCTTGGAAAACTACTTAATTTTGGACATTAGTTTTAATTATTTTGGGTAGTCTTAATACTGCTCTTCCATATTTTAAAAAGTTGAAGTAGATAAAATAAGCAAATTTGCCTGATAAAGTTTTTGAAACTCATTAAGAACTTCCAGAACAAAACCAGCTGATATTATTTGAGAAAAGCAGCCTGTTTTGCACCACTTAAAATAATTTGGAAGTCTCTGTCATGCTGGTAATAAAACAACACAATGTGTCAAGAGGGGTTATGTAAATTGTGTTACTAAATCATTCAGTTTGTGGGAGCACCTGCTCTGCAGTGTGCAGGTAGTATATTCACAAGGACCAGTACTTGAGACCGTCCTCTGCTGATACTCTGTTCTGTTTTGTCCAGATAACTTTTGACCCCAACACAAAACTCCACATATGTGGTTTGGTCCTCAGGACACTGGAAGTTAGGATGTGAGAAAGCTAGGAGTTTTTTCAATTTATACGGTCACAGTTACAGATGACATTGTACATAATGTTTTGTTTATTCTTCTACAGATAAGGCCAAAGGTATAATTAAAGTACTAATTAACATCTCTGTCTTTCTTTTCCAGCCCTACTCCTTTTAAAATGAAATAAAATTAAACACAGAAACAGTGCTTGTTTTATGCATTACCTTTGCATTTTAAATGTTTGAGTACATGATCACAGATTTTGACACTACATTTATTTATCTGCAAAATGTGTGCTTTTTACATATTAGTTATAGAGCTCTTCACTTCCAAAAAGAGATATGATGATGATTAATATTTCTATTGACTTCTTTATTTTAACACAGATGCCAAAACTTACATTCTCTTTATTTAGACCATTTTATGGAAGATGTTTCAGATGCATTTTGTTTTACTTTCAACAAAGGTATTACGAGTCTTTTATAACCTATAGGGATACAGAATTAAAAAAAAAGTCTGTGATCATAAGCCAATAAAGTTTCAAAGTGTAAAAGAATGGGATTAAATCCTCATCATTTTGAGAGCAGCTATAGATACATTGGGAAATATCTGGAATAGGCAAGAGTATCTCTCCATCCATTGCCCACAACTTTGTTCAGCACTCCATGAATGTTCCTCCTGAGTTTTTTCTGAATTCAGATGGAAATGTTTCTTATTATCATGCAGCAGTCAGCCAAACTGGTTGCTATAGAAAATTTTATAACTAAATATTCTCCGTCCTTTCATTGAAATAATATTTTCCACCAACTTTCTAAAAACTTATTGTGTGCCTCCATGGTCAATTTTATTTTCTGTTCTGGAAATTTCACTGGATTTATGTTATTCCTGCTTTAGCCCATTGAAGAAGAATTTGTATCAGGTAAATATCAAATACTTCAACCAATCTCATAAACAACTGTTTTTTAATAGTATTCTTAAATGACTCTGGAAGGATTTTCATCATGATGTAGCCAATTGCCCTCTTGTGACCTGCAGCTCTAGTTCTCATCACAAATCCGTGTGGGGAAAAAAAAAAAAAAGAAGCAGAATCATATTCAATAATTACAGAAGCTGCCAGCTGTTGATGGAAAATAAGTAAAGGATGAGAGTTATTTTTATTATTGTTTTCCACGGTGTCAAGCAAATGTTCATTATGCAACAAACCCTTGAAGATCAGCCAACCACCCAGGAATTTGAGTGAATTAATTGTCCAGCTGTGAGGGAAATGAAAGAGAGCTACCTATGCTTGTTCCCCCATGCTCTCCCTCTCCACTGGAGGGTCTGCTTTAAGGAAGGGCTAGCAGGGGTTTTGTTCAGAGTTTGCTTGCCCACTGGGGCTTTTGTTTGATTTGTTTATGCTTGTTTTGCATAACATTGTGCAAAATATCACTTGCATGTTATTTTGCTCCTCCTTAGCTGATGGTTAAAATAGAAATTAATAGGATTTATAGAGCTCTAATATGGAGTCTAGCTGTTTCAGCTGGGTTTGCTTTAATAAGAATACCACTAACCAGTAGAGACATGAAATCACTGAAGTTGAAAAGAAAAACTGCATAAGCTTTTTTTCTGTAACACAAAATGAACAGCCAACGATCCTCACCAGCAGCAAAAAAGACATTGGCAATGTATTTTGTAAAATAAAAAAGATGAGGATGAATGAGATATTACAGTGATGTCAGTCACAAGCATTCCTTTTGTTGCATTACAATTATGTAAATTGCAAATTAACTAGGCCCTGCTATGTAAAGTATTTCAAGAGTCAAATTCAGTACATATTGGTCCTGCAAGACATTTTGTTACCCATGCATTATAGTTTACTAAATATAAAAACTATGTTTCTGTAAAACATCTAAATAACTTTTAAAAATATACTATTCATTCATCCATACTTAACTGCACAAATACATCATTTTTGCATCTACAAAAAAATGTGACCTACTAGTTTTTCAGCATTAAAGGTGAAATGAGAATTCTCTGCCTACCTGCATGCAAAATTCAGTCTTCAGATAATAATCTGATTTTCAGAAGTGTGACTGCTTTTATGAGAGAGATCTGTCCCATCTAATTTGGTAATGTGTTTTTTGTTGCTTTTTTGATCTTTTGGATGCAAATGGAAGTGCCAACAATACGGTGATGGTGGGACTAGATCACTCAAAAGTTTGGCTATGTTCAATCAAGAATTTCATAGTTTTATGAATTTATACCACTTTCTTCATACTGAGATAGAGAATAGCACTAGTATTTTGGATAGATTTATGATTGTAAAATGCATTTACACAGATATTTGATCTGATATGGGAAGGCACGCTGTAGTAGCATAGGCACCTTCATGCTTTTTTAACAGCAAAGAATAGAAATAGCTAAACAAAACCAGTCATATACCAGGAAAAAACCTGGCAATCAGCAAAGACTTCAGCAATAATTCTTGACTTTATAACTCACAGAATTACAGAATGAATAATTCAAAATTTACATATTTGACTTACAACATGCCAGCTAGTCTGCTAACTATCTTGAGCTTATCAAGTAAAAATCAGCCTTTAATTTTAATCAATTTTTGAAGTTTAAAGAAGCTTTTATAATTTGTCTTGGAATCAACCATAGTTAAGATTTTCAGTAATGATTGTCCAGATTTAGTCTCCTATATTCAGTCTCTGAGGAAGCATTGACTTTATGGCATTTTGAACATCCCCTCTATCTGTGTAAAAGAAGCTGATGCTGCAGATATAAAGTTGTGTCTTCTGGAAGTAAGGGTGGAAACTGGCTTAGAGTTTTGAAAAATACAGAAAAAAACCCCAATAGATAGCAGAGTTACCATTAAAATTATAAAAACAGAGTGAGCAGTGCTGGAACACGTCTGATCATTTTTTGATCATGTTTTTTTCCAAGACACCTTACATTTTAATAGGTATCTTAATAAAATTAAATAATGAATTGCTGTTCTATTAAATCAATGGCAAAAATTCAGCTGATACCTTTTCATACTAAAATCAGGGATCATATCCTGTTAGTGTGATCTAAATGTATTATAATTTTATATTTTGAATTGAGCATTAACATAAACGCTATAAGCCTATATACCTAGTCATTTAATTCTTGTTTTCTGCATCAAAACATGCAAAATGTAAGAAAAAAGCTTTATAAAGCAGTACTCTGCCTTTCATTGCAATGGTCTATAGCAATAAACAGTAGATCTGCAGCTGTACGATGGGATCTAACGCCATGCTCAAGATACCGGCATACAAATGGCATAACAACATAAAATGACATGTCATAGGTTGTTACTGGCTCACTGACTGAAAGAAGGGAAGAGAGGATATTAATTAAAAGCAGTGATGATTTAGAGAGAGGAAAGCTGCGGGGGAGGGGGGGATTACACAGACAGATAATGTCCAGAAGAGATATAACATCGAAATGATTCCCTTCTGCCTCTAAAGAGAAAATTTGGTCTGTGACAAGGACAGTCCATTAACTGATGTGACCCAATTAATGCTGCTGACTGTATTATTAAGAGAAATGAGAGGCAGAGAAGCCAGGACTGTGTAGGCAAACAGATGCCACCTGGGTGGGTACTCCAGTTTAATTCTTTTTACACTGCATGAGTAAACCAAATGTCAAAGTTCAAGAGAGTCAGTCAAGCAAATGAGGGGACTATAGTTCAGGATGAAAAGATGGGGAGGGGGTGGGGAGGAATGATGAATGCTCTTTCACCAGAGGAATTATAAACAAATGTAATCTTTCTTGATAAAGTATTTAATTCTTCTCCCTGCCTCAGGTCATTTAACACATACTCACATGGTGAAAAGAACAAGTATTTTTCAAAAGTACAGTTTTTACCTCATAATTTAAAGTATGTGTCAAAACAATTACTGAGTTTATTACATTTCATCCAATATATGAAAAAGAATTTTTGTTTTGAAACGAGTTACAGAAATAAGTGGAGGAAAATACAATCTCTATTTCTCTATGATAGGAAAGGAAAACAGAATCAGAATATAGAAAAGATGTAACTGCTATTTTTTTTTAATTAATGACGCTCAAACTAAAAACAAATATTCAAAACATAATGCAAATATTACTCATAACAATTGAATGAGATGCTTTCTTTCTCCCATTTAGAGACAGAAACTTATAAACCAGCAAAAAAATCCCCACAAACACAATTGTCGTTAGCTTATTCATCAATACTAACAGAGAAGAGTCAATGCATTGGGCTTACGTTGCACAGTTTTGGCAGTCAGGGGGGCTGCAGGGGTGGTGGCTTCTATAAGAAGAGACCAGGAGCTGCTGCCATGTCAGACAGAGCCAGCTCCAGCCGGCTCCAAGATGGACCCACTGGGGTGGCAATGCTGGTGGTGCCTCTGTGATAACATACTTAAGAAAGGGTAATAAAACGCTGCACAGCAGCTGTGAGAGATCGAGTGAGAAAAATGTCAGAGAAATAACCATGCAGACACCAAGGTCAGTGAAGAAAGATGGAGAGGAGATGCGCCATGTGCCAGAGCAGAGATTCGAAGCCACCGAGGCGAAGGGCTCCGGAGCGGAGGATCGAGCCGGGGGACCCTTCCTAGAGCGGCTAAACCGCGGCAGAAACCGCGAGGGCAAAAGCGCAGGGAGTGAGAGGCTGCCTCAGCCCCCCCCTTCTCCCCCGAGCTGGAGCAGGAGCTGCTGACGAGCGGCAGCTCTGACCCAGCCTGGGCGGGGACAGGCGGGACGGCGGCCAAACGCCCTCAGGTACAAGAGCCGCCCCCAGGGAGCGCGAGCGAACAGGGCGTGGCGCGGCAGTTCGCCGGAAAAGGCGGGCGGGCAGGGCGCAGC